>CM023946.1:36931167-36965873 GCA_013407115.1 Glycine latifolia | reverse complement strand
CCGCCAAAACATATGAACAGTGGTAATTGGAATGCTCCCAATAACATAGTTGGACAGCTCACATGCACAAGGCAAACCATACGTTGTTCTCAACACACATCCACAACGAGATGCGTTTTTTCCAGCATAATCCACCCGCTCATACTCTTCCGCAATTTCATTTAACGCATACTTGGACACCATGCCAATAAGTCTCTTGTATAACGTAACTTTAAAAACATGTCCAACCACATGTGTACTTCTTTCCAAAGATGCATTGATTTCAGTATGTTGCAAGGTGATCATATTGTTCATCGCATCCCAAACCGTGCACAAATCACCAACACTATTTTGTAGTAGCCGCTTTAAAGTCCAATGGGCAGACTCAACCCTGCAAGGTATGATATGAAGATAGTTCATTTAACAGATTTGAAACGTTGCAAATGATGATATAAATGATAAATTAACCAATGTCTTAAGCAAAATTTACCTGTTTGTTGTTATATTTCCAAAATGCATGACTTTGTTTATCCATGCTGTCACAAATTTTTCTTTGTGAGGGTTCAACCAAGTGTCTTTCACGTAATCAATAAATGTTGGCCACGGAGCACATGCAACCTCAAACTTCATAACTGCATCATCAAATTTATTCTCATTAGCACAGTCAACAACACTTCCCCATGCATCCATGACATAATCCCACGCATTCTGCTACCGAATATAAGTTTTACATTTAGTCTTCACATTCTTGTCAATGTGAAACCTACACAATAAATTGGTTGCCTCTGGGAATACGGTTTCCACTACACTCATCACTGCTAAATCTCTATCCGTAACAATCACCTTAGGGAAAAATTCACTTTTAAGAAAAATCTCTCTAAATCGTTCAAGGGCCCACACAACATTACTTATACGTTCCGCCTCTAAATAGGCAAATGCAGCTGAGAATGTCATCCCAGTAGGTGTCACACCAACAATGTCAAGCAAAGGAAGTCTGTACCTGTTTGTTTTGTAGGTACTATCTATGAGGAACACCATATGATATGCATTACTTAGCTGTACCGCATCTGGATGTGCCCAAAACAAGTCACGTACAACATTTTCATCCTTCAATCTATGCCAATGAATATACATGTCACGTTCAAGAAGTTTCATTAGCTGTTGCATTTCAGTGTTATCGCCTCTTATACGCGTGCGGTATGCATATCTTGCATTGTATACTTGCTTCAAACTTGTGACATTATTCGCATTGTGCTCCTTCAAAGTTAGCAGAATATTCTTTGGTTTCACCATTGACCTTGTCATATCTGCAACAATGATCTTCTCCTCTTCAGTTAGTCGACCAGCGTATGGGTGTCCACAGAATGACTTAGCCAAAACATGATTATGATTACCACATATTAGCTTCACCATCCACCCTTGACCTCCCGGATTGGTTTGCCCCACAGCTTAAAAGGACACTCGCATTTTCTAGTGCTAGTGGTCAATTGTGTCAAACCTTTTTTCCATTGTCTATATTTTTCACTCCGTTCACAGCCAATTAACACAAATGACGTCTTTCCTATTTTTCCGATTTTTGTGTCACTCCTCATTATAACGGCTACAAAACTATTCTCAAATGCAACCGCACGAGCCCATTTCAATACCGCATCACGGGATTCAAACACCTACACAAATGGATAATTCATCTTTAATCTTCTTAATTTAATCATTTAACAACTTTAACTACATTCAAAACCACATAAATACCTCAGTCGTGTTGAATGCTGCAGAACAACCAACTACACAATCATTGTCTTCAAACGCATCAGGGTCCGGTCCGATGTATTCATCCATATAATTTTCTTTCGACAAAATACTTTCATATATCCACTCATCCGTGTCCATCCTTACAACTACACATTTTATTTAATCATTACTAAAAACACACACAAATAAATCACCATTTACATAACCAATCCATAAAATAACATTTTTTAAATTATTCATTAAAGTCTTAATAATCATCTACATACATAAACAATCCACAAATTTTTAAATTGTATTTACTCACTCAAATAATTTTAGAAATTAAACTAAATTCTAATTGAATCCAAAAATTGACTTTCCGTATTTAGTCACTCAAATAATTATTAAAACTAAGGTGAATTTTCCTCAAATATATCATTCAACCATTTTTTTTTCTGGACAAACTGCTGATTTTATACTATACGGATTGGGTAATCCGTATGGTTCATACAGATTGTGTAATCTGTATGATCCATACGGATCACGTAATCCGTATATTCCATACGGATTACCGAATCCGTACGACACCAAAAACCACAAACGTCTACCTCTGCAACCCCAACGCCCCTTCACGACTCCGACGACCACCACCACGCTCTAGCTTCGACGAAATCAACCCAATGCCACCGAAAACCACAAATGCACAGCTTTTCTAGCAACGCCAATGGCACAAAAATGAAGTGAGTAAAGTTAACAAAACGGGAAAGCGCAACCACCCTAAACTGTTTGACAAATATAAGAGGAAAGCTGCAGGAGTAATTTTGGATTTTAAAAAAAAAATAATGGTGTATTAGAACTTCTGAATGGTGTAGGAAGCTGCACTCTAAAATTAAAGGGTCCTATCTGATTTTATTTTTTGGTTGTTGGGATCGGCCCATCGAATCAGGTTCCATTTGCCACCAAATATGAGAATTTTGTAGATTTTTTTTTAAACTTTTTCTACTCTCTTTCATATGAATGGAATCCCTAACTACACTCTTATAGGCAGCTATGCCCGCACTCCTTGAAAACTAATAACTGAGAGTTTACGACGTTATTATTTTATAATATCCATATTACATATAGCAAAATTTTCTGTTATAAAGAAGGCATGCATATTGCAGGCCATTTTTTTTTCCTGACAATTGCAAGCCATATTCTTTCTAGGAAAATTACTTCTTACAGTCATAATTAGCGTTTCGTGAATATAGAAACACCTGTTCTTAGAAAAGGTTTTAATTATTTGTTTATTTTAATTGCCCCTATAAAAATTTCCACTAAGTGTCATCATGTAACTGATGAGGGATAAGAACAACTTCATCTTTTTGCTATTATATCGCGTGATATTTGATGGTATTTTTTATTCCATACTTAAAATGATACACATGTCAAAGCACTGAACTTGCTTGTCGTAATCAAGCGAAAGGAATACCTATACCTATAAGAATTCGTTTTAGAACTACCACACTACATTGACTTGTAAATCGCACAAACCTAAGAGCATGAAAATAATTAATTTAACATTGATTAGATTAGCTTGAGTAGAAAATCTAAGCCTAATTAATTAAGCAACGCTGAGGATCTTAACATCAATCTCTATAATATCTTTATCCAAAGTGAGAAATATCCTCTTAAAAAAACCAAATAAAAAACTAGGTAATTTTCCACTATCATACAAAACCTTATACCTTACGCGGCACTTGGTTTGATTGGTATATATATGTTTGGTAAACAGTGATCTTGTTCCCCTAGTAGGTCAATACCAACTTACAGTGGATATTTATTTTACTAATATAACAAGTTTGAGAAATAACTGCA
Organism: Glycine latifolia; assembly: GCA_013407115.1. Classification (NCBI taxonomy): domain Eukaryota; kingdom Viridiplantae; phylum Streptophyta; class Magnoliopsida; order Fabales; family Fabaceae; genus Glycine; species Glycine latifolia. The sequence goes on along the minus strand of CM023946.1, from coordinate 36,962,309 downwards.
GTCTGCAGCTAGAGGTTGGTAGGTATACACGTTCGTGCTCCATGTACGTAAGAAATTGTTAACACATAAGTATAAATAATTGAAAAAACTAATTGAAAAAATAACTGAAAGTGGAAAAGTTAAACTAATGTTGAAAACAGAAAAAAAAATATTATTAAATTATAAGTATTTGATAAAATTATCTGTTGAAATATATAAAAAAATATAAAATTGTCATAAAAGATTTTGTAGTATTTATAATTTTAGTATTAAATTAGTTTTAAAACTTGTATCTTTTTATTTATAATATATATGTGTGTGTATATATATATATATATATATATATATAAACTACATAAACTTATTATATATCTATAAATATCATATAATAAAAAGCTAAACCCTATTATATGTAAAAAATGGTAAAAATCATAAAATTTTACTTTAAATAGAAAAGATTAAAAAAATCTAATAAATGTTAAAAAAAGATAAATATAAAAAAATAAAAACTAACATTTTTAAAAATATTATTTCAAGTAGCGTTTCAAAAATACTAAAAATTACTAAAATATATTTATTTACCAAACAATCAAATAAGATATTAAGTTAGTAAAAAAAAAAAGTTAAAAACTAACTAAAATACCTTACCAAATACACTCTAAAATAAATAAGATAAAAAGAGACTTGATAGAAGTATATGAAAAATTATGAAATTGAATTCCTACTTTGAAATAAACGACCAAATAAAACATTGATAATATTTAGAAAAACCAAAATTTATATTTAAGTCAAGAATATAAATATAATCAAAATGGGGTCAAATTTGGAGTAACTGTGCATCTGCCTCAAGCCCTCAAGGATTTTTTTTTTTGTTTACATATGAATTTAGTCTCGATAAGTTAATATTTTTAATTTTAATTTTTGTATTTTTTTTATTTTTAGTCACGGTAAATTTGCAATTTTCAAATTTTACTTCCTTTAAAATTTCAATTTTTTATTTTTAGCTCTTATAAATGCATTTTTTAGAGACTAAAATTAAAAAAAAGTAAATTTACCAGAAAGAAAAATGAATAAAAAATTATCAGAATCAAGATTAAAAAAATACAAATTTATATAAAAGGCTAAATTCATATTTAAACCTATTTTTATACTCTCACAAGTCACAATACTTGCTCTCTTATATATTCTTTATTCAACAATTTTTCTTATTTTTAAAAAAGTACCATACGAATAATTTACTTAACATTGAGAAAGAAAATACATAATGTGAAGGTAATAAAAAAGGTTTAAAAAAACTATCACCTCGTACCCGCACAATAGGCCTGTCAAACCAATTAAATCTTCCTCGTTATATAGTCAATATGGAATATGGAATGGAGCAAGTCTGCATATATAAACAATATATATGATTCCATTTATTTTATCATGTTTAGTGTTTGCAAAGAGAGGGCACGTGTTTGCTGTTGTTTGAAAACGATTTTCCGATCTGCGTAATCACCTTAATGGAACTACTCATTAATAATTAGAAAAGTTAAAAAATATATCCATTATAAATTAAAACTTCAACGACAAGTGAAAATTTGTAATGAAATGATTACATTTGATAAAAACAACACTAAGCACTAGTAGTTTAATATTTGACACGTGTATATGCTGTTACGGCGGCTTCCGTACCTACTATATATTAAAACTAGTGCGATGTATGGATCGATGGATGTTTTGGTTGGAGGGGAGTAAATTTTTAATTTGTATATGCAACAAAATATAAAGAATTAACTATATATCTAGTTTAATAAAAAGATTTGATATATGATAATATTTCAAGAAAACATGAATATCCATATTAAAAACTATCATATAGGATAATTTTAGTATCTTATTTACAATTTCTAAAAAAAGATGTCATAATAATATGTAGAAGGATCGTAAATATCATTCATTTGGTTCATATCAGAATTTGAAGAACCAATTTCAAGTTTTATGTTATTAGTTAGTGTCAAAACGTTGCGAAATTGTCATAGCTAGGCAAAATGAATTAATAGTGGCAACGGCGTAGACAACTTCTTAATTTCTACAATATAAAAAACTGATTATTTTGCACAAATTCAACATTCAAGAACTATCTTTATTGTGTCAGAGATATCAAACCAAAAAACTTCAACCTCCACGTCAAAGAAATAGTTGTTATTAAAAAAAAAGTGGATGATAAGTACTAGCTTCAATTTTCTTGCCTTGTACATCGGTATTAATTTTACATATTTTATTATTATATTTATAGGAAAAAAACTCACAGTTTCTAGTGTTATTTTTTTAATTAAAGTTGGAATTTTACTTCAATAATTCGTATAATAAAGATTTATATTAAATGTTAACATATATTATAGAAATAAAACTGTATTTTTAATTAGACAATAATAATAAAAGTAATAAAAAGTTTATATATAAGATTTTCCTTTTTTTAATATAATTGTTTTATTAAATATTTGTTTAAATTATTTCTCTAAATATTATTTTTTAAGTGATTGCACTCATCTGCCGTAATGTAACGTGAGACATCGTTGTCCTAGTTTATGTATGCTGATAGTTTAGTAATATCACCAGAAAAATAATTGCATTTTTCAACTTTATCCTTGAAGAAATTGGTCAATCATGGGGTTGAAGTCTGTTCCATGTACTTATTAAAAGTCAAAAGTTGAAGCAGAAAAGCACCTTTGTTTATTTCGGCATGAACACACTTGGACACTTACGTTTCATGAGCAAAATCTTTTTTGTGCTTTTCCCATTTTAGTGGTTTTACCAGCTCAAACCTTTCTGGAAAAGATTCTGAATATTATGCATATGCTTGATTAATAACTTCTTCGTTATGCACTAAAGCTAATATTTTCACCAACTTTAATTTTGAAGTTTGAGTTCGTCCTAATCCTAAAAGGGACACCCCAATTTCGTAGAAACGATGAGGAATCATGGATGAAGTTATCAAAAGCAATGCAACAGTAATTTAATCAATAAATAAGAAAAGTTGATGATATACTTTAATTAGAGAAGTACGGACACCTGTAGGAGATTAATTTGGACAAGCAAAATTTGACACTAAAATGAAGATAGGTACACTTTAAAAATTATAATACATGATACAAGTATTCATTTCATGTATAAATTAATAGAATAGTTATTTAAAAAAATATGATTATTATAAATATAAATAATTTAGAATGTATTTAATGATTTTGATGTTTTCATATGTATTTGTATGAAATTTTTAAAAAATAAAGAATAAAATAATTAATAAAATGCTATTTCAAATGTCTTTCGTATAGTGCTGTTTGACTGGCGTCAATACATGTTATTCAGGATACGACATGATATAATTAATTAATTGTCGTTTTGAAAGGTATTTATATTTTTTAATATTAGATAAATTTTATGCAAAATTAATAAATAATGACTAAAATTAGTTTTTCACAATTATTTATTAAAATCATATGAATCTTATAAAATAAAAAATGAAATGATTTATTTGTTCTAAATAAATAATTTAAATTATTTTGATTTAATTAGATTCATATTAAACTCATTAAATAATAATAATAAATGTGTCAAATAATATTTTCAAAGTGATGTTCCTTCTCAGTAGAACAATGTGGGGTATAGTTGAGCAGTCATAACCAAATGAATTAGTAGAAAAAATGGAAGAAACTAGAAAGGAAAGAAAATATAACTGGTTCAGTCTACGTCGTGTCTCTAATAAGCATAGAATAGAACTGTGGAAGACAAAATTAGTGGTCCAAAGAGTCAAAGGGGGCACGAGAATGTGAACGAGAATGAACCGCAATTTGAACAGTGAATGAATAAATTGTTGTCGTTCGCAAGAATAATTTCAAATGAAAACGAAAACTAATGAATGAATGAGAAAACAATGGACACAAGCAACCACGTACGTTGGTGCCATGTAATAGCCCCCGAAACATCCAGTGTGTCTCCCCGAAGCTTCACTTGAGAAAGCACAATGTCATAACCAATAAATTAAAAAGGAGCATAAGGCACCTGAAGTCTCCACTTATTAATTTAAGAAAAATGGTGCTAAGACGCTCTTTAAATGTAGATACTAGAGATACAACAAGACAAAAAAAACTAAATAGATTTGTTTTTTTTTCTGATCATGATATGATATTGATATAAGAGTTAATTAATTTATGTGATTTACTTTTATTATACTTGTCATTTTTCTTTTTTTTATTACTTTTAATCTCATCTCTCTTAATTTTGTGAAATTTTTGTTAGTAAATTGAATAAGAAAAACAGACATTCATTTGAAAGAAAAAATGATATTTAAGTAATGAGATGAATTTTTTTTTTACTTAATTAAACTTTAAATCTTGATTCAGTTTGTTTAAATTAAATGTGAACTATTTCACATTCATTTTATGTGAAACAATTAAGAAATCAAAAAGAATAAATGAAGATATTTTAGATAAAAAAAATTCATTAAAAATAATGTGTTTCTTGTGTGTGACAATTTCAAAATAACATTTCTTAGGCCTAAACACATGAAATGGTGACAGTCGAAACGAAAAATTAATAATTGGAATGTTTTTTTAAGATTAAAAAAACAAAATGTCCAATATAATAAAAACAAATCATATGCATAATTATTGTAATTTACTCTTGATATAAAACATTCATCAATTATGTATTAGTTGGTTAAGGAATACAAATTTCTATCACTTATATCAATAAGAGTTGATAATAAGTAATTAATATAATTAATATATAATGTGATAAATAGAGAAAATAAAAATAAAAAGATTTTAAACTTATTTATAGTTTATGCAATTGTGAGATTACTTTTTTTTAGAGGATTGCGAGATTACATTTAAAAACCTTATAAATTTTCAATCGCTCCAAATAAGTCCTAATGTTTTTAAAAACACTTAATTAAATAAAAAAGGTTAGGCTTCATGATATCCAAAAGTCTATTAGACCGATCATGATGATTGACTCCATATATGTATGAATAAAGGTGTAATAAAATATTAAGTATTTAACTTAAATATTTTTTATTTTTAATATTTTTTATGTTGAGTTTTTAATAAATTTTTTTAGTTCTTGTTATTTTGTTTTAATTTTTTAATATATATTTTTTGTTTTATCCTTAAAATATATAGATAATTTGTTACGTATACATTCCTATCAAATATTTTTTTAAGGATTAATACAACATATTATAAGGATTAAAATAAAAATAATAATTTTATCAAAAGTACCAAAACAGAATAATAGAAACTAAAAATAATTTTTTTATTTTATTACTAATGACTCAATGGAAAAAACAATAATATCAAGAACACAAAACATAATTTATTAGAGAAAAAGAATATATTTAAGCTTAATTATTTTTATAATTTCTTAAACAATATATTTTTTTTTTTCACAAAAATGAACCCCGCGCTTTGCTAATTAGTCTCGCATTATGAATAATGAGTATGGGTATGAATACTTAGATACATCTTTTTTCTTTACAGCAGATACATAACTATTAAAGATACACAAATTGAAGGTATTACTTATGCAAGCATGGAGACAAATATTATAATATCCTTTCTAACCCCACCACTTTAGATACTTAAAAATATGGGTAGGAAAGAAAATGAAGGTTATAATAATTTGTAGGTTAAAATATTTTTATATTCTTAGTTCTTGTAAAAAATTTATTCATTTTTTGTTCCCATAAAATAAAAATGTGTGATATTTTGATCAGAGTTAGATTTGGATGAATCCAACTTATGTGACATTTTTAAACTTAAATTTTAAAATTTAATTTGTGAGATTAAAAATTGTCATAATTTATAAATTTTTTTATAAAAATTAAATCACAATTGTGGGAATTAAAAACCACCACAAATTGTTGGAAAAAATTGCAAGCAACCCCTTTCTTCCAAACCCAGATCAAAAGTTTAAAATCAGTTTCCATTACCAAACCAAACCACCTTCATCAGCATATATAACAGCCACCATCAGAATCAATTGGTACGGTTTATATTATTCTTAATTTATTTTTTCTTCTGTGATAATTTTTAATTTTGAGAAATTATATTTTAAAATTTAAACTAAATAATGCCACGTATCTAAATCTAGTTTCCAATTAAAAAGTCATATATTTTAATTTTGTGAGAAAAAAAATGAAAAAAATAATTTGAGGACAAAAAATGGAGAAAACGAACTTTGGATATTTTGTAGCGATGTGAAACGTATTTTAGCCTAATTTTTAAACAAAAATAATCATATACTGCTTTCTCTTAAATCATTTATATTTATAGATTGATTTTTAAAATATAAAAGAAGGAAAATGCATTCTAATTTATGTATTACTTTTTCAAAACCATAAAAATAAAAGAAAAAACCTAAATATTTGAGTGTGTAAAGATTATTCTGTAATTTACTTTCATCTCATCATAATAAATATAACTTTAATATGATGGATAATATATAATGGATTAAAAGTTTAATATTTTTTTTACAATTATTTAATTAAATTTTATGAAATTTACCTCAATTATTAGTTTGATTACAAAGAAGAATATATTCCTGATAGCGTATAAGAAAAATATTTTTTGTCTGGAGATAAAATTTACTTTACTGACATTGCTATATTTTGAAGATATTAATCTTTGCCTAGGTATATATTAGTCAAAGATTACTCTTATTTTTTCGGGTAAAAAGAATAAGATTAATATTTGACGCTCAAATATATATATATATATATATATATATATATATATATATATTAAATAAAAAATAACAATAAATGCATGAAACTGACACTCCTCAAATAATAATAAAGCTTGACTTGTTTTAAGAGCATACCTCTTGGCAATGGCAAGAGCAAGACCAAAGACTTCATTGGTCTTAACTCTTAGCTACCTACTTGCGCACAAAATTTTCCTAAAATCAGTAAATTGTTTTTTGTTTTTTGTGAGACCTAAAATGAGAATATATACAAACAAACAACAAGTATTTCGGCTGTGCATATAAAGGTTCTGTTGACGTAGGATTATCCAAGTTCTCCCAAACAACAACTATTTCCTATTTTCGATCTTAGTTTCTTGTAAGTGTAAAAAAATAACTACACAGTTTGAGTCGTACCAGGGTATTGAATGTGCAATGTTTCATTCCTCATCCTCAGGCAAGACCTTTCCTTCAAAGAAAAAATCCTCAAGCAAGACCAAAGACTAGTACTTCATTGGATCTTAATTACTTCCAAACAAAAGTTTTCCTAAAATTAGTTTTTTTTTCTCTCTTTCGTGGGACCTAACATCACAGTATAACAACAACTATTTCCTATTTTCGATCTTAGTTTCTTAAGTATAAAAAATAACTATACGTCCTCTCAGGGTATTGATTATGGAATATTCATATTTTATTAAATATTTTAGCTATTTAAAAAAGTAACTAATTTTTGTATATTTTGAAAAATAAATACTTTTAATTTTTTTAAATTTTTGTTTAATACACAGGATATTGATTAAGGACTTTACATAACATTTATTAAGAATAATATTATATTTCCTATAATAATATATTACTAATTTTTATAACATTATATAGAGAAATATCAACCACACATTTTCCTATTAAATACACACTTTTGTATTAGATAAAAATTTATGTCAATATTACTAAATGAAATAGGTTCTACTATCGTACGAATGCCTATTAACTATTAAGAATAAATGTTGACAGATAAGTTGTAACTATATATATATATTTTTACATTACTGTCTTTTTAAATTTATCCTCTGTTTAATTTTTTTTAATATTGTAACTAACATAAATGTTATTAAGTTGAAAGGTAACATAAGGTGTATTTACATTACTGACCTTTTACATTTATCTTAAAATGTGTAACATTATTAACTTATTTATAATATGCAACGTTTTCAAATTTCAAACCCTGAGTTGACCAGCCGCAAGACCAAAAAAATTGAGGTAGACATTCTATGGGTCCGAAAAACTCCCAAAACTAGAAATCTGGTTAGGAACTAAGTGAGTTTCGGCCACAGTTCACCAGTAGGCTCAGCTCACTAGTTTTTATTATAATTTATCAATATTTAGCCATATTATATATTATATAAACAAAATTAAGAATTAAGAAAAATAAAAATTTCAAATATAATAATAATAGGATAATCCCAAAAGTTGACAAAGGTGCCTTAATAAAGAATTAAGAATAATAAAAATTTTCAAATATTAAAAGTCTTATGTTACGGTTACGCGGTAACGGAGACCATTCACGACAGAAACGAGGAAGGTGCCTTAATAAAGGCACGTGTGTATTTCGACGGAAAAAGCAAAATGCTTTGGATTTTTCAGAGTAAACATGGTGACGTCACTATATTGACGTTTCCATTCTCTCAACTTCCTCTTTTATTTGTTGCCAACAATCATGCACACACACGCCCTCTCACTAATCACTACCTACATACACATAATATATATACCCACATGCACACACCATTTGCCAATTCATCCTATAACCTCCTAAATTCATTTCTTCATTCATTCAATTCAATGGATCAGCTTGGAATTATTCAACCCTCTTCTTCAACCAAGGTTGAAAGAAGGCTAGTGGAGAAAAACAGAAGAAATCAAATGAAGATCCTCTTCAACAAACTCAACTCTCTTCTCCCTAGCTATAACCCCAAGGTTACATTGTTTCCTTCTAATTATTTTTACCAATGTCATTTCATGCAATTCCAATTAGAATTAGATTTTAACTCCTTTATTAGCTTTATGCTTTGAAGGGTGGTTATAACACTTAAATACAAAGTTAATTATAAGCATAAATACTTTTTACACTATGTGATCATAAATTATCATGTGCTGTATTGATGAATTTTAACAATAATAACTCAAAGTTATATTTATTATGATTTCTGATACTGTTATTCTCAGATTGATAATATTGTTTGCGTTGAATTTGATAGAATGATTTTATTGACGCAGGAAGCATTACCAGTGCCTGACCAAGTGGACGAGGCAATCAACTACATCAAGAGTTTGGAGGCAAAGGTGAAGATGGCACAGGAGAAGAAAGAGTCTTTGCAAGGAATTAGAAAGAGATCCCGTGATTGCTTCTCCAATAATAGTACCAATTTTGCTGCAACTTCTGCAGGTTTCCCAAAACCGCCACAACTTGAGATTCACGAAGTGGGTTCTTCTTTACAAGTTGTTCTTACTTGTGGATTAGACCACCAGTTCATTTTCTATGAGATCATTCGAATGCTGCATGAAGAGAACATTGAGGTTAAAAGTGCCAATTCCTCACTCGCTGGAGACTCGATGCTTCATGTTGTGTATGCTGAGGTATGTATTATGTTATTGTTGTTGTTTAATTTTCCCTTCATATTAATTCATGTGTTTAATTTAATGAAACAAGAAAAATATGGCCAGTTCGATCCTCTTAATTACTAACAAATAAACGATTAGTATTTATCGATAAAAAAAAAAAATTCATGTGTTTAATTTGTTCTTCTTAATTTTCATGTACTAGTCCTCTAATTTTGAAAAGCTTAATGGATTTTATGCAGATTCCTCAATCTTTTCTTCAATTTGGAGCCACCAAAGTATGCGAGAGATTGAAAAGGTTTGTGAATGGATCCTGCAGTGATGTGGAAACACAGCCCGAGTTGTGGGATTTTGAAATTGGTACTGATGATATGTGGGGTTCCTATATCTTATAAGGATGCATTTTACCAAATGTTTTGTAAAATAAAATAAAAAAATGTTAGCTAATACTACTATTATATAACAAGCTTTAATTAAGAGTACTGTATCAAACATGCCCGTGTTCCAACAGGTTTTGACGGCAATTAACTAACGAGATGGTTTATGTTTCTTTCTTTATTTTCTGGTTATGCTTTGTAACTTTCAACATTAATTCAGAAAACAAAGTTCTCCTCTTCACATTAAATATTGATACCTAACATAATTAAGAGGTAGACGGTGGTCAGTTTTATTGACTGTCTTTTACAGTAAGTATCTATACTATCCCAATTCAGGTTCCCAAACCATAGGCACATGCATATTAATTATATGTCTGGATCATCAATTGCACTCATGCTAATGAAAGATTTCATCAGCTTCTTCTAAAACTCTCTCAATATGAGGTTCTATTTGATGTCAATAAGCAAATGAAAAATTGATTGAAAAGGCAGTGTACCAAATGAAGATGTTGGCTAGGATTTAATAAGTATAGATGGGAGCAGATAAATATATTAATTGCTTCTCTGTGGATTAGACAGTTCGCAGAAGAAGATTCAATATATAGAACCATGCCGGAATCATTTTCCTTCCCTTGTATTTCTCTAATTTGTTTTCAATGCTCAAGGTATAGGATTACTTTGTGAAAGGGTTGAGATTATTCCATGTTATGCACATCTTGCATATCACAGCTTTTTGGCCTTTGTTAAAACATAACATAAAATAACCAAGCATCATAACTGGCTAAATATAATTACAAGGAGTTAAATTAACTCAAGAGGAAGTCTTTTCTGTTCATAGGGTTTTTGTTCAACAGACCTTTCTTTGCAAGAAACAATAGGAAAATCAGGTAAATTGTTATAATATGAAGGCAGTCTTTTCTCAAGATATATATGGTTTGGGGGTTAATGGAAGCTAGACCAACTACTCTTATGTTTTTATGAGCATAAACGAAATATGATTTTTACCTAGATCCTCAAAAACTGTATATCTAGGGTTCTATTATGGTTAAAGGAAATTTTGTTAATTTATTGATAAAATTTGGAGCTGACACTTCTATTTGCACTGTCCTTTTAATTATTTATAATGGGAAATGACATTTACACATAATTTATTTAGACTATTTTAGTCCATTTTGTTAAGAATTTAAAAATAGAGAGAAAACTATTGAGACATGTCTATCTTTTAAAAAGAATACTGAAAAAAAGTGTTGTATTAATATATGTGAAAATGTCATTTTCTATTAATTTATAATCCAGAGGAGAAATTGTGTTATATATGTGTAGGCTATTTTAACTAATTTCTTTTCCGTTGGTTGAGATGTACTTTGGTTTGCCAAATTACTTGTCTAAAATTGGGAATGAATATGAGGGGTGTAGATGAGCTTGGGTTGACCTAATGGTCCAATTAATCTGAACTCAATTAAAAGAAAAAAAAGGGTTAGTTCAAATAATCAATTTAGTTTATATTTTAAAATTATAAATCCGATGATATATATATATATATATCAGATTAGGAATTAGACCTTGGATACATAGATAGTTTTTAATCCAACTTATTTTTAGTTTTTTTTCTTCTTAAAATAAATAAATGAGCCAAACACATTTTATATAAAAGAGGTTAAAAAACAAGTAGTTTTTTTTTTATGAAAAATATAATTATTAGAATAAGTAGCTTATAAAAAATTAAAGCTACTGAGAGGAGCTTATTATAAGCTTAATCGGAGCTTAATTTTATTAAAGGACCCTTATTCGATTCCCGTCATCGTATTATTTTCTTACTTTGTTTCTTTTTTCACTTTACCTTATATATATATATATATATATTTTAAAGCTTACCTTATATGTTCAGATCCTTGAAAATTTTATAGCTTGTAAACTACCCTAACTGCCTTACGTACATTTTACACTCTGTTTGTCTCTCTCCACGAATCTGGCCTGGTCTCATTTATTAATTATTATTATTATTATTATTTTAAAAAGTAATAATAATATAACAGAAAGTTATTTTTGTTTAAGTAATAGTAATTTATTTTTCTTATAATTAAAATAATATTATATATTTTTATAAATGTAAATAAACTTTTCTATTAAACAGGATGACTAAATGAAAATAAAATTTTAAAGTTTTTTTTTTACCAAACAACTTTTACCTTAAAAGAAACTTTTAAGCTAAAAAAACAAAATCACCAAACAACTTCTACTTTTTCTTATTTTTAACTTTTACTTTTAAATGGCTTTTAAGCCAATCAAAAGTTGGGCCAAACATACCCATAGAATATGATCCGAACCAATTTGAGCTTATACTATTATTTTTTTATATATGTTTTGTAATTTTATGATTTTTATGTTGTGTAATTCTATAGTTATGACTTTTTGAAACTATCAACTTTCTTTTTCTTTCATTTTATCACGATTTTCTATTTTCTATTTTTTATTTTTTTTTGCTTTCTTTTATTATAGTTTCCATTTTATTTTATTAATATGCATAATAATCTAACCCAATCTAACCTAAATATGATTAAATTGGTTCAATTGTGGGAGAAATCGAAAAATCCAATCAACACAATCGATTAAAATTAATCGGTTTGGAACCCTGAACTTGACTCAACTTCTAAATTTAGTCAACTTGATGCCCACCCTCATGAGTAATTGCTATTATTCTGGTTACTAAATATTCAAAATGATTTTCTAATAATGTACACCTATTTTCTTTTAAAGAGAATAGTTTAGTAAATTATAACTTTCATTTTCTTAATATAGCTAAAATGTTCCTTATAAAAAGTTGGGGAAAGTACTTTAGTAAACTAATAGAGATTTGTTAATGTACATTTATCTATATTTTAGAAAAAATATTCTTCGTTCTATTTTCAATTCGATTTTTTTTATCTTTTATTATTTTGGTACATAAACAAACATTTTACTCATCATATAAGTGAATTATTTCATATGAAGTACAGGCTGCCGAAGCATGCAAAACCCTATCTATATCAGCAAATGGACAAACTGCCAATATAATAGTCTCTAAATTTCCAAACCATGTAGATGATAGAGGTATATACACACACATTATATTATATATTATATATATATATATATATATATATATATATATATATATATAGATATTGGATATAAATTCATTTGTGAGCCGTTCACTTAATTAAGGAGCCTTGGATTTTACAGAGAGTTCAATCGTGTAGCACCCTTATTTCTTAAAACTAATTTCAGCATAAAGTACGACAGGTTTATAGTTTCTACATTTCCATATTCGTATCCAAATTAAAGACTATGTAGAGAATATTAGAAACGAAATTATTTATTCAAGCTTTCATCTAACTTGAGCTTTAAGGAAAAATGACATTTTTTTCTCTTTGAATGTTTCCAAATTCCAACTGCAGACTCGCGCGCCACTTTTTCTTTTTCTCTTTGGATAATTATTTAGTAGTATGCTTTTCTACTTTAATTCCCCATACTAAACGTCGAAAACTAGAATGTATTTGATACAACAATGTCTACAAGCTAGGTAGATGTGACACAAATTGCCTCACCTTGTTGCGGAGAGTTTCACAGCTATAGTTATACATCTAGTCAGAATAAGTTTTAGAAAATGTAATAATCATAAATACAAATTATACAATCATATATATAGATATTAATATTGCTTGTTAAGTATATCCTTCCAGTATCACGTTTATCTTTCGTCAAAGAGGGTCTGTGGGGTCTAACGGGAAGATCAATGGTTAATGACTATGTATACCAATTTTAGGGGTGCACATATTTATTCACCATTGATTTATTTTCCTTGTATTCTCTTTAACGGTACCCCTGGTACCCTTTTCTAATAATAAAACTTTTTGGCTGTTCCAAAATAAAAAAATCTTTAGTCTTCTACATAACTTTGGTTATTCAAGAGAGTGAAGGAGATCGAGCCAACCTGTGGCTTCTTGGTAACAACTAACATATTGATCTTAGGTTTGACTTCCGAAATAATAAAATTACATACAATGATTCTTCCTCTTACCTTGCATAATGGACTTTTTGGCCTTGGCATTGGCATTGGAGTACATTAGTTTTAGTTTTCAATCAAGACAGTGAAGGTTTCACAAGCACGTACTGCATGCAGACTTTTAAAATCCGTTTTACAGTTCAATCCATATTAAGTATATATTAACCATTTTTTATAACAAACATGATTATATTTCTTGCTTTGTTTAACCTTAATTAATTAAGAACTAAGATACTGAAATGATATTTCTTAAGTATGATTGCTGTTGGATTTTAATATTTTATCTTCTACAAAGAGAAAATACCACGGAATCCTTAGCTATAGAAATTAAGGATTCGCTTATATGGTTGATGTCAGTATGCATGTGTTGTATGAAAACATGTTGCTTGAAGATTGTGAAGCGTAAATCCTATCTTTTTTATTCTCTGACGACTTAGAAGTCATATTGCCACACTACGAAATATTTCTTTGATGGATACTTCAGTTGTCCTTTTGTCGCTGTATATGTAAATACCGCAAGTTGCATCTTACATAGTAATGGGAACCTGAACCGTGATAAACCATGCATACAAAGCTAATATGAAAATGCATAAAGTCAACAGTAATTGTGTTTGAAATTTTCAACTTTCATAGCCATTTATAGGAAAATTATCCTTTCGCACTCTTTGGGTGTAATATTAAACATAGAAATTATATATATATATATATATATATATATATATATATATATATAACTGGATTTTTTTTTTTTACAGAAGACAATCGATTCATTTTCTATCAACAGAATTGTAAACACAATGAGTTATATACTCACTATGGCTACTAACAATAAATATACTCTTTATGGATTGATGCTATTCATGCAGCTGCGGAAGAAAGTGCAGATTGGCATATTCAGTAGAGAGGTGATACACGAGATTCATACTTTATTATGCCGTGATGGGAAGTTTTTGTTTTAAGTGGTGCCCCGTGACGCGAATAATGTGGAACTTTGTGTTGGAGTCTTTAGCTTTCAATTTTTCCTATTTGTAGTTGTGTCTTTATTACTCAATAGTCAATACACAAAAAAGGAAAAAATTTCCTCACTGCTTCGGTTGTATTTCAAAATATGGGCTATTAGATATTTTGGATAAGTTTTAAGTTTTAAGTTTTTCTAGAAGTAATTTTAAAAGAAGAAAATAAGAAAAAAGAATGAGATAAATTTTTTTATAAACAAAAATAAGTTCACTATTAATTAATTTTTAGAAGTCTACAAATATAATTTCTATAAAAGATGAGATAACATTTATAAATTAGCTATTAGAAAACTCGTTTTATCTTATGGAGAAATTTAATTATTTTATTTTTTCTTTTTCTTTTTTTCTTTTAGTAGTATTTCTATAGAAACTTACATCTAAATAGGTCCATATAGCTTTTTTCATTAGAAAAATTCTCCAAAACATTTTTAACATTGTATGGCTCTAAGATAATTGGATCAAGTGTATTAAGATGATAAGAGGCAACTGCTTCCCGCATCACATTTTTTGCTTCCTGCACCCTTCAATGTTTTAAATTTCCCATCTTGCCCTTCCTTTATTTCGGAATAGCTACTTTGAAAGGGTATAGACATTTCAGAATATTGTTTCAGAATATGATTTTAATATTCCAAAATAGTTATTTTGGAATATGATATTTTGTAATAAGTATTCCAAAATAGTTTTTGAGATTACCTAAATACTATCGACATAACTATTCTAAAAGAGAAATGCTAGCAACATACTTTTTTAAATATACTAATTTGAAGTCACACATTTAATAAAAAATGGAATTCAATTTATATATCGATCATATTTTTGGGTATCTCGGACCCGGAGCGAGAGAGACAATCGGAATTTGTTTTACGTGAAAAAACCTTCCTCAATGTGAGAAAAGAAAAACTCACGGGACCTAGTCCAGTATCAAAATCCACTATAACAATAATCGGTTACAATGAATCAAAAAACACACCAATGTGATGGTACACTCAACCTCTCCAACAATGGTGGTCACTCAAACGTTCACAGTGTTTCACTCTAAGCTCTCAAATATGCAGGTACGGTGGCTTGCTTAAATATATCACTCAAGATTGTCACTTGAGGCTCTCAAATTTCTGTGTGTCTTGCCTCCACCCTTACTCATCTATTTATAGGATGAAATGGGCTGAGCCTAAGCCATCAAATATTATATCTTATCAAATAAAAACAAGATTATCAATCAACTAAAAAATGGAAATTATCCAACACATATTTGATAAATACAATTTTTTTATATTAAATGTGTGACTTTTTTTTAAAAAAAACTATTAACTTTAACATTTAATGAATATAATATTCAATCATGTTATTAACGTTAATTATGTGTTATATTTATTAAGTATAATAAGAAATATTATAAAATAAAAGTATGCTTATTTTTACAATACTACGATAATAATAGGATTAAATATTATTTTAATACTTAGCTCAAATTGATTTTACTTTTTTAAATTGGTTAAATTAAAATATATTTTATGAACAATAATAATTAAAAGTAATGATTTTATAAAAAAAATACAATTAAAATTAAAAAATTCACAATACATTTTTAAAAAAATTATTAATCATCGATAAATTAAGAAATAAATTATTATATTAAATAATTATGGCTAATTTATTTCTTTAAAGTGAAGCAAATTTTTAATTTTTTCAGTAAGTATTTTTTTTAGGCCAAAGACATTTTTTTGCCTTAGGCTGGGGCTGAGGTGTTACCCCTAAACCCAAAACTTTTAATTATCAAATTCAAAATTACAATTCGTCATGGACCACATTAATAGGTGATTCACCCTAATCTTCGTCTAAAAAAAGTCATATATCTTTTTTCATATGAAGGAATTGAAGACGATATAATAGAGTTTATAATATTACTTACTCATCTTGCTTAATTAACGTATTGAATTAGATCCCCTTATAAAAAAAAATCAATATTCTCTCTATGTATAGACTACATCTCTCTATAATGGATTTTTAAAATACATAAATACTATTACTATATTTTTTTTGGGTGAACAAATACTAGTACTATATTATCATTAAGTATCATCATAATTCTTAGGTTCAAGTCATCTTCACTCCTCCTAAAAAAAGTCAACATTATTCTATATTGCATTAATTCTTACGCTCAAATATATCTTATTTTTTAAATTGTTTGCTCTCAAAAATATTTTAGTATTATTTATAGTTTTCATATTATGAATAAACAATTATACTAAATTTTATTACTAACTTATTTAAAAATAAACTTATTTAAATATAAATCACTTTATTGAAAATCAATTATAACTAAAATTAATTTTGTAAAGTTAATTTCGTTCCAAATCAATTTTTATAACCACTCTAAAACATACACTTTGTTAATTCTTTCTTCCGTACGTATTTGGCCTATATTAAAGGGAGTGAGAGTCTTGGCTAGAAGAGCATCATCAAGAGAGACAATGAATCAATCAGATGAGAATCTATCGTATCAAAAAATTATTCCAGAGATCATGCAGTCACTTGCCAATAAATATGATGTGAGATTTTTTTACTTATAAGATTTATTTCAATTTGATGAATTGTATGGATTATTTTGTTAACATTAACGCCTACTTGTTTCAATTTTTAGAATAAAAAAACTATAAATTTGTCAAAAGTAATTTTAAAAATGCTAGATTTAATTGTACTTTTAATTTCTGAGTGTCTCAATAATATGGCTTTCGCCCTCAAGTTCTAATTGTGGCATTCTGCAATTAAATCTCAAATTTTCTTAATTTAGAATCAGGTTCTTCCATCATAATTTTATTCTATATTTAAGTAATTTATTTACTTAGAATGGAAAAGGATTTCTTTTGTTGTCATAAAAAAATAATATATGTAACAAGCCCAACTCAAGCTACTATCCAAGACTCCAGCCCAATAGAAAATATCCAAACAGCTGCTAGAGAATTAAGGGATAGGAGGAAAATACGGATGCATGAACGCCTTTCGGACTATATTGTTGGTTAATTACTAAATAGTACAGTTGTGATAGTTTAATTACTTGAAGGTCCTCATTGTAATAAAATGGAGATTGTTAGTGGATATAGACAATGAAAATGACTGGAGAGGACACGAATTTGATGTGACATCCTCTTTTCTATCTTTCTCTGTCCCCTCTTCCCTTTTTCCTCTTTCTCTTTCTCTTTTGCAGACTTTCCTCTGGTTACATTGGTGCTTTCATTGGTATTTCCATGGCTAAGAACACCCGTTTGCGTGATGTCACTCAGCAGGTGCATGACCTTCAGTTGTCGTGTCAGGCTCTTCAAGACCAAATTTCAAATCTCAAGCTAGCTCAGGATCATCGATTCACCACAATGGAGTTATCTTATAATCAACGTATGGATTCTCACACACAACGTATGGACACGCTCCAGTCGGAGTTGCAGGAGGTCCTCTCCATACTCCATTCCACCCATTCTTCTCCATATCCAAAAGCTGGAGTGTTGGGTTCTGGTCCTTCACGTTCACACACTCCTTTGGATCATAATCGTCAGAGGCTAATGAAATTTGATTTTCCTCGATTTTCTGGTGGAGATCCAACTGACTGGTTATTTGCTGTAGAACGTTACTTCAGATTTTACAACGTTCTTCTTCAGGAACATCTTCTGGTAACCTCATTCAACCTTGATCCACCTGCTTCTTCATGGTTCCAGTCTTTAGATCAGGACGGTTTACTCCCTGACTGGCCTTCCTTCATCACTGCTTTGCATCGTCGTTTCGGTCCCACTGAGTTTGAAGATGCTTCAGTGGCGATTGCTAAATTACAACAAACAGGCACTATCACTGATTATTATGCAGCCTTTGAGTAGCTCTCTCGCAAGGTCCCTGGTCTTTCCGTTACTGTCCACAAGGGTTTATTCTTAGCTAGTTTGAAATTAGTACTCCGTTGTTCTGTGCTGGTCCATCGTCCTCAGGATATTAATGAGGCACTGGCATATGCCAAGGTATATGAAGACAAATTGAACAATGAAAAGGCTGCGAAGCCTTGGATTTCTCGCTCTTAGGTTTTGACTTCTTCATTACCTACTCCGACACCAATTCCATCCAATCCTGCCAATCCCACAACTATTGCCAAACCTTCCTCCTAGGTGTCATGCTTACCTATATGTCATTTGTCACCGGCGGAAATGCAAGCTCGTAGAGATAAGAATCTCTGTTACAATTGTGATGAGCGGTTCTTTGCTGGTCACCGCTGTAAGGGACGTTCTTCTTTGTTATATCTTGCGGGTTTGGATGACGTTGATGAGGATACTATCCAATCAGAGGAGCCTATTCCTCCTCCTGAGCCCGATATACAACCCGAGATTAGTCTGAATGCTTTATTTGGGCATAGATCCTCTAATTCCTTTCGTCTACAAGGCACAGTTTCGGTCACAGTCGTTCAAATTTTAATCGACGGCGGCAGCACCCATAATTTTGTCACTTCCAGGATGGCTTCTTACCTTAATCTAGTTATGCATGCAATTCTACCATTTAAAGTTCATGTTGGTAATGGTGATACTTTAGTGTGTTTTGCATCCTGTAATTTTGTGACCTTACACATTCAGTCCCATTCGTTTACGATTGATTTATTTGTATTAGACTTAAATGGGGCTGATATTGTTTTAGGGGGTTCAATGGTTGGCTACTCTTGGCCCAATTGTTACTAACTATGCTGATTTGACTATGGCTTTTACCCTTGCTGGTAAAGACATTTTACTCCAGGGAGACCAGTTCATTGGGCCAACTCATGTAACTTCAGCTTAATTGCATAAAATGATTACTCAAGACGCCATCTCATCTTGTCTTATGTGTCTTTCATCCAATACTCAGCAATAAGAGCCATCTCCTGCTAGTGTTGATAATACTGTTGTACCTGCCCTATTTTCTTCCTTGCTGAAGGACTATGCCGACGTTTTTGCGATTCTTGACAAGCTACCTCCTAATCTCAATTTTAATCACCATATCTCCTTACTTCCAAATGCTGGACCAGTTCAAGTGAGGCCTTATAGGTATCCTCACTTTCAAAAAAATGAGATTGAGAAGCTAATCACTGAAATGTTGCAAGCTAGCTTGATACAACACAGTCAGTTTGAGTTTAGTTCTCCCAAGCTACTCATTAAAAAGAAGGATGGTACTTGGCGATTTTGCGTTGACTACTGTGCTTTGAATGCCATTACCATTAAGGACAAGTTTCCGATACCAATAATTGATGAATTGATTGACAAATTACATGGTGCCACCATGTTTTCCAAGCTTGACCTTCGATCAGGCTTTCATCAAATTCTGATGCATCCTCCAGACGTTCACAAGACTGCCTTCCGCACTCACCAAGGACACTATGAATTCTTGGTGATGCCTTTTGGGTTGTCCAACACACCCTCCACTTTTCAGGCTACTATGAACAAGGTTTTTGTTGCCTTTTTGAGGAAGTTTGTGGTGGTCTTCTTTGATGACATCCTGGTCTACAGTTCCTCTGCCTCTTTACATTTGGATCACTTAGCTATAGTATTGTCTACTCTACGGGCCCACTCTCTATATGCTAAACAGTCCAAATGCCTCTTTACCCGAAGTTCAATCCATTTCCTGGGCCATGTCATATCGGGTGCAGGTGTCCAACCAAATTCTTAGAAAATTCAGGCTATCACCAATTGGCCCATCCCTTCAAATACCACCCAATTGCGTGCATTTTTGGGCCTATCAGGTTACTATAGAAAATTTATAAATAAATACGCCTCTATTGCTTGCCCGCTGATAGACTTATTGTCGAAATCGGATTTCCTTTGGAATTCTAAGGCCTATAAAGCATTTACAAGCCTGAAAAATCTCCTGACTGAAGCCCCTATTCTGAGTCTTCCTAATTTTCATAAGCCGTTTGTTGTTGAGACTGATGCTTTTGGTGTTGGTATAGGTGTCGTCTTACTTCAAGATGATAAGCCTATTGCCTATTTCAGTCGTAAGCTTGGACCCTTAATGCAAGGTAAATCCACCTATGTTCGTGAGATGTTTGCTATAACATCTGTTGTATCCAAATGGCGCCAGTATTTACTAGGCTCTTCATTTGTCATCCGTACAGACCACAAGAGTCTTTACAACTTGATGAATCAAGTTGTTCAGACACCTGAACAACAACAATTTCTTTCAAAGCTGCTTGGGTTCAATTATGCTATCATCTTTAAATCTGGTAAGACCAATCTAGTGGCCGACAGATTATCCAGGCAATCAGATGGCACTCAGCCCACCAACCCATCACAGTATGCAGCCATCATTGGCCCTATTTTACGCTTCACTAATGTTTTACGCAGTGAGTTAGTTACGGATCCATATACAACTAAAATTATACAAGATATTCAACAAGATGCTAGTCTTTGGCCTGATTGGCAATTCTGAAATCAATTGTTGTTCCACAAGGGCCGAATCTTTGTGCCTGCAGCTTCTTCCTTGATCCCTCATTTACTTCACGAGGTCCATGATACAAAGCAAAGGGGACACTTCGGAGTACAAGCCACTCTCCACTGCTTACAACGCAATTTTACCTGGAAGGGAATATCCAAAGATGTTAAACATTATGTTTCGAATTGTGAAGTGTGCCAGAAGTTAAAACCACCCACTCATTCCCCCTGTGGACTCTTACAATCCCTTCCCATACCCGATTCTATCTGGTCGGATATCACTATGGATTTTGTAACTCATTTACCTTCGTCGTCAGGTTCCACTGATGTGTTAGTTGTTGTTGACAGATTATCCAAAGCCACGCATTTCATCCAGCTTCCTTCCCACTATTCTGCATCAAAGATCGCTTCTCTATTCTGGGATCATGTGGGGAAGTTACATGGTTTTCCACACACTATTATTTCAGATAGGGACCCCATCTTTTTAAGTGACTTCTGGAGATCTCTTTTTAAACTGCAAGGAACCACCCTCAAGTTTAGCTCATCCTATCACCCACAAATGGATGGTCAAACCGAAAGGGTTAATAGGTGCCTTGAAACATACCTGCACGCTTTTGTCCATTCCCACCCTCGGACATGGACCCGCTATCTCAGTTGGGGTGAGTATCACTATAATACCATTTACCATCATTCTACTGGCTTCTCTCCTTATGAAGTGATGTTTAGTAGACCACCACCAGACTTCGTGGCATATTGTTTGGGCTCTTCTCCAAACGAAGTCGTTGACACCACCTTGGCTAATCGCAGTACTATCCTACAGTCATTACGAGAAAATCTCAGGCGTGCTCAACAGATAATGAAAGCTCAAGTAGATAAAGGACGCAAAGAGTGGACCTTTTCCATAAGGGATCTTGTTTTACTCCGCCTGCACCCATACAGACAAGTCTCTGTCCATCGACGGTCTTCCCAGAAACTGAGCTTGCATTTCTACGGGCCTTTTGAAATTCTGGAGAAAATAGGCGCGGTGTCTTACCGACTCAAGTTACCCTCTTCTGCCAAGATCCATGATGTATTTCACATCTCTATGCTCCATCCTTTCCGATCTGGTCGCATCTATATGATTTACCCACTCCCTAACACACAACAGGACTCTCCTTTAGCCTTGCAACCTTGTGCTGTGGTGGGTACCCGGTCTGTATGGCGCCAGCGCCGCTTGGTTCCACAACTGTTGGTCCAGTGGTTGGGGCTCCCTCCCGAAGAATCCATTTGGGAAGACAAAGCTGAGATTTGGCTCGGACATCCACGTTTCATCGATGATGTGCATGCCTTACCACCAGATCCTCTCCATCAGAGTTCTTCTCATGATTCATCCTTGGCTATTTCAGTGACCATAGAGACATCGAAGAGGGACAACAGGGAAATGGACCTTGGTTCTCATTTCCCAAATTCACACGGTCTCGAGGATGAGCCTGTTTTTGATGGGATGGGAATTGTAACAAGCCCAACTCAAGCTACTATCCAAGACTCCAGCATAATAGAAAATATCCCAACAGCTGCTAGAGAATTAAGGGATAAGAGGGAAATACAGATGCCTGAACGCCTTTCGGACTATATTGTTGGTTAATTACTAAATAATACAATTGTGATAGTTTAATTACTTGAAGGTCCTAATTGTAACAGAATGGAGATTGTTCGTGGATATAGACAATGAAAATGACTGGAAAGGACACGAATTTGATGTGACATCCTCTTTTCTATCTTTCTATGTCCCCTCTTCCCCTTTTCCTCTTTCTCTTTCTCTTTCGCAGACTTTCCTTTGGTTACAATATACCTACAAGCATTTTCATCAATACGACGGCAATTCGGCCAGAATACCTTATAAGTCATTGCAGTTCAAATATTAGGTGAGTTTTTTAGCTGATGTATTATATTTTCTCACAGTCATGTTATGCCAGAATTTTTACATCAACTAATTCTGTTAAATATTGAATAAAATTGTGAAGACACCTGATTGTAAATAAGAGAAAACTTAAATGTACCAATTGATGTAATTGAAATTTAAAAGACTGAAATCACACATTTCACTACTTATTCACAATGCAATTAGGTCAAAAATATGATAATTAAATAATTTTATAAAATAAAAAATAAATGTTCTCAAAGAAAAGGTAACTTTTAAAAGACACTATTAAAAATGATCATAATCTTTTAAACTTATATCCAAATTCACATAATTAATGGTGATAAATAAAATGCAGTCTGTATTGTTTTATTTAGTTAAGTTTATTTATATATACTTGTTGCATGATTTCTACGCAAAAGGAAGAATTTATTACGCAGTTAAACAAGTGGGTGGTTGATGTAAAGGGTCTTTTTGTTCAAGAGATGGGTGTTTTACAAAATCTAGAATTGGTTGATTGGATCCAAAAACTGGTCCTTGCCAACTACTTTGAAAAGGAAATCAATGACCACCTCGAATCTATACTTGTCTATGTCAAAAAGAGCAACATTAATCCTAGTGTAGAGCAAAATTTACATGCATCTGCACTATGCTTTAGGCTTCTGAGCCAACATGGATATACAGTTGAGACCGGTAAGAAATTGTCTCTCTCAGACTCTCACTATGTGGCATATAAGAATTTGGTTTAGGAGAAATTATTAGATGATGGCCTTATTATACTTTATTAGTTTTTTATATGACATGTAATTGATTGTTATTAATTCTTACTCTTAAATTAAAAAATTTGAGTACATGCCACGTAAAAATTAGTTAAGACTATAAACACATAACAATCATAGATCACATAATATTTCCCGATTTTTACAACATATCATGCAAGTTAGTTAAGTAATTAACTTCTGGTTAATTATTTCTAAAACTCAGATATATACTAAGCAACATTTTAGATGGAAATGGTAAAGTGTTGAGTAAAGATTCATATGCTGGCAAAGCTAAAGATGTTATGGAGCTTCTTGAGGCCTCACATTTGGATTTAGAAGGAGAAAATATCTTGAATGAGGCAAAACTTGTGCAATAAATTCTCTCAAGGAGGCTTTCTTTCCTAGTTCCATCAGCATCAACCAACGCTTTAATTTAGTTATTGAAAGAATGGTCCATGCCTTGGAGCTTCCTTCCCATTGGAGACTACCATGGTTAGAGGTTAAGTACGTGGCACACCAAGCAATACAAAATTTAGAAACACATGGACCCAATTTTACTTGAATTGGCTAAATTAAATTTCAAAATGATTCAGGCCAAACTTCAAATGGAGGTCAAGGAATTATCCAGGTATATATATATAGTTTGAACCACTGAAAAAATTGTAGCAAAAAATTATATGGCTGCTAATTAAATACTAATTAGCATTTTTAATTTGTCATTTAGATAGTGGGAGAATCTTGGCATAAAAGAAGACTTGAGCTTTGCAAGAAATAGGTTGGTTGAAAGCTTCTTGTGTGCAGCAGGAGTTGCTTTTGAGCCGAAGTATACATCTGTTAGGAAATGGCTCACTGGAGTGATTACTTTCGTGTTAGTCATTGATGATGTTTATAATACATATGCCGGCAAAGAACCTAAATAATACATTTTTAATAAAAAAATTACCAATTTGGAGTTGTTTGCAAACAAATTACACATCTGGGGCAGTGGGTCACGCCCAAAATAGACATTACTGGTCACGCCCAGATTAGGCGTGACCGAGGGGGTGTCACGCCCAGATCAGGTGTGTTCCACCACAGGGTGACACGTGTCATGCATAGATGGAGAGATGTGTATATAAACTTCGGACGGTCATAACTTTTAACTAGAATGTCTGATTGAGGTGTACGATATGTTAAAACGATCGTAATTGAGAGAAGAAGGCCTAAGCAAATTCCAAATGGGATTTGGTAAAAAAAATTCCAAAAAATGTCTCTAAGTGCCTCAAAATTATGATTTAATCTTCGAACATCTAAAAATTTTCTTGTTTTCTACTTTTTTAATTATTTAGTCAGTTAATTGCATGCTATTTTTTATTTTTTTAATTACTTCTCTTAATTTCGAGTGTTTTGACATATCGTACACCTCGATCAGACATTTCTATCAAAAGTTAGACCATTTGTTTGGTCATTGCATGAAACATTTCTTCTTTGGTTTTTGTTTTATGCTTTTAGCTTTACCCTGTTATCAACAAAAAAAATAGCTAGACCCTATTATCAGTCATTTGGGCTTGTATTCATGAAATTGCATTAAGTCATAACTTTTGATATATCTTTCAAATGGTCTAACTTTTGATAGAAATATCCGATCGAGGTGTACGATATGTCAAAACGCTCGAAATTAATAGAAGTAATTAAAAAAATAAAAAATAGCATGCAATTAACTTACTAAATAATTAAAAAAGTATAAAACAAGAAAATTTTTAGATGTTCGAAGATTAAATCGTAATTTTGAGACACTTAGAGACATTTTTTGAAAAATTTTTTTGGTCAAATCCCCCTTGGGATTTGCCCAGGCCTTCTTCTGTCAATTATGACGTTTTAACATACCGTACACCTCAATCGAACATTCCAATTAAAAGTTATGACCGTCCGAAGTTTATATACACATCACTTCATCTATGTATGACACGTGTCACTCTGTGGTGGAACACGCCTAATCTGGGCGTGACCAGTCATGCCTATTTTGGACGTGACTCACTACCCCAGATATATAATTTATTTACAAACAGTCTCAAATTAATAATTTTTTATTAAAAATATATTATTTAGATTCTTTTACCATCATTTGAAGAGTTGAAACCGTTCACAACCGCGTTTGAGAGGTTTGTTTATTTCCAAGATAGAGTATAAGACTAATTATTGTTAACATATATGCTATATGTTATATTATTATTTGTTAACGTATCAATGTACGCGTCACATGGAGATTGATTGAGATCCTGCATATTAGGTGATGGTCCAAATCTACTTTATTTATTTTTTTAGGGTCAAAACTACTATATAATTTTTCTAGAAATTAAATAGGATATAATATTGGCATATCGGTACAAAATATGATAACTTAGTTTGCATGCATTTTGTGCTTAAAGTTTGAGGATTGTGTATCTTTTGGATTGGATTGTAGTTTGATTTTTATAATTTAACTTTTATGTATTTTATGTTTGAGATTTGAGGATTGTGTATCCTTCTAGACCAACTCGTAATTCAATATATTTAACAACAAATTAATAGATTGGATACCAATTTGATCACTGTTGGAATGGTGGACATGTTATAATGTTGACATAGATGTAATCACATACCGAAATCCTCAAGGGTATGATCTAATATTTTGATATGCTCAACGGACTATGGATATGTGTGTATTTTATCGGTTATTTAATGTGTCATACACATAGATGGGACGAGAAAGATCTTGAAAAGCTTCCAGAGTACATGAAAATTTGTGTTCATGCACTTAAAGACATCACAAATGAAATTGCTTATGAAATTGGAGGATAAAATAACTTGGTGTTACCTTACCTAAGGTCATGAATTATATAAAAATAAAGAAATATAATAATTTTTTTATTTTAATAATAGTTCTAAAGTTTCCTATTTTTATATCATTCTCTTTCATTCCACAATAAATACATGAATAAATTAATTAAAAATTATGAGAAAAGTGAAAGTATAATTAATAAAATAATCAATTTTACAAACGACGGATAAATAAAAACAATTTAAAAAAAAATCGACAATTAAAAAGAAACAAAGGTAATAATTATTAATTTATTATAACCAACTAGTACCGATCTCTTTTGTTTCTACAAACTCGATCAAATCAGTATAAAGCCATAAATAGAAATTAAGGCATTCAAAATCTATTAGTTGATTTTCCACGCACATATGAGGATTTGGTCTTCAATGTATCTCTTGTGATTCGACTGTGCAATGATTTAGGGACAACCGTGGTAATTTTTGCTGCCTCTATATTTTTGTTAAAGAAAAAATGTGTTTTTAATCTTTATATTTTTTAGTTAAACGTATTAAGGTTTTTGTAATATCATATAAGTTTGATCCTTAATTTATAAAAACACACGTAGATATTTAGTCTCTCCCAATTTTAAAAAAATCATATTTTTTAGAGGAAGACACTAAATACATATTTTTTTTTTTAGTTTAAGAAATAACTCATTATGAAATATAAAGATCTTGGCTGATCCAAAAAAACAGAGATTAAAATTATATTTATTTTTGTTAATTATTTCTTTTCATTTTGCATAAAAATGTTACATGTTAAGAAAAATATAAAATTAGTTGGATAATTAAAAAGATTTAATAAATTAATAATTAATATTTATTGATAAAAAAAATTATTGTTAATGTAGAATCTGGTGTATATATATGAATCAGGGTAAAAGAGAAAGGGGTGGCATGATAAATGGACACTGCCCCACTCGAGTTGCTTCGATGAAGCCATTTCTTAATCAAGCCATAAACGCAGCTCGTATGGCTCATACCCTTTATCAAAATGGCGATGGTTTTGGTACCCAGGATCGAGATATCAAGAAACATATCTTATCACTAGTTGTTGAACCCTAGCTTTCAGAAGTTTATGACAACATACACTTTCCCTTTCCCACTTTTTTATTTTATTTTGCTTAGCATTTCCTTTCGCACTTGTGACAATACTGAAAAATAAACACCCAATTTGAATTCTCTAAGCTAGGATGATGACACTTGTAGGGTCACCATCAATAGCACTTAGGTTATAAATTGTATTCTCTCTGTATCCTTTTGGTATGAATAAAAATATCTGAATTGTTATTTTCTTCTTCATAGCTTTTTTCTAGTTTTTAATGGTAATTCGGAGTATAAATAATGTAACTTCTTGCACTCTATCAGTTTGAATCCAAGTGTTAAAATGTGAAAGTCTTATTACATTCTTTGAGTTTGAGACTTATTCTAATTTTATTCATCTTTCAAAGACTCAATTCATCTAAATTTTATTAAATAAAATATTATTGTAAACTAAACATACATTGTCATTGGAGAGGCTGCGATCGTTAATTTCTTGCGGTCTTTCATGAGTTTTTTTTTAAAGGATTTACTTCAATATCACAACATTTACAACAATATACTAATATATATTATTTGTATGAGATTTCTTGTTTTTTTTTATGATTAATTACTTAAATCAGTGTAATGAATCTTCATGAGTTGATCGAAGATCCACGCACCATGCTTCTAAGAAATGCGATTCATAAAAAATAAACAGAAAAAATAGCTCAAGTTTATCTTTAATGTTAAATCTTAAGAGTAAGATAGAATCTTCACTAGATCTTCCAATAAAAGAAATAAACAAATCTCCAATAGAAGGAGTTGTTGTAGAAGAATATTAAAAATATACACATTATTAATTCAAAAAAGAATAATTTTTTTTTCTCCTTATAATCTCAAAATAAGATTTACCACTAAAGAAAATAATATGAGATTTTAATATTTTCAATCATGCATGACACTATAAGATTTATCAAAAAATGATCTAAGATCCCAATTTAAGATGATCTATCACTAAAGATACTCTAAATCATATAAATTTATTTGGATTTATACAGAAAATCATATAAATTTAGTCTCCTCATTTATAACATCACCAAACCCCTCGGCGCCTCTTGTCATTATATATCGTTACTATATACAATTCTAGTACTCAAGAAACTTAATTATCTCATCATTAGTTAGGACAACAACTTCAATCTTGCCATTTGTTGAATAGCATGCACATCCTTCTCTTTAAGTAAGCAAAACAGATTACATATGCATCCTGAGCATTTCATCATTCCTAATTAATTCCTTAATGGCAGACAGGATTTGTGTCTCTTTCCTCATTTATTGCACATAATTCAGTCACATGACAAGATATCCAGCCTTATATATAGTGTATGAAGGAATAATTATATTGTTCTTGATTCATTACTCAAATAAGGAAATTGTTGTACATAAAACATTATATTCCTTGAGATTAATTAGAAAATATCCAACTCCAGAGCATACACCCTTCATCCTTTCTTTTGATATGGACAACTCCTATATAAAAACAAATTTTCGACTTCAATTAATTAACAAACTTATCAACGTTTTAAGAAAAACACTTATCTCCTTTATGATGTTGATTGCAACACTTAAATTCCATATGACTTGTGTTTAATTTAACCTTGATAGAATATAATTACAGATAAAAAAAAGCATAAATTTATATGATTTTCTGTATATGTTTCAACAGAGAATTTAATTGAAACCTAAATTTGTTGTAAACTAACAATATGTAAAATTACATTGTGAAAGACAGCAAACAAACAAGAAATTCACGCAATTAATTCTAACTGTTATAATTAAGTTTTTATGAAAAATTAGAATTAATTCTAAAACAGTTGATTAAAATAAACAATTTTAATACGATATCGAATGCGCACAATTTTTTTTTATTAAAAAAATATATGCACACAATTTAAGTTTGAATTTTATAATAAACAAAATAGGTTAAACCTTGTTACATTTGACGAGAAACTCATCCCTAGCCTCTAAAGTGAAACTCTACATTAAGTATCTCATTCATTGATAGAGGATCATTAATTGATATTTCAACGCATTATTGATTTTCTTATCAATAACTAAAAATAAGATTCATTACTTAATTAACACGCTAAAGTGTTTTACTTTAAATTCATATGAGACTCATCATTTAAATAGATAATCTCTTTCAATAAATAATTTTTTATACACACGTACAGATCTAAAATTGAACTTTTTAGCACATATTTATTGAGAAAAGTTATCTATCAATTATGTTTATTAATCTTCACCCTTTTAAGTTTTCCATGCTACAACTCTTTAATTTTTATCAGCCAAATGAAAGTATATTGATATAAATGTGAGAAAGAGGATATCAATACCAGTGGCAAGAAACAGATAAGCTCCATGCACAGAGCACAGATACGATAACCCACAAAAGTTCGTCCCCAAATATCTTCTAATTAACCACTGAACAAAAGGAAAAAAGAAAAAAAAAAAAAAAAAAAAAAAAACCCCTAAAAAAAAAAAAAAAAAAAAAAAAAAAAAAAAAAAAAGCCACCCCTATACAAAGGAATAATGAACCGACAGAAAATACACACAAGAATTAATGTCATAACCACCCTGCACAAAATCGTGTACATATAACGTATTGTGCAATAACAACTCGTCTACTTTACGAGCCTGCGTATATCTCTCCATTTAATGCCCACAATCCCATGCAATCAAACCTTTCGAAAATACAACTACCAGTGTTTAAAGACCATAGAAAAGAGTTTTTGAAGTTAGGATCCTTGTTCCCCGGCTCTAACTCTTTATGTATAAAAAAAAAGTTTAAATATATTTTTGAATCACTAAATTTACATTTTTAATTTTGATTAATATAAAAAATTATTCATTTTTAAATTTTTGTAAGTTTGTATTATTTATTTTTATCCTTCCAGTTTGTTTTATCTATTTTTAGTTCTTATAAATTTGTATTTTTTTAAAAATTTGTTTTTTAAGTTTCTGTTTTTCAAATTTTGGTTCTTATAAGTATAAACTTGCAAAGATTAAAAATTAAAATATTATATGAACTAAAATAAAAAAAAAACATAAATTTATAGAAATTAAAAATGAAAAAAAAAAACAATTTATAGATAACAAAGTTGAAAATTACAAACTTATAAATACTAAATTAAATATACAGAAAAACTTATTAGGACCAAAATTAAAAAATATCAACTTACAAGAATAAAAGACATATTTAAACTTAAAAAAATTAAACAAAATGATACTACACTAGAATTTTATGCAAATAAAACTTATCACTAACAAATCACAAATTCAAAACCACACATTTTTTATTTATGAAAAGGCTAATTGATATGTATATATATATATATATATATATATATATATATATATATATATATATATA
>CM023946.1:36857704-36931157 GCA_013407115.1 Glycine latifolia | reverse complement strand
ATAAAAAGAGAAGATACATGATACTAGGTACCTGCAAAAAGCAACAACAGACCTGGTGTAACAGAACCAGGTATCATCTCCCCCATCAAAACAATTCAACAACACGCACAGCTTAATGCATACCCCCGAGATCATCATTACAAAGATAAAACTATATTCAAAACCACACGTGATACATACATTATTTCAACCAAGAACACATAATACAAAGGACAGAGAAAATTGAATTCCATTTATTTAAATTAGATTTTTATCTATTAAGAAGATATAATTCAATTAGTTAAACAGTTAAATTATCGTGAATAAAAAAA
Source organism: Glycine latifolia (assembly GCA_013407115.1). NCBI lineage: Eukaryota > Viridiplantae > Streptophyta > Magnoliopsida > Fabales > Fabaceae > Glycine > Glycine latifolia. The sequence continues at coordinate 36,930,846 of CM023946.1, read as the reverse complement.
ATAAGATATCTCTATCTAAATTTTATATTATTCACGTAAGGGAACATGTATTATAGCCGTTTGGCCATTATTTTTCAAGGGCAAGGGACCATTGGATCAATTAATTGGGTTGAAACTGGTAGGCCATGGTTTTAGGTTGATGGCCATGATGTGGCGAATGTTTGAGATGGCCACGCACATTTATACAACATTAAGGAACCCTACAGTTTTAAAGAAATTGCAGACTGCACTCCATCATTCATTCCAAAGATATTGCAGACTGCATTCAATTCAATTATTCAAATCATTGAATCAAAAGTTGATCGACTTTGAAAAAGTTCAAGGGCTGTATAAATTATTTAAGGGATGAGAGTAATGAGTATTTGGTATTCACACCATTAAGGTCATAACGTGTGTTGTTGGCTAGCTATTACCAATCGATCACCGCTGGCAGTACATGCCAACATGCCTAGCTCGTGAGTTTTCATTAGGATCACATCCTCCACTTTGGAAAATTTTCTTAAACCAATCATAATCACACATTATAAATAAAATTATTTTTTAATTCAATAGATTAGAAAAATACACTCTTTTGAATACATTTTTAAAATAATTGTTTTAGTTTACATAATTATTAATACTATTTTGGTTTCTATGTATATGACTCCAGATTAAAAATAATTGTTTCTTTTGTTACAAGTATATATTTCAATAACTATAGGTGGAAACATGTTTTTCGTGAGACGCACCAACCTGCGAATATTTTGGCTAAATATTGGCTTAACTCTGTTACAGATGGTAGTGTTTTTAGTTTTTGTCCTAATTTCCTTAGGAACGCTATTATGGCTGATGTAACGTCAACTCTTTTCCTACGTGAGTTTTAATAAATTTCTTTTGGGGTCTTAGCCCCTATTGGCCACAATAGAATATAGAAAATTGTATACATATATTTGTTTACTTTAAATTACTTGTAAGGAAAAAAATTAATTACCATTAGACTCATATCTCAATAATTCTGTGTGGCACTATTAATCACTTACGGGACATATTTAACAATTCGTGCAATAAGTACAGATCAATATATAATTGTATACATACATCCCATTACTCTTAACTACTTTTACGGTATATTGACATTTTAATAACCTCCTAATTGTTAATGCTACAAGTATAAATCGATCATTATATATAATCATATTTATTTACTTTTAACTAAAAATTAATCATATTTACACATGTGATTATCATGTGTGATGGGTAGATGGTGGGTGGAAAAACCCACTGATAAGTTTATTTGTCATTCAACAATGCGCTGCTATATATATCATCGATCCTGGCCTGGCTTTGCAGCCAACAGATATTTTCTAATTGAAGTGCTACTTTCACTCTAATTTTCACACATAAACTAACACAATGGACCAATTCTGTGAAGAGGTTCAAGAGCCAGTGAGTCCTCATGGATATTATTTCAACAGTTCTGTGATATGTTCCTATGTTTTTGGCTTTCTTGAAATGGCAGTTCCAATTGACGACTCACAGACTATACCTTTGCTTGAAGATGTCTTCCTCCCCATCAACCCACGTTTCTCCTCTATTATGGTTCTTTCTCTCCTCCATGTTTTACTACATTTACTCTCGCATTTAGTAATTAGTAGAAGTCCACCACAAAATCCAATTACGGCTTAGTTATGTTTACTCACTCAAACTAGGAGGTATGTCTTTTTATTCCTCCAAATAAAAATTTATATTTTTTATTCTCTCAAATAAAAAAAATGACATAATAGATGTAGTTCAGTTGACAAATTTAATGCATACTGAGCTTGTGGGAGAGGATTTGGGTTCGATCCCATAGAATACTATACTCTTAGGAATTCAGGAGTGATGAAGTTTTAAGTGTGACTAAGTCCCGACAAAGATTAGTCTTATCGTTGATCCAAACAATAGAGTTTGTAGGGATACATTGGAGTATCAATATAAAACCTAAAACTCTTATTATGGTGATATCAAATATAAAAAAAATAGTTCTTCTGCAAAAATTTGAAAGACTAAAAAATGTAATTTTTTATTTAAGGGCCTAAAAAAATATTTTTTTTAATTTCAAGGATTAAAAATAGTGAACTCATAAAAGCTTAGTGATATGAACTAAATTAGCAACACTCACTTCAAATTTGAATTAATGTTCATCGTACTGACCTTTTTGTTTTAATTCTTCAATTCAATGCTTGACCACAGATCAGAGACCAAGCTGGTAAAATGAGATGGAAAAGGGTGCAAGTGAATCCTGAAGAGCATGTAAAGGTTCCTAGATTTCCTGAATGCAATTCAGCAGAATTGTATGACCAATATTTTGATGAATATGTGACAAGGATTCTAAATGAACGGACACCTCAGAACAAGCCACTATGGGAAGTCCACCTTATTAAGTATCCAACAAGCAATGCTGCAAGCACAATAATTTTCAAATTTCATCATTCGCTTGGAGATGGTTATTCCCTCATGGGTGCCCTTCTTTCTTGTCTTCAAAGAACTGATGACCCTTCTCTTCCACTTACTTTTCCTTCAAGAGTATCATCAAATTCGCAGCATGCAAAGAAAACCATGTTTAAGAAGTTACATTCAGTGATATCCTCCTTTTTTAACTCCATGTTAGATTTTGGATCTAGCATAATAAAGACAAGAATGATTGAAGATGACAAAACACCCATAAGGTCTGGATATGAAGGAACTAAGCCTCAACATTTCGCCTTGTCGAACATATCATTATCTCTTGATCATATCAAAGCAATCAAGTCCAATCTTGGAGTGGTAAGATTAGATCAAACTAGATATTAGTAATTATGAAGAAATAGTCTATATATTAATAATATAAAGAGTTTCTATCCAATCATAAATTGTTTTATATGTTAAGTTTATTGACTTCTATAAAGACTACATTTAAAGTCATATCTATCATGATTTTTATGATTGGTTGATAATATAGAAATCAACTCTTAATTATGTCATCCAATTAAGTAAGCTAGCTAGATTAATTAATTTTTATCTTTTCTTGATTGTGACATGAATGCAGACAATAAATGATGTGATAACTGGGATAATTTTCTATGGGATTCGGTTGTATATGCAAGAGATTGAATACATGACAAGAAAATCAAATTCCACAGCTTTGGTGGTGCTCAACACAAGAAATATTAAAGGGTACCAATCAGTGAAGGAGATGCAAAAACCAAAGGGCAAAGGTATCTGGGGGAATAAAATTTCTTTCTTACAAATACCAATTCCAAAGCTAGGCCAATCCAAAATCTCCAACCCTCTTGAGTTTGTTTGGAATGCTCGTCAACAAATCAAGAGGAAGAAACGTTCTTTCAGTGTTTATCTCATAGGTCTGCTCTTGGATTTGGAGATGAAATTAAGAGGCCCTGAGGTGTGTATATGTAATTTTGGAGTTTTTTTTTTAAAAGTGTTTTTAGGATCTAGATCCATAAAAATATACTTTATGATGTTCCAGTATTTTTTAATTTATTTTAGTAAGTTTTATGAGAAAAATTATGATTAACACAACTTATCATATTATAAGCTAATATTTAATTAGTTGTTTTTATTTAAATACACTCTAAAAGATAATGTATTTATTTGTTTTAGATTTTTTATAAAATTAATTTTGGATCATTGGATGTGATTGAAATGTGTAAGTAAATCAAGGTGAGTGGAATTGATTTTAATAGTAAATTAAAGGGAACCCCATATTTTGAGTATCACCCTTTTAATTTCTTTGTTTTATGTTGTTCAACTTCTCTAATTCATGGTTTGGTGTTTCAGGTTGCATCTAAAACCTTCTATAATACTCTGGGAAACTGTAGTGTTCTTATATCCAACATGTTTGGGCCAATGGAGCAAATGGCTTTAGCAAATCATCCTGTAAGAGGTGTTTATTTCGCCATGTCGGGTGGACCTCAGGTATTTATTGAATTATTTATTTATTTTTGGGAGTTTCGTTAAGCACTTATGACCTCAGGTATTTATTGCTTGGCTCAGCTTTGGATAATTTGAGTTCTAAGGTTTCTAATAACATGCTTCTCTGTCTGGTTGCAGAATATAAACGTAGCAATTATGAGCTATGTGGGAGAATTAAGAATCACCTTGAAAACTCTAAAGGGATTCATAGATGAACAGAAATTCAAGTTTTGCATTGAGAAAGCCTTTGATGAAATATTCAAAGATGCTATGGAGATCTATGAGATACCCAACAAAAATTAATTGGGACATATGCAAATACTGATCTGTGGTGGTGCAGTTTGTAACTTCGGAATATTCTACAAACACTATTTATTTTTCCTTTTTGTTGAATGTCCATTGATCATATGAATTTTAATTGTACGCGTGTGTATGTTGATTGTAATTTCGCCCCGTAAATTTCAATATCATATTATATATGTTTGCTTATTTCGGTTTATGGTTTAATACATGATATCTAAAGCTTTTTATTTGATATCAAACTAATTATTTCTCATCAAATCCATCTATTTAGAAGTAGAGTGATACCTCTAAGATTTTATATCTAAATTGAACCAAAATTGTAAATGATTGTTATTATATAATGTTAGGATGAGTTTAATTTCCTCATTTTTATACCTTTTGTTGTTAGTTTTATTGTGAAGCATATAATATTAAATGAAATAAATACGACTCTCATTAAGATTATTCAAGATCTCCAATTAGCTATGTTGTGTTATTCACCTCCACTACACTCTCAAAGAAGAGAACTTTCGTACTGAGTACTTCTAGCTAAGAATGGTATATCTTCCAAGGATTTCTTCCAGCCCAAACATTCTCCCTCCTACGAGTTGATGCTATAGGTGTTCCATTTCCTTGTGCTTTATTTTGTTCTTTTCTCTTTGTTTTCTTTTGTCATGTACCAAAAAAACGAAATAGATAATAAGATACCGCATTTTTTTCTGTTAAGCTTGAGAGGGAATTGTGTAAAAAAAAATATACCACATTTTAAAAAAATATATATTTTTATGAATAACCATATTTAATTTGGGTTAAGCTTGAGAGGAAATAAGGATGACAAAAAAAGGATAAGCTTAATAGTAGAGGGTTTGGAGTAGTATGCATGAAGTATTAGATTCAAATCTCAGTCAGACTATTATACACAAAACAGGATGACAAAAAAATCCATATTCATGGATATTAACAGACAAAATCTATCACGAATTGAAAACAATATTAAATGGACATTACAAATAATTTAATGAAAGTTTACTCTAACGATTTATTAAAGGGAATGAATGCAATATTATCCACAGATACCTACTACTCACCATGGTTATCAAAATCGCGAGTTAAATCGCAAACTCGTCCGATTCTATGAGTCTACGACCCATCCACGAGTTAAATCGGAAGTAAAATCATTTTCATAGTAGAATTGTATGATTCTACTGTAGAATCGGTCAATTCTAAGTGGAATCGTGAATGAGCTTCGTGTCTTCGAGTCTACTGTTGGGCCTGTGAAGCCCAATAAGCCATTCTTTCCAGCATTAGTGAAACGGTGTGTTTTGGCTCCTTATTCACTAATATAAAAGCTTTTACCTTGCACTGAAGATAGCAACGTGCAGTGCCTTTTCTTATTCAACCTATTCATTTCTTTTTCTCTCTATTATTCTCAAAGCTTCGCTACCTTCTATTCATCTTCTTCTTTGCTAGGGTTTTATAATTTCCATTCTAAAACCTTGAGTCTTGGTTACTGAAATGAGATAGACCGATGATGGAGTAAGTGTGCGTTCTGTGTGTTCTTCGTTCTTGCTGTTTTGTGTTGCAGGTTTCTTCTCACAGCTTTGGTCTGGTCTCGTGTTCTTGGGGTTTTCCTCTGAAAGGAACCAAAGGAGAGAAGCATAAGAGGTTGGGTACTGTTTGATGTGTAGAGTGGTTCTCTTTTGTACTCTGTAATCTTCCTGTTCTTGTTTACCTGTGATATTGATGTCTTGTTCTTGTTAAAAGTTTGGTTGTGTAAGCAAGAGGAACACTGTTGTAGAGAGTTTCTGGTACTTTAGTGTTAATAAAGGGTCTATAGGTTCTTTGCCCTTGGATGTAAGTAACAAGGAGTTTCTCCTAGTTACTGAACCAAGTAAAATACTTGTGTATTTTCTTTCCCTTTTATTTGCTTCCGTTTTAATTTCCAGTTTGATTATGCGCTTAAAACTCTAACAAGTGGTATCAGATCTTTAGTTGATTCTTGTGTTCCTGTCTTCTTTGTTTGTTTCAGGCTTTGGTGCTTAGGTCTACCTCAAACACTGAAGAATGGGATCAGCCAGAGTGGAGGTGGAGAGGTCTGACGGGAAAGGAGACTTCAACATGTGGCGCAAGAAGATGAGGGATGTTCTGGTACATCAAAAGTGCTCTAAAGCACTTGGTGGTGAGAAAGATCTACCATCATCTTTATCTGAAACTGATAAAAATGATATTCTTGAAATTGTTTTAGTCTATTAATTCTGCATTTGAGTGATAATGTTCTTAGACAAGTTAATGATGAAACTACTGTTGTTGGTATTTGGTTAAAATTGGAATCTATGTACATGACTAAATCTCTCTCAAACAAAATATATCTAAAAGAAAAACTGTTTGGTTTCAGAATGGAATCTAGTAAATCTTTGGATGATAATTTGGATGAGTTTAAAAGGATAACTATTAGTCTTGCTAATATTGATGAAAATATTACTAATGAAAACCAAGCTATTGTACTTCTAAATGCTTTGCCTGATTCCTACAAGGATGTGAAATCTGTTATTAAGTAAGGAAGAGAGTCTCTGTCATTAGAAGATGTAATAGGAGCCTTAAAGTCTAAAGAACTAGAAATGGTAGTAAATAAGAAAGTGAATGCAGATCGACTAATTATTAAAAATAAGTTTAGTAAATGGAGTCAGTTTCAAGGAAAAGAAAAAGGAAAGAACAATACTGAAAATAAGAACAAGCCACCTATTAAGGAAATGTGACTTGTTGGCTGTGTCATAAGGAAGGACACATTAGGAAAAATTGTCCAGAAAAAGGAAAAGGTCAAAATAATGGGAATAGGACATATTATGCTAATCTGACCAGTGGTTTTGAGGATAGTGAGGTCCTAGCTGTGTCTAATGCTTCTTGTGGGAAGGAGTGAGTGATGGACTCTGACAGTACATATCATATGACACCTGAAAATGACTGGTTGATCTATTTTAAGACAATTAAAGGTGGAAAAGTGATGATGAGAAATAACCCAACCTGTCATGTAGAAGGAATTGGAGCTGTTAGGTTTAGGATGGGAGATGGGACTATTAAAGTTTTCAAGGATGTGAGATGGGTCCCTAACCTTAGGAGAAACCTGATATCTTTAGGAATGTTAGACAAGAGTGGATACATTTTTAGGAGTGCTCAAGGAACTATAGAAGTGGTTAAAGGATCCACAGTTCTTATGAGAGGGATGTTAGATAATGGTCTATGTTTTCTAGATGGAGAAGCTTTAGGACCTAAGTCTTGTAGTGTCAGTAGAAAGCCTAGTGAGTCTTCTCTTTGGCATAAAAGACTAGGCCACATTAGTAATCAAGGATTACAAGAGTTATATAAACAATGTATTTTAAGTTTTAAAACATTTTCTCCTATTGATTTTTATGAAACTTGTGTTTTGGGAAATCTCACATATTAAAGTTTTAAATAGGAAAGAATGAAACTAAAAATATCTTGGATTATATATACTCTGACTTGTGGGGGTCACTTAACATTCCTAGTTCACTTTTTGGCTGTCATTACTTTCTTTTTGTGATAGATTCTCATTCCGGACGTGTGTGGACTTAATTTTTAAAACAAAAGAATCAAGCTTTTGATTGTTTTAAAGACTGGAAAGTCCAAGTGGAAACTGAGACAGGAAAGAAGGTTAAAGCATTAAGAACTGATAATGGATTGGAATTCTGTAATAAACAATTTAATGATTTCTGCAAACAATGTGGTATTTTAAGACATAAAACTTGTGCTGAAACACCTCAACAAAATGGCATTGCTGAAAGAATGAATAGAACTATTTTAAATAAAGTAAGATGCATGCTTGCTGATTCTGGTCTTCAGAAATCTTTTTGGGCAGAAGTTGTTTCTACTGCTTGTCATATTATAAATAGGTCACCTTCATCTGCTATCAATTTCAAAACTCCCATGGAAATGTGGTATGGTAAGCCTCCTAACCTGAGTTATTTGAAACCCTTTGGATGTTTAGCTTATGTTCACTCTAAACAGGATAAGTTAGTCCCTAGAGCTCTTAAATTTGTCTTTATAGGTTATCCTGCCAGGACAAAAGGGTATAAACTCTGGTTAATATATGAAAATAAATGTGTTGTCAGTAGAAATGTTGTATTTGATGAACTGACATTTTATAAAGATGTTATGCAGGACTCTAGACAGGTTCAAGAACCTGGAAATGTCCAGCTGGAGGTGGAGAAGACCACTGGTTTTGATGATTCTGAACTTGCTCAGAATCATGATGAATTTGAAGATCAAGGAGATACACTTGATCAGCTTACAAATGGTCAACAAACTAGTGAAGAAAATCAAGAGGACTTCAACCTCAATGATTATCTTCTGACTAGAGATATAGTTAGGAGGAATATTAGGCCTCCTAGTAGGTTTGCTCATGCTGATAGTGTTGCTTTTGCATTGCAGGTTGCAGAGATGGTTGAACAAGAAGAACCAGCAACTTACAAAGAAGCAATCAACATGAAATCTCAAGAGAGATGGTTGAGAGCAATGGAGGAAGAGATCTCCTCGTTAAAGAAGAATCAAGAATCTTACTTGGGTTCTAGTGGACAGATCCAAGGACAAAAGGATCATTGGATGCAAGTGGGTCTTCAAGCTAAAGCCTAAAGTCCCAGGATCGGAGAAGGCTAGGTATAAGGCCAGGTTGGTAGCCAAAGGCTACTCACAGGTAGAAGGAGTAAATTATAATGAAATTTTCTCTCTTGTTGTTAAACATACTTCTATTAGGCTTATTTTATTTGTTGTTGCTATTCTTGATTTAGAATTAGGACAACTTGATGTTACAACTACTTTTTTGCATTGAAGCTTAGATGAACAAATCTGTATGGAGCAGCCAAAAGGCTTCATACAGAAAGGTTCTGAGAACAAAGTCTGTCTACTGAAAAGGTCCATGTATGGTTTAAAACAGGTACCCAGGCAGTGGTATAAAAGGTTTGATGACTTTGTTCTGTCACATGGGTTTATGAGGTGTAAGTATGATCATTGATGTTACAACTACTTTTTTGCATTGAAGCTTAGATGAACAAATCTGTATGGAGCAGCCAAAAGGCTTCATACAGAAAGGTTCTGAGAACAAAGTCTGTCTACTGAAAAGGTCCCTGTATGGTTTAAAACAGGTACCCAGGCAGTGGTATAAAAGGTTTGATGACTTTGTTCTGTCACATGGGTTTATGAGGTGTAAGTATGATCATTGTGTCTATTATAAGAAAGATAATGAAAATAAATATACCTATTTGTTTATCTATGTGGATGATATGCTAATTGTTTCTCATGATATTTAATGCATTAACAAATTGAAAGAGATGTTGCTGAAGGAATTTGATATGAAAACCCTTGGTCCTACTAAGAGAATCTTAGGCATGGATATAATAAGAAATAGAAAAGAAAGAACCTTGTCTTTATCTTAAGCTGTGTTGTTAATAAGGTTGTTAAACTCTTTTCTGTGCATCTCTGTAAATCTGTTAGTTTACCATTAGCTTCTCATTTTTGTTTGAAATCTGTATGTGGTGTTTTAAATGAAGATGAATCTGCCTATATGGAAAATGTGCCATATTGTAATGCAGTTGGAAGCCTAATGTATGCAATGATTAGCACTAGACCTGATATTGCATATGTTGTTACTATTGTGAGTAGATTCATGAGTAAACCTTTAAAAGAACACTGGAATGCTGTGAAATGGATATTGAGATACCTTAAAGGCACTTCTGATTTCTGTTTGAATTTTACTGGAAATGAATCTAATGATTTTTCTGTGAACGGCTATTGTGATTCTGATTATGCTGCAGATTTAGACAAAATGAGATCCTTAACAGGTATTGTTTTCACTGTTGGTGGAAATGTTGTTAGCTGAAAGTCAAATCTTCAGCATGTAGTAGCTCTATCTACTACTGAAGCTGAGTACATGGCCCTGTCTGAAACTGTAAAAGAGGCACTATGGTTGAAAGGAATACTTTTTGAACTTGGTTTAGGAGATGGAATTCCACAAATTATGTGTAACTCTCAAAGTGCTATTCATTTATCTAAGAATAGTGCTTATCATGAAAGAACTAAACATATTGATGTCAGACTACATTTTATTAGAGACATTATTGCAGGTGATAAGGTGAAGGTGGAGAAAATATCCACTATGTGCAATCCAGCAAATATTTTGACTAAAGTTGTACCTATTAACAAATTCAAGGATGCCCTGGAATTCTTAAAAGTCCAACAGTAGTGTTTTTTCTTTCTCTTATCTCTGTTATTTCTGTTTTAATTGTTTACTTGGAAATGCTAATGTAGTTTCTTGTTTTGTAGGTTCTGTTCTGTTTTCTTATATATGTTTGTTCTGTTTTTCTGTGTCCTAGTGTTCTCTGTTCTGGCATTGAATTTGTAGTCCCTGGTGTTTTCTGTTTGTGCTATGTCTTCTTGTACTTCAAGGTGGAGTTTGTTGGGCCTATGAAGCCCAATAAGCCATTCTTTCCAGCATTAGTGAAATGGTGTGTTTTGGCTCCTTATTCATTAATATAAAAGCTTTTACCTTGCACTGAAGATAGCAGCGTGCAGTGCCTTTTCTTATTCAGCCTATTCATTTCTTTTTCTCTCTATTATTCTCGAAGCTTCACTGCCCTCTATTCATCTTCTTCTTTGCTAGGGTTTTATAATTTCCATTCTAAAACCTTGAGTCTTGGTTGCTGAAATGAGATAGATCGATGATGGAGTAAGAGTGCGTTCTGTGTGTTCTTTGTTCTTGCTGTTTTGTGTTGCAGGTAAAGGTTTCTTCTCATAGCTTTGGTCTGGTCTTGTGTTCTTGGGGTTTTCCTCTGAAAGGAACCGAAGGAGAGGAGCATAAGAGGTTGGGTACTGTTTTATGTGTAGAGTGGTTCTCTTTTGTACTTTGTAATCTTCATGTTCTTGTTTACCTGTAATATTGATGTCTTGTTCTTGTTAAAAGCTTGGCTATGTAAGCAATAGGAACACTGTTGTAGAGAGTTTCTGGTAATTTAGTATTAATAAAGGGTCTACAGGTTCTTTGCCCTTGGATGTAGGTAATAAGGAGTTTCTCCTAGTTACTGAACCAAGTAAAATACTTGTGTATTTTCTTTTCCTTTTATTTGCTTCCACTTTAATTTTCAGTATGATTGTGCGCTTAAAACTCTAACATCTACCTTTTAGCAGAACGACGTCGTTTTTCAAAGCTCCAGGTAAGGGTTTGAATTTCCTTTTCTCCGTTAGTGTTGCGCTATTTCGTTACTTTCGTGCGTTCAGTCTGCCTCCTCCCTCCGTCGCGTTGTTGCTGGTGAGGCTGGACTATGACTGCGTTGTCGACCGTCATCACTCGTTGCTCTGTTGTCACTCGTCACTCGTTGCTCCGTTGTTCGCTCTTTGCTCAGTGCTCACCATGGCACTATGTTGTACAGGTGTGTGAGTGTGTCATGACTGTGGTACTGTGGCACTCGTGTGTGTTCTTCCATGGTTAAAAGATGCTGAGAATTGTGTGTGAAATTGTGTGTGAGTTGCAGTCTTGGCCTCTTGGGTCTTGCAATTAAGTCCCCTGTCCCCCTATAGCGACTGAAGCATCTGGTATTGGTAGTCTGGTATAAATGAGGAATAGTATTGCATGAGGAATAGTAGTGGTAGTCTGGTACTAGTAGTCTTGCAATTAAGTCCCCCTATTAAGTTGATTGGATTAGTGAACTGTTGATATTTGAGATGTGGATTTCTTATTAAAATGTGTATAACTTTTGGCATACACGTATTAGGAGAGTGAAATACTGTAAAAATTATGTCAAGTGTTAAGAGGGAAAGTTATAATTGGTTTATGGTCTACAACTGAAAAGTTCACTGTAATGGAGTGGCAGGAAACTCATTTGCAAGGATCTTAGGGAGCTTGCGCATGATATTAACTTAATGGAAGCATGCAATGAAATTTTGATCTGGTTATTCTTACGACTGTTTGAAGTTCTAGTTTTAACTTAAATTCATACTTCCCTGTTCAGTTCATTTTTAATATATGTGGTTGTAACATTCATGGTTTGCAATTAGTCAAATTATTTTGGATTTTTTCTTTCTGAAATCCGATATATTGATAATTACTCATTGTTGACTTTTCAGATGCACATTTGTTACCTGTTGATTTGCCAGAAATATTATCATTGACAGGCAAGTAGAGATGAATTTATGTTTTTATTTTCAATAATTCTTTGAATGTTTGTGATCTTAAAGTCTTACAATATTTTAAATTTCTTTTGATCAGTTTCTTAGGATTGTAATAACATGCGTTTTTCATCACCAGCTGTTTTAGTCTTTTCTCCTCCTGGTCTATAATAATGCAATTCTGATTCGTATGCTTGAATTAAAGTGGGGTTGCAGATCTTATTTTTGCTATTGTTGGAAAATTGAAACTATGTGGTTATTGGTTATATTATTTCATTCAGTAAGGGAATCGAAAAGATAGCATGGGATAATTCCGGGGAGCGATTGGCTGTGTCTTTTAAAGGTGGAGATGATATGTATAGGGTCTGATCGCCATATATGATACGAGAAGGACTCCTCTTATATCTACATCATTAATGCGAGTTCATGGTTGAAAATGGTCCAGTTACTGGTCTGTTATTTTATGTCCAGATTTTCTTTCATTGTTTTAATGTTGGATTTTGTTTTTTAATTAAGCATTCTATTATGTTTAGTATTTTGTATGAATTTATGTTTGATTGGATGTGAAATATGGACTAAAAACTTATTGTATGATTATATCATTATATGAATTTATGTTTCATATTTATATATAGATAATTTACTATTTTTTTTATATGAAGTAAACTCTTATGATTCTACGATTATAATTTATGAATCAAGTCTATAGAGCTCCACAAATTTATATAAACTCTCGATTTTCACAATCTTATTACTCACTAATTGAAAATTACTTACAAATCTTAATTATATGTAAATAAATTATGCTAGTTTTTCATACTTTTGTGTCTTCCCTTATTTCTTTCTTAAGAAATTCTTTCCGCGCTCCACTCCACAGTCTTCACTCTGCTCTTTTCTCCAACTTTCATTTGATGTTGATTCTTTGTAATATCAAATTTAACACATAACTAATATACCAAAACCACTAAAATAAAAGGTTTAGCAAAGGAATAATAAATTTATATTAATAAAGATGTGTAATTTATTCTCTATATTTATTCTTAGATCACTAGCAAATTGCAAACAATAAGCTTTATTAGTACCGTAAAACCATTCTTGCTGCTTCATCACTCCCTCTATCATTTGTACATTATTTCTTTTTATGTAATATGTAAAAGTAAGCTTTTTGAGTACTGTAAAATGATAAATACATATCTACTATTTCTTCATGCTATCCGGACCTAATTCTTTTCATAATAATAAACGAATATGCTATAAAAAGGCCAATTTCTAAGCACACACACTCAAAAAAGACCCAACCATCAGGGTCATGGTTCTAAATTACGGTCGGCGATCACAATTGCAGTGTGAATTTGAATCACACGAAATGTGCATAGGAGCCACAACAAAATCTTAACAACCTTCTATTCAACCCATAAATAAACAATGATTTTTCCACCTTTTTTTTGTCAAAAAAGATAAAGATTCATAATTCAACCTTCTATTAAGTTTCAATAGTCCAAGGGTATTGCCGTATGGGATGGTGGGGGATATCAAATCATAAAATGAATGAAAAATTATGCTAATTTATAATTAAAAGATATACCAATAATTAAAATATTTGTATAATTCTTTCTACTTCCTGTGCAAAACATATAAAATTTCACATGGTAACAGCCGTAATTCGCATTGCAGCAGCCTCAATGACCGCAATTTTAGAACCATGATTGGGGACAGTGTAATGACAGGCAACATTCGACAACCCTGGTTGTGCAGCAATAAATATAAACAACTTAAGAAAGCTTAATAAATTAAGATACGACATCTCCACCTAAATAACTTCTAGTCTTCTATGATCACTTCTCCTCCTTAATTGCTCAAGTTTTTTATAGGCAAATAAAGATTATATTAAAATAACAGTGGTTTCCATGAGAAGCCAGAGAAATAAAACAGAAAACATCATGCAGAACAAGCACTCTGCTAAGACATAACCAACCTGCTTTCCTATGAAACCAAACTCACACTTTTGAACCAAAACTAGATCTCAATATTGTTAATGCTCGCATGAGAATTGATGTAGTGATGTAAGGTTCAGTTGCGGTCACATGTTTGATGTCATGAAGTGATACAGTTTTCCACCCAACCAATATATTACAGCCCCATGAAGTCAGATCCTAGATTCACTAGAAATCCATTTTCTTAAAGATGTCTTCCTCCTAATCCTAGATTCACTAGGTAATTTCAGTGATATGTTCCTATGTTTTTGGGTTTCTTGAAATCCATTTGATGATTCACATATTATACATTTTCTTAAAGATGTCTTCCTCCTAATCAACCCACGTTTCTCCTCTTTAAAATTGAAAACATCAATCGATATGCTTTTTTTAATGTTGAAATATCAATGAATTTGAAATATAGGGAGTATTAAACCATAGGACTGAAAAAGTGGTGTAAGATCTTGTTACATTTATATATGAGAAAATGATCTATTTAGCGGAAGAAGGCACGTTCAATTATCTCTTTGAGAAAAATTCTATTTGAGTTGACAACAATCATATACCGCGAACAAAATTAATATCCGATCCAGTAGTTTAAGACTGTAGTAAAAACCATCTACAACACTTTGGGCTTATGGAACACATGGCTTTGGGCATTTCTTGAATTATTTTTATTTTATTTTTGGGAGTTTCATTATCTTCTCTTTTCTCAACGTCATATATATGTAGCAATAAAGAATGCATCATAGGAACTTCCTTAATTGCTTGGATCATTCGAGTTTTATGTTTCTAACAACATTACATGCTTATCTGTGTGGTTCCAGAATGTAAACAATTATTAGCTATGTGGGAGTATTAAGAATCACCTTGAAAACTCAATCTAAAGGGATTCATAGATGAACAAAAATTCAAGTTTTGCGTTGAGAAAGCCTTTGATGTCATATTCTAAGATGATATGGAGATATCTGATATACCCAAAAAAAAAATTAATTGGGACATATGCAGAAACTAATCATATGTTTTTCTATACGGCTATAATTTGAATGTGTGATATGCAAATAACATGATATCAATCATTCCAGAAAGAGTCACGCATTCAAATTAAAATTATATAGCTGTTTTTGTAACTTAGTTTCAGAAAAATATCAATATTCTTTAGGCAATGAAGATGGAACTATTTAAATGTCCTTTCTCTCTTCAAAAACTTGTCACCTTACACTAATTTATTCCGGTGTGGAAATTTTCTATTTAATTGGACAAGTTTATTTTTTTTATGTGTATAATGTGGATGAAATTTCGTTTTCTCCTTAGTATTTATGGAACAATTAATCTATTTTATGATTCTTGTTTTAAAATAATGAATCATGATTTACAAACATACCTTAACATTGCAAACAACTTAATTGACATCCTTCATTTTTTTAATATTTTTCTGTTTTTTAGTACATCACATATCAATTGCCGGTCTCTGTTATCTTAATTAGAATTATGTATGAACGACTCTAAATTCCTCAAACTGATTACTATATATACTTTTTGTTTTTTTTTTTTGTAAATTAATATATATAACTTGTAGTAAATTAAATAGTTACCACATTTTTCTAAAATTAATTTTTATGAATTAATAACCATATTTAATTATTTTTTTAAGGCATAACCATGTTTAATTTGCTTTAAGCTTGGGAGAGAATTGTGGTGATTGAACTTTTAATAATAGAGAAACTTAATCCAACTTTTAATTATATTTAAGAGAATAATTGTATAATTAAACTTTTAAAAATGATCCTTAATTATAAAGTTAAAATGTAGTTTTTGTGCTTTTATTTTTTAAAGTCTGGAGTTTTAATTCTCCTATTTTTTAATTGAGACATTTTGTTGACCACATTTAAAATCTACAATTTTAGTCTCCTTATTTTTTAATTGTGACATTTCGTTTTCCACTTTTAAAATTTTGAGATTTTAGTCCCTTGTTCAATTTAAGACCTATTGACTGTGATATTAATTAAGATTTTAAATACTTTTTTTAATAAATTAAGCTTGTTAGTAATTAAATAATTATAAAAAAAAATTTGTCATGTGCATCATAAATAAACAATTATCCATCAATAGTTATAGAATACATAAATCAACGTTTAAAATTGAATACAATGACTAAAATTGCTGATTTTTTTAAAATGGGAGACAAAATATCTCATTTAAAAAATAGGGGACTAAAATTGTAAATTTTTTAAAATTAAGGATGAAATGTCTCAATTAAAAAAATAGGGAAACTAAAATATAAATTTGATAAAATAGGAAGATGAAAATTATATTTTAACCTAATTATAATTATAATTGCATATACAACGAGAATATTCAAAGGAAAAAAATACAACGCGAATGTTTTTGTTTCTTAATTTGTAAGCCCTAAAATCTTGATTGTACGTGATATTTGTACCCATCCTCCAACTATATACACAAACAGATTGTAATTGGAGTTGCCATCATTGTGATGTCACACAACTTTGAAATGAAACAGATCCCCGCAATAAATTTCATTTATTTGCCATTAACACCAACTCTAAGATTGAGCCTCAAAAGTAGTTGTGTTATTTATTTATTGTACCTAACAGTAGAATAAGGGAAAATGAATAACACTAGAGTTGTTGTCTACAGAAGAGTGATAGTACGTAAAACCTCCCACCATCAAAACCACACAAAAAATTAATTACCACTAATTATAATTCCAAAGAACTCCTGTGGCTGAGGTACTGATAGATGCATCAACATTAACTTCGATCCACTCACAAATGAATCTGAATTCGTGGTCCTTTGTATGCATATTCAATCTGCCACCTATTAATTGTTTAGCTGCATTTTTTTTTATGGAAATTAGCCACGCGTCCATAAGCCTGTTTTTTTTATAAAAAAATCTAATTCATTCTTCATTCTCCAAAGAACCATCCACTGTAACTCCAAAACTTAGCATACTTGCTGATCTCATGGCATATGTTGAATTGGCTGAGTCTTTGGAGATAAATAACTACAGAAAATACGTTATATAATCTAAATTACGGAGGTATATGATCGATTGCCATGTTTCTGTCACAGAATGAGCATAAGCAATGTGCTCAAATAGAATATAGGTATCCGATGGTCCATCTTTTTCATGAACTTGAATGCACCATTGTATTTTCTAGATAGCCTTGGAGTTTCATATGGATTTTAATTTACCTTCTAATTTAGAATCTATCAAAAAGCAAAAAGATCTACCTATTGTTGAATGCATTCAAAGTTTCAATTTGTTGTGAACTCAAATCCTTAGGCATTGTAAAGATTTCATGTATTAGATATTGTCCGCCTAGATGATCGATGATCATAACAGTTTTGTCTTCAGTAAAAGACATCTCAGTGGACTGAGAAAAGATGATGTTTGTAACAATCATTGATCTTAACTCTTAAACAATGTGACCGAAATGAATACATATGAAATAACACTTCTCGATAAAATAAACTAAAAAGAGAGAAATTTTGGGATGCTATAATATAAATAAGGCTAAAATATGTTTTTCATCTTTCTAAAATTGGAAAAGTTTGATTTTCTTCTCTACAAAATTTTTCATTTATTTTTTGTTCTCCTAAAATTTAAACATGTCAAATTTTGGCTTGGAACTAGGTTTGACATGTGTAAGATTATTGTCTCTTAAGGAGTGGACATGTGTCCTTGTCGCCCCTCCAATCGAACATAAAGGCATAAACCTCTCTTTCCTTGTATCTCTGTCACTCACCACCTAATCCTCTCTTTAATTCCACAAAATTTATTTTCTCCATATCTAGGAATGTGAATTGATTAGGTCAGACTTTGCATAAATAAGCCTAACTTGTTTTATAAACTAAAGTTTATATATAACTTATTACTTATCAAATCAAAGGCTTTTTTTGGTTCTAGTCTAACCTTTTTAAAAATCTGATATGACCTATTAACCTATTTTATATTTTATAACAGATGTTGAATTGGCTGAACTTTGGAGGATAATTTACAGCAAACATGTTCTATTATCTTAATTGAGTGTGGAAATAAAAACAATGAAAAATAGGCACCTGACACGGGGTATATGATTGATTATGAAGATGTTTAAAATAGGTAAACGATGGTCCATCTTTTACATCATCTTAAATGCACCATTGCGTTCTCTAGTAGCTTTTCCAGTTCCACATTGAGTTTTACCTTCTAATTTAGAATCTATCAAAAGCATTCCAAGTTTCAAACCATTGCTGGAATACATCAACTTTTAGAGTTACAGATTAACAGAACACCGGTATGGTACCAGATAGCGTTTCGTATCGGCAACCAAGCTTTGCCAGGACAAAATCAGCAACCTCTGTATTATACTCAGCTTCTAACAGAAAAGTTCTCTGGCTCTACGTGTTAGAATATACAATGCAGTCTCTACATTAGACATGTAAAAAAAATATTGTTTATATAAAATAACACGGCTCAAAGAATTAAAAAAGAAAAAAGGAAATTACAGAATAATAGAAGTCTTTTGAAATAAGGTGTAATGCCATACAATTCGAAATTTTGATGTGGTGTCATGTCACTCATGTGACCGGGGGGGCACTTAGTTCATGCAGAAATTCAGCTCAGACCCATGAACATAAAATGGAAACAATGTAAATCTGGAAATTTATGCCGAGTTGATTGATCAAATTGGAACAACTGCAGAAATACCTGACCATAGTTCTGAATACTATATAAATTCCCATCTCAACAACCAGAAATTTATTAGTCACGGTGGGTGTTCTGGTTCATATTTAAATTCACCTGACCTAAGAAATAGGAATGAGAACAATCTGCAAAATAAACGCAGAACTGACTGATAAAACAAAAATTGCTTGACCATAGTTCTTGAACACTACATAAATATTCTCATCTCGGCAATCAATAATTTAAGCTGAAGGATACAAACTTTCAAATAGACACAGCAAATCAGCAAGGCAATGCCTCCCATTCAAGGGTTTCACCAGCAAACATGGGAACAATGTCTCCAAATGGAAACGACAAATAATCAGGTACTTTCCAAGGAGCTTTCCTCAGTTTAATCTTTAACTTGTTTCTGGGGAGGCCATAGAAGTCAGGTCCGTTGAAGCTTGTAAAAGCCTCTAGCTTATCAAGTGCACCAGCCTGAAATTGCACCAATTTCATACAACAAATTAAGATTAACAAGGATATATCATCACATACTCAAATAAGCATAAGCATATTATCGTACCATGAAGCACACATGAGAAATGCATATGAAAATTACAGACTTGTCAACACGGGATGATGCATTATCAGATATCATTACCTCTAACCCTAATGTACAGTATTACTTGTTTTGCAAACCATTTGGAAATAATATTTTTGTTTCTAATCACAAATTTTAAATACTAATTAATCTTAGAAACTCTGCATATTGTTCCAATTGAATGATATAAACCCCCTTCTGAAACCAACTAAAATGCACATTAGTGAAATGAAGACATAAATACAATGACATAGTATAATATAAATATTATAATATAAGTGTTACCTCTTCAAAAACTTTGGCATATAGAGATAGAGCGACCGGTGAGTTGTATATGCCAGCACATCCACAGGAACATTCCTTATTACGCCTATCATGTGGAGCACTATCAGTTCCAAGGAAAAATCGTTTACTTCCACTAGTGACAGCCGAAACAATAGCCTGTCCTAAATAAGAAACAAACAAAACGAACTCAAGGTAAGCTGACCAAGACCTGTACAGTTTGGTAACAATTGTCAACATGATAATTATTGTCCCTACCTAGTGGCATTTCCTCAACCTAACTTAGGAATTACTACAAGTGTAAAATCTGAAACTCTTCAATGGTACTGTGTAGTGTGTACTACACTCTGCAGCAAAATTAAAATTTATAAAAGTATAATGATGTTTCTTCAAAGACCATTTAATGCACTGCAAAACGTATTTATCTTTCCTCTGCAAATCAAATCTATCAAAACAAAGAAAATTATAAAATTCATATGATTTAAATCATTTTATCAATTTTGGTGGAATCATTATTTCAAATTGTAAACTAAAAAGTTTGATATAACACCTGAAAGATGTTAAAATTTATTATTAGATTGTACAGGAAGGAAACAAAGTTACATACTATGGATCTCTCTTTTGAGCACTGGAAGACAGTAATTGTGAGGCTGTAAGCCACCTTGGAACAAAGCATTACGATTCAGAAGAAGATGCTGTGGTGTAACAGTTGCTGCTACATAACCTTACAAATGCACAAATCATGAGAATAATTTTAAGGTTAAATAGTACAATACAATGATAAATTAGATATTCCAAGTAATTTATTGTTACCTTCTTTGCAAGACTCTACAAATTTAACAGCATCTGCGGTAGTAATATGCTCCATCACAACCTTCAGCTGTGGAAGTCTTTGAACTAAAGGCTCTAAAATTGTTTCAATAAAGACTTTTTCTCGGTCAAAAATATCAATGCTTGAATTTGTAACCTCTCCATGAACCTGTCATGCATAGTGATTCGCAGATAAGAGAGTTTAATGTAAACTTCTAAGTTTTACATATTAAAAAAAGGACAAACATAAAGAAGGAAACATGCCACTAGGCAGCACTTGACTGCCACAAGCTCATAGTTAAGTGTTGAAGTATTAGTAGATGATTTCAAAGTGGACATGCTCCAAAATTGGTGTCCAACATAGTATGTAGTAATTACATTCTATTCAATGACATAAAATAATTCATGAAAAATCTGACTTACCATAACTAATTTGAATTAAGAATGCAAGCATGGAAGCATAACGAATTAAATACATTTTTATGCATCAGTATAAGAACATTAAACATAGACACACACACACATACACACACAACAATGGGGTGGTGAGAGAGAATGTAAAGAAATAAACAAAACAAAAACCACAAATAAAAAATTTTAATTTTTTTTACCAATAATGGTAAATTTTGCTCAGCCATTTCCTCGAGAACAGAAAAACAATTTCCAAAAATATCTGTAACACCATCTTGGGAGTTTGTTGTAGCACCAGCAGGATACAACTTCACACCATAAACAAGTCCACTTTTCTCTGTCAATGCAAGTAGCATAATCAAGTAGTGTACTATGACTAATAGGGGGTGGGGGAACAAAGCCAGATGAGCATGGAGGGTGTAATCTAATCAAATGATAAATGAACATTCACTTTCATGGCCTCCTGGCCCATGGGAAAGACATTTGTTACAGGATCGAACATTATACATGTTAGGCAATTACATTGCAACAAATACAAGGCTGGTCAATAAGAGGTAAAAAAGAAGATACAGAAACTTCATTTTAACCAGATTCAGAAAAATCTTAAATATATAAAAAGGTGGTGAAATTGATGAGGATGTAAATCATAGAATCAGAGCAGGGTGGATGAAATGACGGAGTGCATCGGATCTTTTGTGTGACCGCAAAATTCTCATTAAACTAAAAGGAAAATTCTATAGAACAGCTGTAAGACCAGTAATGTTATATGGAGCGAAATGCTGGCCAACATATAGGCAACATGAGCATAAAATAGGGGTAGCAGATATGAGGATGTTAAGGTAAATGTGTGGTTATACGAAGATGAATAGGATAAGAAATGAGAATATTCGACGAAAGGTAACAGTGGTACCGGTGTGTGAAAAGATGAGTGAGCATAGACTGAGATGGTTTGGGCACGTTATGAGACGACCACTGGATGCTCCCATAAGAACAGGAGTTTGTTACCAAAAGCTCAACACAAAGAGAGGTAGAAGTCGATCAAAACTTACCTGGGGAAAGGTAATTAAACAATACCTAATGGAGTGAGATATAGATTGGCGGACGATATGTCTTAGGACGGAGTGGAGAAAAGTTATAAGCTTGGTGGATGGTTAAACCTATTAATATTTATATGTTCTAGTCGTTCCCTTTTTTTTAGTTATTTTTCTCTTCATTTCTCCCCTCCTCCTTTCACCCCTCTTTTATTTAAGCTTATTTTTTCTCTTTTATTTTATTTTCACTTTTTCTTCCCCTCTCCCTTTCTCTTTCTTTATCTTATTTCCGATCTATCTTTGGGTTCATCTACCACCAACTCCAATTAACTTGGGTTAAATGTGCTGTTGATGTTGATGTTAATATAAAAATATAGACACACAAATTAAACTTACTTATACAGTTAAAACTTTTTTTCTCTTCATATTTCATAGGTAATGTTTTTTAAATTACTGTACCCCACTGATTAGACTCACTTGCAAGCTTAATCTCATCAGGAGTAGTCACGTCTGTGAGGTAAAGTGTCATGAGAGGATTGAAGTTGCTATCTTTAGGTATTGCTTTCAAAATGGACTCTCGATAAGCAACAGCAGCGGACGTGGTCGTGATGGGTGGTTTCAAATTCGGCATCACTATGGCCCTTCCAAATTGCTTTGCACTGTGAGAGCAATAATTATGAATCAGAACTCTTGCGAATTTCAGTAGAAATGCAATTAACAAAATAAATGTCAAACTATACAAAGATGCAGTGAGCAGGCCTTTCTCACATTGACCCCACAAAAGATTAGAAAATACTAGAATATCAATGATAACGATAATCTTACCCCATTATACGAAGTAGACTACATGGATCACATATATTAACATACTCATTTATGCTACTCCCACTTTACTACCATATTAGCTAGTCATACAGTACCACAATAAAAATTGTCCTTGAGCTTTATGATCTCAAATAACACTCAATGTATTTCTCCACTTTAACCATCCAGCTTGTGTATCTTGTGCATGAAACCATCATTAATTTTGCTATCATTTTGTAATATTGAACATGGATACTTAAACCTAGAAACTTGTGATATCATATTTTCTCTACTTTTTACATTTTTTTTTCTTATTTCTTACTAAAATTTCAATGCTTAACTCCTAAAATAGGAGAGTATCACCGAGTGTTTTTATTTATTTATTTGCAAGCATAATGACCTGTGAGGGAGAACTGCTTGAAGAAGGGAACCATCACGGAGGTGAAGATGCCAATCATCAGGTTGTGTAATAGTGAGCTCCATCTTTATGCTGATCGACCTTTTTTCTATTAGATCCTTAATATACCTATAACAGAAGGGTAACAAAACAAAATAAGCTCTGGCAGAATCAGTGTGAGACAGAGCAAGAAAACTACTTTAAAACCCTCAGGTTGGTTTTCTCAATTTCCTTAATTAAATTATTTTTTTGGACAATACGAACCAAAGCACCTCAAACAAATTCGGATTAGTTCAGTTCAGGTTATCAAATTCCCTTCAACAATGCTTGAAAGGGAAATTCAATGTAATGGTAGACACACACACACACACTCCTTAAACACTATTTCAGGCCAAGAATCTGGTTTCAGCTACACGTTAAATGAAAAGCTCAAAGGCAAATAGCAATGCGAAATGCGCAACCACAAGTAAGTGCATGTTTGGTTTTTAAGTGAAAAAGTACTTTTGAGGCAAAAGTCCTTTGCTTTTACCAAAGGATCGAGACTCTTTTTTAAGCTTTCATTTTACTTTTTATCCGTTAGATTTGCATTAGAACGTGCTTACAACATTTTTAACTTTAATCCAAACATGCACTAATTGGATGGAAGGAGATAGGGACCTGAACGTAGGGCGTCAAAAGAGAGAGCTGCAAGGCCTAACCGAATTGGATGCCGGCGGCGACGGTGGAACTGAGAGCGATTGGACGACGGCGAATGGAGGTCGATCCGGCGGTCAACGTCGACGAGTGACGCAGTGAGTTTGGGATTTATTTTTTCGATACAAAGTTTGGGATATGTTACGGGTTGAAAAATGAAATTGGTATCTTTGGTTATTACTTATGGGCTATGGTAATGGAGTGGGCTTTTCAAGGGAGCTGTTATTTGCACTACAAGAAGTGCTATTGGCACTATCCACTTAGGTGGGTTTTTATGTAATTTGAATATTAACATTCTCAGGAAAATACAATTATATTATATACTTGTATAATAGAATAGTGTTTTCACTGCACACATAGGAGTAAAAAAAATAACAATAGAAACATGATTTATGTTGCATACATGGACGTGAAAAAATAAAACAATGAAAACAAAAATCTATTGCAAGGTGTACAAAGAAATCGTGTTTCTATTGGTGAAAGAAAAAAAAACAGCAAAAACAAGTTTTTGTTGTAGACTATACCAACAAAATTGTGTTTCCGTTAGATGTGGTTGGTCCTTGTCCCTCTTCCTCCCCAAACTTTCCCTCTCCTTGCTCCTCCTCTCCCCAATATTCTAACACACAAAATAAGAGATGCATAACCCAAACAATAGTTGGTCGATGGAGATGGGATGCAAATCTTGTCGACACGTGGTGGGTGACAACAGCGAGACACACGAAGAGAGGATGGGGGAGGGGTCGCACTTAGTGGTGGAGGGCAATAGGATAGCATAGTAAGGGGACTGAGAAGTTTGAGGGAGAAGGGGAGGGGGTGTAGGGATTTGATTAGTGAGAAAAAAATCATTTTACAAGGGTTGGTGCCCTTGTAAATATTGTAAAATCTGAATGGGCTTACAAAAAGGGGGTGTGAAATGGAAAACGCACTAAATAATAAACATTTAAAAAAAATTGCATAAACGAACAAGTTAGAGAATCTTAAATGTATTTCACTTCCATGTACCGTTCGGACTGAAAGCGCCGTTTAGACCCGTCATAGTTCCTTTCTTTTCCTCATTGTCCGATTCCGCAATGCAAAGGGTGTCCCAAACCTCCAAAATCTGGAGGACCATAGCCTCCATGGCTAGAATAAACGTGTTTTCCATCAACGACCCTTTTGCTTCGCGCTCCTTCTCTGCGGTTCCCGTCGTGACAGCAACCACCAGAAAATTGCATCAACCAGAGATTCCGAGCGATTTCCAGAAATGGGGTTCTATTGGATTTTGCAGAACGTCGAAATTCGCCTCTGGGTTCAACCCTCTGCAACCGAAGCCTTTGGATTCTATTGTAGATGTCCACAGACTCAAGGATCGGTATCCTGAAGACATTGCTTCTGTTTGGGATGATGTAAATGTCTCATTCATTTCAATGTTGATTACTTGTTCTTTATTCATTGTTTGAAACCAACAGCAATGTTATGATATTATCTCATTTTTGTTTAATCTTTGATAATGAGATAATTGTCCATTACTTGTTCTTTATCGTTTTGATTGGTTTGACTTGTAGATTCTGTTGTGTGTGAAGCTGGTTGGAAGAGTATAATACAATGAGTTAAATGAATTGAGTTTCTGGAGATATAAGGTTGTCTCAGTGGTTGGGGCAAGGGTGAAGAGAGGAAGGAGAGGTTGTGGGTTTGAATCCCCCAATTGATATTTCTAAAAACTAACAAATTAACATTTTCCGATAAAAAGAAAATGAATTGAGCTTCTTCCATAACTCTTATAGAAGCTCTCCCATCTAACTATTCTAAAAGCTGTGGTGATAGGTTGATTTTTTAACTCATGGGAGAAACTCAATTTATTTTACTTTCTAATTTGTTCTTGAGTGCTTATGGATGAAGAAATTTATCCTGGTAGACCTGTGGGATTGGTTTGCATTAAGAGAAGAGTAAGAGTAGGCTCAACATGCTTTTTTATTTCTCTTTACCACTTGCTTTTGTTCAACTTGTTTCGGTTTTTGGAGAATGAAAAAAAATTGAAGATAAGTTGGATATAAGCACTAGGAAAAATGGAAAAGGAAACACCAAATGAAAAATTGGGCAGTTAGTTGATCAATTGGAAATTCTGTGTGGTTAGTACGATACAGGCAAAATAATACAGCAGTATGATGATGATGATGATCTTTGTAGTAGCAATTGAGTTGTTCTACTTGGATGTAGGCCTTTAGGATTTTCCTTTGAACCTGCTTTTAATTTGGTTGTTCTTCTAATGTATTATTTTATTCATAAATATTTCTGGTTTTGTATTTTTAAATATATGGTTTGACTGGTTTTATTTCAGTATCACATAGGAAGAGGTCATATTGGAGCAACAATGAAAGCAAAACTTTATCACTTGCTGGAGCATAGAGCTTCAGAATGGTATTCATTTTGATCAATAGTGATACTATGAATTTGTGCTATTCTAGATTTCATGTTCTCAGCTTTCTTTCTTTATCCTTGGCAGCCGATATTTTGTCATTCCTTTATGGAGGGGAAGTGGATACACGACAATGTTTGTTCAAGGTTTGACAAAAATTACTCTCTTATTTATTTGTAAAAAATCAATAATTGTTTAGAATCCACCTGATTGCTAATTTGTATTTGGGAAGACAGAAAGAGAAATATTTTTTCTCTCATTTTATATAGGTATTATTATGATATTATCTATTACTTGGTTGGGAGTATATGAGAGAACTTGAAAGATAGGGACTTTTTCCTTCCTGATATTAATATCTGCAAACTGTGGTCAAAGATATTGTGACGTGTCCACTTATATTCATGGACTCTATTGTTATCCGCTAAGCAAATAAGGATATCCTAATTGGCAATTAGCAAGTTCAAAGGGTTAGCTTGTACAGTACAGTACAAATAACATAACCATTAAAAATCAACCAAAAGTGAAAGCATTAATAAACATACACAATCATATTTGGTGACTATTTTGATCCTTTTGTGAGAAGAGAAGATCTAGCTGGACATTCGATTTCACAAAATCTTGTCTAGTAGCTAATTCATGTATTTCCCGAGCCTGGAGAAAGAGATGCAGTTTTAGTTATATATATAAAAAGATGTTAATAATTTGCCACTAGGTCCTGGACAGTTTCTGGATTCATATAAACTACTGTTGACACCCTTTGAATATACCTTACCTATCAAGAAATCAAATTCCAATCTCTCCCTCCACATAGCTATGGACATGCTTCCTCTTGACAAATTTTCTACTTACAGAAACCGAAATATTATTAAAAAACATGTAAAAAATGATTTATTTATTCGAGTGTTTTCCTTTTCAACACTTCCATCGTAGTCTCACAATACATATTTGTTCTTTTCTTGCAGTCCAGACGCCACACATGATTTTTACAGGTCTTGAAGATTACAAGGCCAGGGGAACACAAGCAGCTCCTTACTTTACTGTGTCCTTTTACACAGAATTTGCAGAGAGCAAGGACTTGGTACTGATCCGTGGGGATGTTGTATTTACCAGCAAGCTTACTGACTCAGAGGCAAAATGGCTTTTGGAATCTGCTCAGTCTTTTTATTTGAATGATGCTAGGTACAAACTGGTTGAGAGGTTCAACAGACAAACACATGATTTTGAGTTCAAAGATGTCTTGCAAGTATTGGACATGCCTATTTTGTAACCTTTTTTTTTAATTGGACAACTGCTAAACTAAACAGCAGTAAGGCAAGAGTGGAAGGGTTGATTTGATCAAAGGATGAAGTTGCAAATGAAGGAAAGGAAGAAGAGTAACAGGGAAGGTCACGGGGTGTCAGGAAAGGATTCATCATTTGTAATCATATTCTTTTTGTATAAGGAAGGGGGGCTTGGACTGAGCATCCGAATTTGGTCTCTTTTTTTTTGTTTAAGATTACATACATCGCATATGGAAGACAATTTTATTTAAGTCAATAGATCCCTTTCCTGTATCTGTGTGCATCTGTGTGATCCCTTCCCTCTCTCTTAGAGAGAGAATGTTTTTTTAACCAATTTCAATATTAATAAGATTGGTAATAAGTCACTAATCTTATTACCAAATAATTAAACAATAACTTTATCTTCGGGTCATCACCAAATAATTATACAATAACATTAAGTGTAAACTGCAAAATGTTTAAACTTGAACTTCTATGTGTAAGGTTCAAACATACCCAGATGCTAGAGATAATGTGGTAGGGCATTATCTTTTAATGCATTAGTTAGCTTGAAACTTTTTCTTTGTTTCTTGGGTAGTGTCCAATAGTTGTTTGAGGTCAACGAGTAATAATTTTGCCTTGTTATTCAATTTTTCGGGCAATTGACTGCACATATAGGATTCAAATCTTGTCTTATTGCCTGTCTGTTTAAACTTGAGGTGTTATTGTAGCTTTCTTAGCATTTGTGTTTGTGATTATTCCGGATTTTATAGTGATATGGATTATAAATAATTCCAGTATGCAATTTCTATTTTCTAGTAACTAGTAATGAGTAGTGTTATTGGATATGTAGTTATTCCAAATATGTTACGGTTCCATTGAGGTGGACAATTTGAAACTAAATGATTGAACAAATGTCAAGACATTATTACATGGTACAGGGTGTTAGATCTCCTTATTCACTATATCCTCTTGTAAGTTTCTTGGTTCTTTTCTTTTTTTTTCCTATTTATCAGCCTGGAAACAGAGCAGATAATTAGCTTGACTCCATTTATCAAAATTCATGTTACTATTTCCCTTTACTTTGTCAACACAATTGTTTATTGTTGCTTACTTCCTCGATTTTGCCTTCTCGTTGTGTGTTAGCGTTCGTCTTGGTGAACTTTTTTTCTTACCTTCAGCCTTTTGAAATTAATTTAAGTCCTTATTATTATTTCTTTTTAAGAGAAAATCTAACATCATTGTTTTTGCAATTAGCACATGTTATTCATCACAAAAAATAACTTTAGTTCCCAATAACACCCCTAAAAAAACAAAAGCCATGAAGACCACGTCCTGTCCATAAATGGTGGTAATTTCAATTTGATACAGAATCCTTATCGCCAATAGTCGCAAGACAAATGACACACAAAAGGTGGCGCGCCAAAGACATACAGAAAAGTTATGAGATATTTGCTGGCCACTTTCTTTTGGTGAATGCCCTAAATGAAACGTATCCTTAGGGATTTGTATTATTTCGATTAATAGAAAGAGGTTGCTCAAAAGTTAAACATGTACTGTTGTAGTTTTTTTTCCCTAGTTGAGAGGTAGTTGAATCAGACTAATTTTGTTTGTGGTTTCTAATTGTTATTATCTAAGAAAATTTTATACATAATGAAAATCAAACACTAATTATTTTGTTAAATAAATGGTTTTTATTTATATAAACTCAATAATATTTTACACTGTTAGAAGATCTTGAGTAAGGATCTTGAACTCAAGATCTGATCTTCGCTAGATCTCTCACTAAAGGAAGTAGAGAGATCTCTAACATGGAGAATGAATTCTTGTAGAATAACCTTTAAGGTCTGCACATTATTCAAAAAAAAAATTCTTTTTTTCTCTTTCTTTAAGATCTCAAAATGAGGTCTACCACTAAAGAACAAAATGGAAGAGATCTTGAGGGATCTTAAATCCTATTTGACACTATGGGATCTACTAAAAAGTGATCTAAGATCCCAATTTGAGATCTATCACTAAAGATGCTCTGTTGTAGTATTTGATTAGGAAATTAATGGGTATGAAAATTTATTATTGAGAGGAAACTTTTCCTTTAATTATGACATGATTGCATTTGTATCCTTAACCAACAATAGGATTAAAAAAAACAATAATAGGATATTCTAAAGAAGAAGGAAAAAAAAAGTAATTAATGATACCATTTGGAAGCTAGCTACAAGAGAGAGAACTAGATAGTAGATATCCTGAACTGAATGCGTACTAGATTGGGACATAATGCCACCACCTTTATTTAATGGTAGCGGTTATGCTGTCTCATTTCATATTTAATTACATAAATTTTACTCGATCTTAAAGATATAGTACGTTGAAAAAGTGTTATAAATAGTTGTTATGTTGTTTTTTAGGGGAAAATAGTATAGTATTATTTGTTTACAAAATAGTATTATATGGTTAAGATTATTAACTAAAATATCAATAATGTTTTTTTATGTTAAACATCTAATGCGTGAAACTCAGTTCGATCATTGACACAATCAAGGTAATAAGTTAATGGTGTAACTGGTGGACTATTATTTGGTCTGATTTGACCTAGTATATATTAAAAATTTAAAATTATATATGTATCTATTATATTGAAGCATATAACTAACATTATTTGAGTAAGAAAATACTCCAAAATTCAAAATAACAATTGATAATAATCTAAAATTCAAAAATCCAAAATTAACAAAAAAAATTGTAAAATCAGTTGAGTCAATCGAGATCCGATGACCTACCCAGTCGGGTTTGACGGGGTCATACCTGGTCAATTGCGTAACCGGTTCAATAGTGAATTCGGTCCGGTTAGGCCACCAGATCCCGATATTGGATCGATCCGACCACTAGGGCCTAATTAGGTTTCACAACACTGCTCCAATTCATTGAGGAAAAAGGGTCCTGACTAATTCGGAGTTCATCCGGAAGATAAGTAAAACTAGACCGAGAATTATTTTCATCAAGAATTAAACTCAGGTAATATTTGAACAATTCAACCTTAATTTTAGCTCATTAATAACTTTTGTCCAGTCACTTGATTAATAATATATTCTTTGGTCCACCTTTTTAAATACATTTTCTTTATCACACAATATGTGTACAAGTTCTACTAAATATTGTGCTTGAATCTTAATAAAACTGTATTTAAAAAAAAACTATGAACAGAAAACCAAGTATTAACCTT
The DNA here is from genome assembly GCA_013407115.1 of Glycine latifolia. Classification (NCBI taxonomy): domain Eukaryota; kingdom Viridiplantae; phylum Streptophyta; class Magnoliopsida; order Fabales; family Fabaceae; genus Glycine; species Glycine latifolia. The sequence goes on along the minus strand of CM023946.1, from coordinate 36,899,914 downwards.
TAATGTTTATTCACAAAGAAAAAGAAAAGTGTCATGAAGAGGATAAATCAAGTGGTGCAAGATTATTTTACTTTAACTAATTTTATTTTAACTAAACTTTGAGTTCAAATTTTTACATACAATTATGTTAAATATATTAAAAAAAGAAACTAGGAGCTGAAAATATATAATTTTGTCATTTTACGTTTAACAATTAACTTATTAGCTAATTTTATTAAACACTTTCAATTCAATCACCCAACTTATAAGTTTTTCTAATCTTTTATCGTCAACATTATAGCTTATAAACTTTAACATACGTCTAAGCTAGTTTTACAAAAACATGCCAAAAAAATTAGATATGATTTTAACACAAGACACTAATTATGGAAGTAAAACAAAAGAGTCACAACAAAGATTGGTGTGATTAACGGAAAGAAAATGAAATTCTATAAATAATATGTCGGTTAAAAAATTATTTAAATTCAGCTTTTAAAAATAATAGCACCACTATTGGAAGAGTGGAGAAGTTGCTAGCAATTTCACTTTCAATATTTTTTTCCACCCGCCTAGAAAGAAACATGTAGAAACTTTTAGTAGTTAATTGGATTGCACCACCATTATTTTTTCTTGTTGCACCCATTTGCTTGTCTATAAAAGGTAACCCTCATGTAACATTTATGAGTGAAATCAATTTTAGTTTGAGTTTCTTCCTCCCTTGTGTGTGAGTGAGTTTGTGTAGAATTTATTTACTCCCTCCGTTGTGTGTGAGTGAGTTTGTGTAGAATTTATTTACTCTCTCATTTTATCTTCCGTGGCATAAGTGAGTAAGTGTTTGTGAGTTTAATTTTGTGTCTAATTGTCAACAATTAGTATTAGAGCTAGAAAGCTCCGGTAGTAATGAGAGAGAAAAAATAGTGAGTGTGTGAAGAACAAGAGTGTTTCACTATGTGTCAAAAAATAAAGAGTTGATACAATTGAGAGCGAGATGACTACTAATTACAACATTGTTTGGTCCAGTGTTATAAAAATCAGTTCAGACTAGGATCTGGTGGCCTAACTAGGCCGATTTTTCTTTCAGACCGATTATGTAATTGACCCAATCAAACTCAATTGGGTCCTCAGTTGGACTGGTCTGACCCGGCCGATTTTTTAAAAAAATTAAAAAAGAAAATCATTTTTTTTAAAAAAAAAAGTTGATTTTTTTTAAACCTAAATTTTGGAGTATGGATAGATTTTTCTTACTCAAATAATGTTAGCTATATATTTATATATAATATATACATATATGATTTTGAATTTTTAATATATATCAGGTCAAACCGGATCAATTACTAGTCCACCGGTTGGACCATTGACCCACTGACCTACTATCTCGACCGAGTCAATGATCGAAACGAGTTTCACAACTATGGTTTGGTCTGGCCTCAAACTAGATGAGAAATTATATTTTTACTACTAGGAGGCTTTGATGAGAACACATTTGAGAGCTCATAATCTTTGGAGTTTGTTAAGACGAGACTAGCCGATGATACCGCTCGGAAGAAAGACCAGTTGCACTGTCAGAAATTCAACAAGGGGTAGATTTTTCAATATTTGGAAAAAAAAAGGTAAATGCCAAAACAACAAAAGAAGTGTGGGATATCTTGAAGTTGTCTTACAAGAGAGTAGTAAAGGCCTATAAGTTGAGGGTGTACAGAGAGGACATCCCAAACAACAAGGTGGTAGATGAAATTTTATGCACCATGCCAATGAAGTATGATCATGTGGTGACTATGATAATTGAGTCTCACAACACAGATACCATGATTGTAGCAGAGTTGCAGGGTAGTATCGAAAGCCACATGAGTAGAATTTTGGAGAAGACATGAAAAATAAGTGAATAAGCAATGAAGAGTCAAGTGAATGTAGCTGAATCCACTCAAGAAGCAAAAGCCATAAGCCAAGGAAATTTGGACAACAAATGAATATGATATTTTAGAGGCAGAGGTCGAGGAAATTATAGAAGCAAAGGATGCAGAAATTTCAATTAAGGAAGAGACAATAATTTCAGAGCTTTTAACGAAGGAAGAGGTGTAGGTAATTTTGGTGCTGCAAATCGAGGATGAGGTCAAGGTAACAATTACCAAGGTCAGGCGAATTTCAAATGCTTCAATTATGGAAAGTTCAGGCATAGAGTTGTAGACTTTAGACTTAAACAACAGGCAAATGTCACCCAGAAAGTCAAAATTTGGGTGAGAATTCTAAACAAAGTTTATTTTTTGCCAGTAATAATTTTCAGGAGGATGAAAATATCTGGTATTTAGATATTGGTTGTAGTAATCATATGTATAGGAAGAAGGAGTTATTTTCTTCTTTAGACAAAGCGGTAAAATCTACTATCAAATATGGAAACAACGCAAATATTCCTATTTTGGAAAAAGGCCAAATCACAATCAGGTTGGAGGTTGGTTCACAAAATTTCATCTCTGATGTTTTCTATACTCTTGGTCTTCATCATAACTTATTAAGTATTGAACAATTGTCAGCGAAATGTTTTAACATGAAGATTCATCAGGGCTACTGCACGTTGATTAACAAAAATGGAAGATTCATCGCCAACGTAAAAATGACTCCTAACTACCTATTCCCTTTAAAATCCATCATGAAAATATTTCTTGCTTAAGTTCAACTATTCCAAATGATGATTGTTTATGGCATATATGCACTTTGGCCATTTTCATTTTTCTGGATTAAATTATCTATCAAGAAAAGAACTTGTTTCTAGTGTTCCTGTTGTGAATGTTCCTAATGGAGTGTGCGAGACATGTGAAATTGTAAATAAGCACAGAGATTCATTTTTCAACTGAAAAATCTTGAAGGGCAAGAAAGCTACTCGAAATAGTTCACTCATATTTGTGCTCAGTTGAGATTCCAACATTTAGAGGTAGCAGGTACTTCATCACTTTCATCGATGACTTTAGTAAAAAGACATGGGTATATTTCTTGAAACATAAATTAGAAGCTTGTGATGCTTTCAAGATGTTCAAGGCTTTCGTAGAGAAGCAAAATAGGTGCATAATCCAAGTACTCTGAACTGACAAAGGATAAGAATATCTCGCCTACAAAACTTTCTTTGAGCAGCATGGAATTCAACATCAATTGACAACAAGATACACGCCTCAGCAAAATGAAGTAGTTGAAAGGAATAATAGAACAATCATGGATATGGTGAGGTGCATGCTGAAGGCCAACAAAATACCTAAGGAGTTATGGGCAGAAGCAGTTGCTATCGTTGTCTACATTTTGAATAGGTGTCTGGCTAAAAGTGTTTGTGACAAGACCCCAGAAGAAGCCTGGAGTGGAAGGAGATCGTCAATCAGACATCTTAAAGTTTTTGGGTGCATAGAATATGCACATGTTCCAAATCAGTTCAGGAAGAAATTGAATGATAAAGGAGAAAAGTGTATTTTCATTGGCTACTACACAAAGTCAAAAGCCTACAAGGTTTATAATCTTGAGACGAAGAAGGTAATTATCAATAGAGGCGTGACGTTTGATGAGAAAGGAATGTGGGATTGGTCTTCAAAGTCTCAACAAGAGTCGATGGTGATCGTTGGCAACCATGAAGAAAATGATGAAAGGATGACAGATCCAACACCTGATGAGCCAGAATCATCCAAGAGGCCATGTAGGAATCCTCAACTCCCAGTTAGATTGCAAGATTGTGTCATGTTTAATGACAAAGATCCATCTGGTGAAAAGATTATCAATTTTGTTTTATTTGTAGACTGTGATCCAACTACTTTTGAAGAATCCTCAAGTGACGAGAATTGAAGAAAGGCGATGGATGATAAGATTCGTGCTATTAAGAAGAATGACACGTGGGAGTTGGTGGACTTGCCAACAAACAAAAGGCCAATTGGAGTAAAGTGGATGTACAGGACTAAGTACAATCCTAAAGGAGAAATTGATCACTTCAAAGCAAGGTTGGTTGTGAAAGGTTATAAACAAAAATCAGGTATCGATTACTTTGAAGTATTTGCTCATGTTGCAAGGTTAGACACTATTCACATGGTCATTTCTATTTTGGCTCAAAATAGTTGGAAGATATATTAGATGTATGTAAAATCTGCATTTCTGAATGGTGTTCTGCAAGCGTACCAATTTGTCCAAGTAATAATGAAACGATAAGACCAAATGTCGATTCCACAAGGACTTTGCTCATACTCAGAATTAATACATGTTTGTTATAAATAATTAATGAATCGATTTAGTTTGTAGACTAATTAACATATAACTAAATTTGACTTAATGTAAATTGTAAAGCGTAATAAATACAAAGAAAGAGACACTAACAGGCGGAATGATGTGGTGATGGTTGAAATATGATGTGACAAATGTTTAGGGCTCAACTAACCGAAATTAACTTTGATGTAATATTAAAGGTTTTTTCGCTATTCAACATTATTTCCGTCCACCTTCATCTACTAGTATATTCTAGCCTTAATTCCTCAAGTGCAAAACCCTAAATCACTTAATTTTGCTCCTAATCCCTTAAGAGTTACATTAACTGATTTGCATTAATATTAAAGATGATAACCTAGGCTAAACAAACCATTCTATTCCTAGAAATGATATATTTAGAAGTGTTTTTCAGTTCTAAGGAAATAACCATTTTTCAATGTATTAAAACCTATAACAAAGCATGCAATTGGATGATCAAACCACTAACATGATAATAGCTCAGAAAAACAACAATAATGCGTAAATAACATTGAATAGATAGTTAGAATCATTACGTTAAAAAGTTTGGTTGTTGAGCTCCCAACAATGGGGGTTTTAGCCTCTCATTTTCATGAGAAGCTTATACAAATGGAAGGTTAGGGCAAGGAAAGGGATTGGATGGAAGGAAATGAGGAACAAATGATGGAATGCAGCCCAAAATTGTGTGGAATGATGTCTCCTTCGTGACCTAGGTGTTGTGCTTCTTTTTCTCCAGAAGTTGGTGAGTTCTCCTATTTTCCCTCCTTTTTGTCTTAAAACGCAACCTAGTGTCATGGTCCAGCACTTAGCGCAAAATGTTGCGCTGAACGCGCCTTCAGTGTCCAGCTGAAAAAGTGACCACGCGCTAAGCGAGCTGATCGTGCTGAGCAAGACTGTCCCGCTGAGCGAGTAGCTCCTATCGCGCCAAACGAGCCTGTCGCGCTGAGCAAGCAGCTCCAGACATTGAGTCCACCTTTCATGCCCTTGTAGTGAATTTCTACAAAAAATACAACCAACATCCCATAAATCAATTAATTTTAGTATCCACTGGATAAAAGCTCAGAAGAAGCTAATTCCTACGTTTTAATCACCAAAAGAAGCATTAAAAGAGGAAAAGATAAGATTATTGCTAGGTAATTTACATGTAACTTTACATATGTTAAGCAAACAATGTGGAGACAAGAAAAAACACGCTAGGGTACGTATTTCCTCTAGGTTTAGGTGTAGTATCATGGTCCTCAAAGAAACAACCAATAATTGCACTTTCAATGATAGAAGCAAAATATATTGCAACAACCAATTGTGTTACACAAGCAATATGGCTTAGAAGAATTTTAGAAGAGATGCATCATTAGCATAGCAGAATGGTTCTACAAAAATATTTTACGACAACAAGTCGACGATTGCATTGAGCAAAAATCCGATTTTCCACAGGAAATCTAAGCACATCAATAAATATTCTGTTTCACAGTATACAAGAGCTTATAGTAGATAAAGAAGTTGAGATTAATTATTGCCCGACTAAGGAGCAAGTAGCATATATTTTTACGAAGCCGTTGAAGACCGAGTTATTTTACAAGCTAAAGAAAATGCTCGGAATGATACAAGCTTGATTTAAGGAAGGCAATGTCGGTTAAAAAATATATTTAAATCAAGCTTTTAGAAATAATAGCACCACTATTGGAAGAGTGGAGAAGCTGCTAGCAATTTCACTTTCAAGATTTTTCTCCACCCGCCTAAAAAGAAACATGTAGAAAGTTTTACTAGCTAATTGGATTGCACCGCGATCATTTTTTCTTGTTGCAACGCCATTTGCTTGTCTATAAAAGGCCACCCTCATGTAACATTTGTAGTTATGAGTAAAATCAATTTTAGTTTGAGAAATTCAAGTCTTTCTTCCTCTCTTATGTGTAAGTGAGTTTGTGTAGAATTTATTTACTCTTTCATTTTATCTTCTCGTTATGTAAGTGAATGTGTGTTTGTGAATTTAATTTTGTGTCCAATTGTCAACATAATAGAAGATGAAATTTCCTCTATAGCATAAAACACTTGGGCATGCCAAAATAATATTTTTTTTCAATTAATTAATAGAAATTAAACTTCCACATCAAAATAAATGAGTGTAACGTGGCAAGTTTTTGAAGAGGAACGGCATTTGAATAGTTCCACCGGATTTCTATATATATCTTCATTGCCTTAAAGAACATTCATTTTTTTTTCAAACTAAGATACAATAATTAATCAGCTATATGTTTTTAATTTGAAATAATGTACGTGTGCCTCGTTCTGGAATGATAGATATTCTGTTATTTGCCCATGCAATGCATATGATCAAGATCTGTATATATGTCCCACTTAATTTTTGTTGGGTGTCTCATAGATCTCCATGGCAGCTTTGAACATGACATCAAAGGCTTTCTCTATGCAAAACTTGAATTTCTGTTCATCAACGAAACCCTTTAGTGTTCTCAAGGTGATTCTTAATACTTTCACATAGCTCATAACTGTTATGTCTACATTCTGCAACCACACACAAACATGTTATTTTTATTTGGTTTAACACATAAACATGCTAGAATATATGTGAATAAAACTCTCCGAAAAAAAAGTTATAATAAAAAAATCAATAAATGCATACCTCAGGTCCACCAGTCATGGTGAAATACAGACCACTTATTGGATGATTTGCCAAAGTCATTTGTTCCATTGGCCCAAAAAGGTTGGATATAACAACACTAGAGTTTCCCAGAGTCTTGTAGATGATTTTAGCTACAGCCTAAATAAACACCAACACAAGAAGTCAGAGAAGTTGAATAGAATACGGCAGAGAAGTTACATACTAAAAAGGGTTATTTTCCATGGCTCCATGCAATATGGGTTACATATTAAAAAAAGTCATTTTGATGTAAAATAGTTTAGTAATTATTTTTTAGAGATTTAAAAATTTAATTTATGGTTGTTTATAATTATATAATAACTTTTAAAAAAAGTGGTTGAATGTATAAGGAATTATTTAAATTAGTTTCTGATTTAATCAGAATATTTAGATTCTTTTTCATTTTTTATTACTTGGAAAAATTAAAGCAAATGTATGAAAAAAAAAATTAAAAATGTATTTTTTATATTAAAGTAAATTTTTTTTTACTAACAAAAAAATTTGTAACAAATGAGTCCTAATTTACTACTAAAATCAATTTCGCACTTTGCATGTAACGCAAGTTTCCATATAAAATTTGTTGTTAAAATTAATTAATTACACATCCCAATCATGTACCATGGTTCAAAATCTAAAACAAAAAAAAAATTGTTAACATTAAGAGTATATTTAGGTGAATAAATTAATTAAGTAATAATAATAAACTTAATTATATGACAGCTAATGCTAAAAAAAGAGTAAAAGTTATTAAAATAAGTTCAAAAAATTATCTTGTCAAAAAAAAGTTTAAAAAATTATAAGAATGTCCTAAACTATTTTTCTAAATTTAAACACCTCCTAATAAGTTACATATACACACCTCAGGGCCTCTTAATTTCATCTCCAAATCCAAGAGCAGACCTATGAGATAAACACTGAAAGAACGTCTCTTCTTCTTGATTTGTTTACGAGCATTCCAAATAAACTCAAGAGGGTTGGAGATTTTGGATTGGCCTAGCTTTGGAATTGGTACTTGTAAGAAAGAAATTTTATTCCCCCAAAGACCTTTGACCTCTGGTTTTTGCATCTCCTTTACTGATTGGTACCCTCTAACATTTCTTGTGTTAAGCATTACCACACATGTGGAATTTGCTTTTCTAGCCATGCAGTCAATCTCTTGCATGTACAATCGAATCCCATAAAAAATCAACCCAGTAATCACATCGTTTATTGTCTGCATTCATGTAAAATATATATATATATATATATATATATATATATAAGTTAATTAATCTAGCTTGTTAGTTGGGGGATATTATTAAGAGTTTAATTTTTATGTATAGTGGCACATTAAACATGATTAACCAATCAGAAATCATAATAAACATGACTTTAAAAGAATTTTTTTTTTTAAAAGTCAATAACTTTGTTATATATACATCATAATATATAATTAAATAATAATGTAAAAATATATATTATCAGTATATAGATTAATATATATATATATATATATATATATATATATATATATATATATATTCAGCTTGGTCTAATCTTACCACTCCAAGCTTGGACTTGATTGCTTTGATATTGTCAATAGATAATGATATGTTGGACAAGGTGAAAGGCATAGACTCAGTTCCTTCATATCCAGACCTTATGGGTGTTTTGTCATCTACAATCATTCTTGTCTTTATTAAGCTAGATCCAAAATCTGACATGGAGTTAAAAAAGGAGGATATAACTGAAGGTAACTTCTTGAACATGCTTTTCTTTGGTTGCTGTGAATTTGATGATGTTCTTGAAGGAAAAGTTAGTGGAAGAGAAGGATCATCACTTCTTTGAAGACAAGAAAGAAGAGCACCCATGAGAGAATAACCATCTCCAAGTGCATGATGAAGCTTGAAAATTACTGTGCCTGCAGCATTGCTAGTTGGATAATTAATAATATGGATTTCCCATAGTGGTTTGTTTTGAGGTGTCCGTTCAGTTAGTATCCTTGTCACATAGTCACCAAAAGATTGGTCATATAATTCAGGTGAATTGCATTCAGGAAATTTGGGAACCTTTACATGCTCTTCAGGCTTCACTTGTACCCTTTTCCATTTCATTTTACCATCTTGGTCTCTGACCTGTGGTCATGAACAGTTGAACAATATTAAAACAAACGGTACATATGATGAACATTATTAATTCAGTGTTATATAATTTGAAGTGATCGAGTGCTACTGATTTATTTCATATCAGTAAAAGTCTTTAGAGTTGGCTAGCCTTTTAAATAACTAAATTTGGTAGTTGGCTTGTGTTGGTAATAAGAGGATGAGAGGAACATTAAAAAAAAAAAAGAGGATGAGAGGAATAGAGATTATATATAGGCATAGGCCAATAAAAACAATATTTCTCAAGAGATATCATATTATATTGATTGATTAAAGATGATAAATGATTACAATAATCTTAATCTTATTTATAGAATTTATTGGACTAACCATGTGTAACTAATTTTGTTAAGAAATTAACTAATCATATACTCTAATAACTTGAATTAATAAGTTGTTGATTTGAGTGATATCGATATTTTAAGTAATATCTTGGGTTTGAATCTTGTGAATAAAAAAAGTTTTAAGATACAAAAATCTCATTAAAAATTATCAATCAAATTATCTGATAAAGATTAATCATTGATAAAATCATTAAATATTTTGTACCAATAATCTAATAAAAAAATACTAAACTCAAGAGTATAGTAAAAGTATATGGGAGAGAAAGAACCATGATAGAAGAGAAACGTGGGTTGATAGGGAGGAAGACATCTTTAAGCAAAGGTATAGTATGTGAGTCATCAATTGGAACTGCCATTTCAAGAAAGCCAAAAACATAGGAACATATCACCGAACTATTGAAATATTGTCCAGGAGGACTCACTGGCTCTTGAACCTCTTCATAGAATTGTTGGTCCATTGTGCTATTTTGTGTATGAAAAGGGAGAGTGAAAGAAGAACTTCAAATATTAGAAAATAATATTTGGCTGCAAAGCAAAACCAAGATCCATGATATATATAACAGGACATTGTTGTTTGTATAAGAAAAGATGTAGAACTACCTGAGCATTATTTGAGAGACATTAATTAATGCCGGTGGCACATGTCTTATTTTCACATTGAACATGAAAAGTATATGGTTTGGAGTTTGAATTAAAGTTCCGGCATATAATTAGTGAGAAGCTAGCTCAAAATAGAAACTTTTATGTATATATATACACACACAATTAATGTATCGTCTGAAAAATCAAAATGTTGAATCATGTGCAAGTAATAAGTGTCATTTTGGAAGCAATTGCTGCTGCTATGTATGGATAAACTTTAACTTCTAAATAAATTTATGAAAATTTCAAATTTAGAAAGTCTAAAAAAAAATTGCCCGTTTGTATACGTTATTTAATTTTAAAAATAATTTAAAATACATATATAAGAATTTTAAGAAAACAATAAAAAAAAATTTGTGTCGTATTTTCTTATTAAACTAATTTAAAAACACCTTAAAACCTATATCATAAAAAATTTCTTTTAAGTTTATTCAAATGTACACTTAATAAAAAAAAACTTTAAAATGGTTGATATAAGGCGAGTTGTTTAGCTAACTATTTTTATTACAATATTTATATTTATTGTGCGTATTTTTATTTTTATAGTACACAATTTTTAGCAAATTATTAATAACTCTTTAAAGTAAAACTATTATTCTAATGTAGACTCCAGGGCTTCCGAATGAAATGGAAACTCACGAGGCATGTGCTTGTCCACACCTTATGACCTTAATGCTACGGAAACAGAAAACAGAGATTTACCGAAAAACTATTTTTAATTTAATTAGTAATTTTATTTGTATATTTTTTATACTGTAAAATTATAATAAAAAAATTACTGCGAGCACGTAGATTAATTAATACAAAGTTATTTGAGTTTAACTTGTTGTCTCCGGCCATATTCAGATTCTCTAAAAAAATTCTGACAGTTACTCAATTGTAAAAAATCTTTAATTGAGAAAGAAAATTCTGACCATTTAATTAACAACTACAACAATTTTTTTATAGACATTAATGTTGTTCAAGATGAAGATTATTAAAAAGGTAAAGTTTTCTCTAAAGACTACAAATCAAACTAAAATAATAGTTAATCTACACACTTAATGATATTTTTTGTGTTTTTAAAGTACAAAAAAAAATGAACTAAAATTAATTAAAATAAATCTTTTAAAATAAGTGACAAAATCTAGACCATCAAATTAATCTAATGATGTAAAATGAGGGAAAGTCAGGGTGACTAAATCCACGCTCTAATGCAACATATATAACACTTTATAAAAAAAATCTTTAAAATAAATACGTAATTATAATATATTAATTTTATACCTATATAATAAACTAAAATAAGATATATTTAAAATTAAAAGTTAGCCATTTAAAATTTAGAAAATAATTTTAATTATGATATATATTTTTAAAAGCTATTATTTTCAATTTATGATAAATTATTAAACATTATAATTTTTTGAAATATTTGTATTTCTTAACATTATAATTTCTTTAACATATTTTTTTATTAGAAATAACAATTAATGGTACAGTTGAGCACCAATATCAATTCTTTATTTAGCTCCTAATTTCGAGAGAGATTGAGGGGCATATTTGTGGATATTGAGCTCCTTTCCAATACATAGAGCAGAATCCAAGTGTGCAAGTAAACTTCATATCATAACTTGTTTAAGTGGAGAAGGGTTAATTAGTTTATCGCTGATAGTATATATCAGGGGCGGATCTAGGACTAAGGGTCAGTGGAGATAATTTATTTAAGTTAAATATTTAAATAAAAAATTGAGAATAATGGGTTTAAAATTTAAATATATAAAATTAGGGGAGCAAAATCTAAAAATATTAGATAATTATATGTAATTTTTTAAAGTTATGCACACCCTCAGTTAGGAATAGATCCGCCACTGGTATATATACACGTTTAATTTGTTGGTAAATCACAAGAAAACCAATTGCTGGGGACAAAACTAGAAATTAAGATAACATGCATATGATGCCTTAATTAACTTTAATTTTGTGGTGTTAATTTGGAGTTCCCACCTTGTTGCACTTGGACATGTTCTCTTGTTTTCAAGTAGTAGCTAGTAATTAATTAAGACTATAGACTAAATGAACCCAGCCTTCTGCGACCAATAACAAGCCACGTAAAGAATACAAACAGAGTGATATTAATTAGTTGATGTTGAAGGCCATGACATTCAGTCAATCCAAACACAGGTTGACAACATCACGTTATATGAGGATCATCTAGAGTTGTAAATTAAGTGAACATATTATGCCCTTCATTAATTTGTGTATCTTGATATTATTTTCATGATAAATTTTGATTTAATGAATAAAATGGAATTTCGATCCCTTATTTTTAGATTAATTATTTTGATTTTAGCTTATGTAGCAAATATATATCTTAGTTGATTGAACAATATGTGTGAATGATGTAAATATCTGAACATTATGTTTAATTTTTATGAATAAAAAAATGATATTGTTTTTTTTTTTTTTCAATTGAAGCAAATGACATAGAGTTGTTATGTAAACATCATTTCTTATATATAAACAATCATTACTTAACAAGATTATACCATAAATAATATATTTTTTAATATTATATGACTCACAAATTAATTTAAGCACTTATTTCATAGCCACCTTAGCATTAATTAGAGTGAATTTTTGTATAGAGTATTTAAGTTTATATGGAATTGTAAGACTCACAAAATTAAGATTGTTTAGGAGATTCACAAAATTAAGATAATTAACTTATCTAAATAATTACGCGTTGTAATCAAGTAGCATCTTTTATAATTTGTCATATATTATCAACTTAATTAAGGTAATGCACTAAACAGTTTAAACTGACATAATCATATTATCTAACAAACATACTTTAAAATCAAAATAAAACTTTTTAAATTTAAGGAATTAAACTGAAAAAAAAAATACATAAAAGACTAAAATTTCCATTTTAGCGTTGATGATAATTATATATGAATTATAGTCTAGAACGGTAGGGAAGCATGCAATGCATGTTCAAGTTTCATTTGATTGAGCAAGTTGATAATATTCGTGGCCATCGTCTCGAACAATCGTTATACACATGGCCATAAACTTAAACCATGCCCTGTCAGTGTCATCGGTTTAATTAGTTGGTTGAATGATCCCTCTTGACCTTGAAATATAATGCCCAAAGTGCCCTATATATAATGACTAGGTACTAATGCAATTATTGTACGCATACATATTTCTATCACTGCATAATTAATACGATAATCTTACGTAGATAATATTTTTCAGGTATGTACAGATTTAATTTAAATAATTAAAAATATTTCAATTTTAACTGCCTTTATGTTCTGGGTACGTCAAAATGACATATCACTTGTGTTTAGAGTGGAAATGTGGGCCAAACTGAATCTTACCTAAGTCTAATTTGAGGCTCTTACTAAGTACACCTCTAATTTTGCTAAGTACACTTCTCCTTTCTCTTTTTATTTTTAATTTTCAATTATACCTTTTTAACCTTGTTTTTGCACTACCACACTGTTTTTATTCCTTTAAACCCTATTTTACACCTCTTTCTTTTATTGAACACCCCACCCCCCTGTTTTGTTATTCCATAAACCCCTTTTTTCTTCACACACAACTCCTCCCTGTCTTGCATGTCATGCTTCTCTCACAATGACGTGCTTGTCTTTGTCTTCTGCAACCCACCATGTAAACGACATTCCCTATCATAGGTTGTTCTCAACGCTTTCTTCCTTCGTATGCAATTTGTTGGAAATGTGATTCTACAGTTCCTTAGCTCCTCTCATCCGTAATGACAAGTTTGTGACCAAACATATTTTGTATCGGTTAATGTTAAATCAATATGGTTTTTAATTCACCTTTATTTTGTTTCATTACTAATTACTAATTTATCACCGACTAACTCAAAGAATTGAGAAGCTATAGTACATCACCTAACATAGCTGCAAGTTGCAAGTTGCACTACTTTTCTTCACAAGCATTACTTTTATTGAGAAATTAAGTATCTCTGTCATTTACATTCTTAAATATCAAGTTATTCACAATTAAACATATTATTATTTTATTAGGATGAATTGCCAATAAAAAGCAGCCATATACTACACTCTTGAATGAGTGAATTCAATCAAAATCAGTTAATGAAATATTGAGAAGTTCAATTCTCTTCCTCCATAAAGTGTATTAGTGTGGCAATTTCATTCATTGCCTCTCATTCTAGTTTTCGTTGTGCAAGTGTAAAGTCGGCTTTATTTTATTCCACTTATATCAATTTCAATTTTAATTTTGAGTGATGCCAAAGCTAATTGTTTGATCAAGTTTGAAGAGAAAACCCTTTTTATCCTTTCAATGAAAGGAAGAGGTGTGAAACAGGGTTTAAAGTACTAACACCAGCATGGGAGTGTAAAATAAAGGATATAATTGGCAAGATAATTTTATAAAGAATGGAGGAGTGTACTTAGTAAATATGTAGGTGTATTTAACAAGATTCCAATTTGAATTTTTACATTTCTATACTTGAGGCCTAAATTTGTTATTAGTAAAAAAAAAAAAGGGTTAAACTTGATCTTTATATAAATTTAACTTAACATGTTAGTCTATAGAAAGACCTAATTCATATTAAAAAAAATGTAATAAAATTATTATGCATTAAAATATCATTTGAATATGAAACAATGTCTTACATGTTATTCATATCCAAATTCTACATTCCTATGTACTTGTTTTCCTTTAACAAAATCAAAGAGTTTTATTAAAAACAATTTTAAATCATAATACGTGACCAAAATTTGCTTACAAACACTACAATAACGGATTACCACAGCCTTTAAAGTTGTCGCACTAAAAGAAAAGAGATCATATTTTTGCTACTCATTTATGATTATAAGAATTAACTTATTCCAAATATTAAAATGATTCAAATCGTCAAATCATTAAAAAAATTATTTTCACTTAAATAATTATAATACTATGTATCATATTAATAGTAATAATTTAATTTAAAAATTTATTGCTAAATAGGCCAACTCGCTAGGCCTCACAGGCATTTTGTTTTAAAATGTTTATGATCAAACCTATTTAATTAAAGAGTTTTTAAAAAAGTTTGAGCATAAATTAAGTCAAGTCAAATCTTAAATGAATTTGCAACAAGACCATAAATTATTTTGTACTCGATGTAATTTCATTAATTTGCATAAAATTCATGTGCAGGTAGTATCATTTTGCTAATGAATTTCAATGATTATGTATTGCTATTATAAAAATATTAAAGGCGTATAAAAAAAAAATACCATCAATCAATTAGAGAAATAATTTTCAGTGCTTCTTATTAAATAAGACACAAATTTAAAATATTTTTGTTTTTTTAATAAGACTTAATTTATAATGATTATTGTATTAATTAATTTTAGATTAGAAATGCTACTTTTCTAAAGGAGAAAGAAAATATATTGTCAAATTATTAGAAGAGAGAAGTATAAATGATAAAGATAATTTTGAAAAAAAATTAAAAATTTGAGAAAATTTATTGTTATGAATTAAACTAACCCCTTTCCTTAATTTTGATGAATTAAGTAATTAGATCTTATATATAAAAGAATGGAGGAAGTATTTTTTTTAAGTTATATTAATTACTGTAAAAATTATAAAACTTATCATATATAATAATTTGTGATTGAATGATAATATAATGTTTTAAACTATTTTTTCTTTGTTAATTTTAAACAACTGCTGACACACACTGTTGTGGAATTTTAGAATGATATTTAGCTTTGAAATATCTACATGCAATATAAAGTATATAAAATGTGTCACGTTTTTTAGATACAATTTAAGCTATATATATTTAGAATAATTGTGTATAAGCCATTTATTCTTCTATATATATATATATTATACCTTAATTTCTACTCAAATTATAAATAGATTTGAACATAATTTTGTTCTTCTACTTTATTAAATTTACGATTTTAATTCTCTTATTTTAAAAATAAAATATTTAGTCATTTTATTTTAAAAAATTCATAATTTTAGTTTTATTTTTTATTTTTTTATTTTTTATTTTAATTAATTAGATTATTTTTATGATAACTTAAGTGAATATATTGGGTTTAAGATTCAATTCAACAAAAATAAAAAATAAAAGATAAATAAAATTGAAGATTAAAGAAAACTTGTGGATTTTCTAATATAAAAAATCAAATATCTTTATTTTAAAACGAGCAAAATTACGAATTGAACGCATTAGGAAATCAAAAATGTATTTAAATAAATTTGAGTATAAGAATATGCTATAGTTTTATTTTAATAAAAAAAAACCTACGTATGAGCAGTCAAACTTAAAATAGAAAGATATTTAGTTCGTGGTTTCTCTTTTTGTTTTTTGCTTTTTTTCCTTTGATGCTTTGGAAGAAAAAAAAACTCAAATAGGAAGATGATCGAGTGTGAATATACATGGTCATTACAACAACATGTGGGTTGGGTGGTGTGGGTGTGGGAATGCGTTATTGTTTACGTTATTTTATGTAAACTTATACACTTAAAGGCTCGTAATATTGTTAACGGTGCAAAAAAAATCATAATATTTTAATATGTTTTATTATTAGTTGAAGAGGAAAATATTATCTAGATTTATGATTATTTTTACTTTTTTAGTTGAGGTGAGATAGCTTTTTTTTTCTATTACACGTAACATGAGATATTTTGGTAAATGTCGTCAACTACGACGTGCACAAAAAGAAAAAAGAAGAATAAAAAAATATCTATGACAGGTGGATTTTTTGCATCAGTTGAAATCAAAGAGGGTTTTAGATAGATATTTAATCAATAATGTTAAAACTTATAATTTCATTGAGAGGTGTGTTTGATCAAAAACCGCATAATGTTCTTGATGGTGATAAAAAGCATTCACTACAAAAAAATAGTGTTTTCTGGCGGTTTTATTTTGGCGGTCTCCCTAAACCGCCACAAATGTTACAATTATTTTTTTAAAACTAATCACCAGTCCAGTCATCAGTTACGCGTGTGTGTTAATATATTATTTTTAAAAAAAATTGCAACAGACCATACAGTGTATTATTTTAAAAAAACATTGCAAAACCCACACTCCAGCACCCAAACTCTCGAGCACCCACATTCCAACTCTCATTTAGGGTTCATTCATAGCGCCGAAATATTTAGGAGACATCGAGGCCTCCGCCGATTCCACCTTCGATCTCCAGCGGAAGCTCGTGCAAGCCGCTCTCGCCGTTGATTCCTCCGGTGGAGTTCAGTCCGTTTTCTCTCCCGTGTCTCCTACCTCCGCTGTGTGTTCCAGGTATTTCACATCCCTAACGATTTCGATTTCTAGATTTGAAAATAAAACTTCACGGTTTATGTTTACCCTGCGTTTATCTCTGATACTTTTTATTTGTATTATTTAGATTCTGTAGATGTTACATTTTCTATGCGTCACTGCACTGTGCCTTTTCGAGTGTTGCTTAGGCTTTCATTATGCTTATTTTTCATTGACGAGATTCTGCTGTAGAATTGATAGTTTGGCTTGATTGTTTTTTTCTATTGTATTTTTGGTTTTTCATTCAGATTTTTTTGAGAATGTGCGCTGACTTGAAGAGAATTAATGGTTTAAGTGCTATGAGTTGTAAAGCTTAATCATTGTTAATTACCTAAAAGTATATAATTTGTGCACACATAAAAGGATTACAAATTTAGATCTAGTTACTTAAGAGCTTTTAGTGCAATTTAGAAGAATTGAAGTTTTACTCTGGTATCATGATGTGCATGTTTGAACTTTTAGTAATTACTGACTTGTTTTTGGAAAGCTTGGAGAAATTGTCAATTTTTATTCAAAAAAGATCGACCAACTGCACATTCATTCAAACTGAATTAGCAATTTGATCAGTATCATGTGATAAATAGCAGATAGCTTTGAGTTGTGTGGCACATGCATGAATTGTTACAATTCCATATCACTAATATAAATTGCTTGATTTAGCAATTTGTTTGTTTTTTTTTTTTTCTTTTTCCTTTTCTTGTACCAATTCTCAAATAATAAAATGAAGAGTCAGATAAGCTTAAATGATTAAATTGAAAAGGAACTAAGGGAGTGCTAAACCACCTTATTTGATTATCACATTGCTCTGTTTTTCAACCTTATGGATTAGCGTTTCACTTTCACATATTCACTCTCACTCATAGTCTTATGACTCTATGCAACCTATGTGGTTGTTCCATTGCTTTGTGTTTCAGTGTTTTGAAAAAGAAGTTTCATACGGTCACTCAATTACGCTATGTGCACCTGGGATATACACTGAATTGTGACTTATGAGTTCACTTGGTTATTTATGTATTATTGGATTTTCTATTATTTAGCTTGCATGCAAGTTAATATCAAGACTCAGTTGTGACTTATGATTCGTTTTGTGAGATTTATGGTTAAGTTGTTTGCAATTCCTGGTTTAAAATGATTACATTGTGATTTATGATTCACAATTCATTGTGTTTTTGAATCAAGCCATTTTTATATAATTCATTTCAAGCTATTTTACGTTGTGTTTCTGAATCTTATGGTTCTATAAAATTTATGATTCACAGTTCATGATTTGAATCACAAGTACTTGATGTTTTCCACTTCAATTCTTCACATGGTCTATGGCCTACAGTTCAAGTATTGGTCATGATTTCTGTTGTGCTTTCAAAATTGTGTTTCAACTTTACGCTTTTTTTTGCTCAATATTTAATGAAGAATGGGATCCCCTGACCAACTATTTTCCCATATTTTTAACTGAATCCAGTTGGCGGATGCAAAGGATGTACTGGCAGCAATTCAAAATGTTGAAGGAGCTAAGTTTCCTGTCTTGACTCCAAACCTTAAAGTAAGAACTATATTGAATGGTAAAAATATGATTTTTTAAGAATTTGTGGATAGACATGGTTATCTGAGCCCTTTCTTCCAGGGTTTTGAGGCAGTTGTTGCTGCTGGAGCTAAAGAAGTGGCTGTTTTTTCGGCAGCTTTTGAATCATTCTCAAAAGCAAATCTGAATTCTGGCATTGAGGATAATCTTGCTCGTTGCCGCGATATTGCTAAAAGCCTCTTGATCCCAGTTCGTGGGTAGAACTTTCAAATAGAATGGAAATTAAGGGAAATTAAAGGTATAACCATGTGTCTTCCTGTATGTTATTTTCTCAAAGTGATATAGTTTAATCGTGACAATTTGATTTGTGCAAAGTGATTGACAAAGCCTTCTCAACCATTGGTTCTCTTAGACTGCTCCTTATTATATAGTGTCTAGGATATAATATCCAGACTTAAGATCCATTGTTATTAATTTAATTGTCACCTAGAATATATATATATATATATATATTAATCTTGTTGAATTAATTAGGACTTTATAATAATGACAGGAGAGTGTACTAGCGCGAAGGGTTGATTGGATCCCCAAGCTGTTTCTTCTCTGTTTCTGGTATGGCATTCATCAATTTTTTCCTTTCTCTCTGAATTTACGTTTGTCGTATACCTCTATTCGATTTGAGTGACATGCAATTAGGGTTTTGAGGAATTTGACCTAAATTCTTTCGACGAGCTTGAAATTTTTAATTTCTCCATATTCCCACGCCATTTATTGTAGTTGGCATATTTTGAAGACTCTGCACAACGTATAAAATTGCGTTTTTATCTTAAATTATTTTTCCAATGTTTTCTCCCTTTTTTGTTTATAATGTTTATAATCTTTACCATCTTTATTATTATTACATTTTTTATTCTTGTTATTTTTTCTTTTATTTTTTGTATTTTATTTCATCTCTAATGGAGACATTTTTAGGGAAAAGAAAATTATTGGCCTGCATATCAGGAGAGTGGCAGGTGAAAATGCTTATATAACTTTTTTTGTGTCTTCGTGGGGTTTTAGACCGATCATTAACTGCAGGCCAAATGAATCACTAGGTCAATGCATGATCAATTGATAGGTCCCTAATTGAACTCTATAGACTAATAATTTTTGTGATAATAATATAAAGAAATATTTGATTGGCTTAGTGATTCAGATAATGTTTTGCATACCCACGTCTTAGGACCCAAGTTGGAATCTAATGGAAAGCAAATGTGCAAAATTTTAAATGTGAAATTTCAATCTGAAAACTTGTGGGAAATTTGAATGATTGAATCTGAAACCTGAACACAATAAGTTTAAAAATACGTGCCTAGGGAGTTGATATACGAAACTTGACAAAATACGAGTATTATTCTTTTTTTTAAAAAAAAATCAAACTCGAGTATTGACAAATTTAAACAACTTATACGCATTGTTTAGCCAATTAAACTACATCGATCCTCCTAGCCCTTACAACGAGTGTTAATTGATAAAACGTGTTTTTGATAAAAGTTATTTATAGTTTAATTATTTTTTTATTTATTTAAATAAGTTCTTTAAGATAACTTATGAAAATAATTTATATCTTATGTAAAAATAAATTAACCAGCATATTATAAATATAAAAGTGTTGAAAGAGAAATTATTAATTTCCTCACACCAAAAATCTAAGGCTAAGGTAGGGAAAGGCAAAGGACAAACACACCAAAAAATCATATTTTCTAAAGGGTTTAATTACAGTTTAAAAATAATAATAATTAAAATAAACTTTTAACTCTTAATAACTTTTCAATCAAATTTAATCCCTTCATTTTTTTTAGATTATTATTCATTAGAGTTAAATTCCCACCGGCATGACCTAAACCTCATGCACCAGAAAACCCACATCCATAGTTGTTTGGTACCACTCGTTTTCTTTCATTGATTCTCGCTCTTGCTTAAGAGCGTTAAGTTTCCGGCGCCGAAGAATGACAAGGACTCTGCACATAGCCTTTAAGTGTATAAGTTTACAATCTGATTTCAAAGTCAATTTCGAGTTTCGAGCCTAGCGTAATTGCAAACGCCGAAAATTCTTCGAACAACGACGCCAATGGTGGTGTCGATATGGAGGAGTCAGTGCGAAGAAGCAAGTTTGCAAGGTCGACCTTGTAGATCTTGCGTGGAAGAAGCACGTTCGAAGAACATATGCACATCTAAAAAATAGAAACAAGATAAGATTTAAAAAAGAGAAGCACGTTCAGAGAGCGAAAAGGAGAGGGGAAGAAGAAGAAAGAAAAAGAAAAAAAACTGAATGAAAGTTGTCGAGGTTGCCATGGTCGTGATAAACATTATTTTTGTTTTTAATTAATCCACATCATTATGGGATAAACCATATACTTAGTTACTCCTCATTGTGACCGTTAGTTCATTATGCTCTTCATCCAATGGTTTATAAAAGTTTCCCAACTTTGGGAGACAGACCAAAGTCTCCCACGGTAGAAGTTGTCATCTTATCAACCAAAATATCAAGTTTTACTTTAGAATGAAAAATATTTCAAAAATATTTTTTCCTCTTAGAGCTTTAGTCTTACATCCTACTAAATCATTTAAATTTTATTAAATTCCTGCTTTATATCTTACTTATACAATTGTAAGTTATTTCATATTCTAAATGTATCCACAAATATCAAAATTGAGTTTTGAGTGCTCTAGATGGTTAGAGAAAAACGAGAAAGAGGTTGATCGTTAGTCAATATTACAAAATTAATAGAAACGTCTAATTGTTGCATTTTAAACAATTGAATGATCAAATTAAACATTTTAATAATTAAGAGATCAAATTAAACCTTAAAATATAATTCAGGGATGGGACATATAATTAAGCCTTTTTTATATGTTATATCAATATTTTGTACTTTTATTTATTTTTTTATGTTAGATTTGATTTTTTAGTTTTTTTGGATTCAATTAAGTCCTTTAACTTTTAAAATTGGTTTAGTTTGATCTTTCCATCGAAACTAAACTAAGAATGTCAGAAATGAGTATATTATACTAACCTTATCACACTTTGTAATAGTTTAAAATCATAACTTAATGCACATTTCTTAAGACTATTAATCCAATTTAGACCAAGACTAAATTGAACCAATTTTTAA
Source organism: Glycine latifolia (assembly GCA_013407115.1). Taxonomy (NCBI): domain Eukaryota; kingdom Viridiplantae; phylum Streptophyta; class Magnoliopsida; order Fabales; family Fabaceae; genus Glycine; species Glycine latifolia. The sequence goes on along the minus strand of CM023946.1, from coordinate 36,877,933 downwards.
AATTAGAAGACTAAATTAAGCCCAAAAATAACTCCAAAACCAAATCAAATCTGAAAAATAAACTAGAAAATAAAAAAATAATTTAACCTTTTCTATATCTAATGTTCAGTGCTCAGTGGGTAGAAAGTTTCGTTAAAAAAATAGAAAGGAAGTACTAATTAAACTGGGCTAAAAGCCCAAAAGACAAAACTGGGCTTATACCCGGAAGCTTTGATCCAACCTGGGAGCTAGGGTTTGTTGGCTTATTGAAAACTCTTTAAAAGCCGTCATTGACACATTTCATCACTCTCATCGCGACTTTATCGATTCAGGTAAGTAAGTATCTGATCAACAACAACAAACACTCTTTCATTTGTTCCTCTCTGGTGTGGCTGTGAAAGGTGAACATGATGAAAGCTTTAACAAAGAGAAACGGTGATCATCAAGCATTACTTGTTTGATATGATCCAATTTCTATCGCTACGTTCTTTCTGACTCACCTTTCCCACACCACTCAATCTCTCTCTGTAATTTACTTATTTAATTTAAATAATTCAATAATTTTACTACACGAAGTCACAAACGAACATTTTTAAAAAAATGTCAATTATAGTTGATAATTTGTTAGTTTTTGTCGTTGCAAGAAAAATAGGTTGATGTGTTAATTCATCAATAATAATTGTTAATTATTAGTCAGCAGAAGAAAATTATGTTGATGTGTTAATTTGATGTTTTTTATCCATCAACAATAATTGTTAATCATCAGTTTTTTTTGTTAATAAAAAATTGAATGGACGATCTTTTATTTTAATCATTTAATTCACTTTATATGTCCGTTTTAATTCGATATTGTTGCAGAGCCGAATTGGGGATGGGCCGGATATGGGCCACGGCGGAGGATTTGGGCCGAAACAGGGCCCGGGTGCTGTCGCTGTACCGGCAAATACTGCGGGGCCTGAACTCACCGGACTTGCGGCTGGGCTTCGCGGCGAGGCTGGCGAAGAAGGCGGAGGCGCGTGCAATTTTCTGGGTGGGTTCTGATGAACGCTCGTTGCACAACATTGCGGATCTCATTGATGCTGCAGAGTACTCTCTCTCCTTTCTCAGAAAAGGCCAACTCCCTCCTCGTCACATCAACTAAGCAATGTTGTTTTTCGATGTATATACATTTTTATGCTTTTGTTTTTCTCTAGAGAAAAAACGTGAAGTAAAGTGTGTATTATTAGGAGAGTAACGATCTAACTAGATTGTTATGTATGGTGAGTCACTTGTGGCTGGTGTTTAATATTTAATATAAATAAGAGCACCATGTATATTTTCTGCATCTATCAATCAATTAATATGATTTCTTATGAAATTTTATCTATGCTATGCTCTACTCGGTATGTTTTAGCACTTGGTAAATTGACAATTTCTCCTGCTGTGTGCATTCCTTGAAGTAATTGGCATCACATATTTCTAATAGGCTGTTCTTAAAGGTGATTGCATATTACCATACAAGAGTCTATCACACAATACATTCCAGAAAGCAAACAATGCCAAGGAATATGTGAAATTTGTTGGTGAGAAATAATTGGTCATTGGATAGGTTGTTTGCCATGGTTACTCAGAGGAGACAAATTACAGTGTTGGATTTGTTCCTTCTTCTTCAAATTGGTACTTAGGGAATTTATGATTGAACATTGTCACATCAATTGAATCTGAATCAACAATTGTGCTTGAGTAATTTGTCTGGATTTGTTGTTTGCCAAGAATTTATGATTGAACATTTTCACATCAATTGTGCTTGAGGTGTTAAAAGTGGTAAACTCATAAAAGTTCTTGAAATTTGGTTTGAGCCTAGCTTAAAAGTTTGCTCATCCGGCATGAGTTACCTCTTGCTTATGTACACTATTTAGGTGATATCATTATATAATGTAGGATATCAAACACACTATTTAGGCCCTATTGCTAGTTAATATAGGATTTTCAAGACACTTCCTTCACATAGTGAAATCATTCGATAATAGTCCAATAACAAACAGCAGGTAGGCACCACAACAGTTATTAAAGTAGGTCTCAATGCCATGTTAAAATTTGGATTCAAACTTAACTAAATCCCAAAAAGTTAGTTTCATGATGTGAGGATTGCTCATCAGTTAAATTCAATATTTAAGATCACTAGCCAATATTGGATGTCCATTGAAAGTAGAAGCAACAAATTGAACACTGTATATTTATCCCATGGAGTGACTGTAGCAATCAATTCAGCCACTGATCATTCATTCTTTTGCGTATTATATGAGGTCTTCATGACGTCAAATTGTGGAGAAAGAGGCTCAAGATCAAGAACGTGTCAAATCAAGGTATCGATCTAGGGACGAATCATCAAAGAGGATCAGTTCAGCAATATAATTGTGATAACATATGTAAGGGCAAAGGGAGAGCACTTTGGAAAAATGTGTGCCTTCTGCTCCCATTCACCTTGCATTTGAGTCTTTTTGGTTTTATATTCTTTCTATGTTTTAAATTGGTGTCAGTAGAAGAAAGTTTTTGGATTTTAACGTACATTGATGATGTATATCACGTGTTAATGAATTTCTAGATTAAAAAAAATATTTAGAATGTGTTTGGATGAAATATTTTAAAATTGCAGAAAATTTAAAATTCATGAAAATTAAAATCTATCAATTAAAATTTTTGGATTTTTAAAATTCTTTATTTAGATAAACCAATTTAAATTCCTTGAATTTCGAATTTATTATTTGGATAAAACAATTTAAATTTCTTATAATATATTTTCAATAGAAGTTTCAAATATTATTTTCAAGGAACAAAAAATATTGAGGAATTGATAACAAACCAATACAATTCAAGCGAACATCACCATTGTGAGTCTTCACGAGAACATCGACCAACAGATCACTTCCATCTCCCTCTGCTGATATACTCTAAAGAACATATAGTTTGTAAAGAACAAAAAGAACCTCCATGCGAATCTCCTCAATGTAGCAAGTGAGCAAAGGACTCACCACATGTGAAACAAATTTGAAAGTCAATAGTACATCATCCAATACATATGAACAACCTCGACAATTGAAGTCCTGTAACAAGAATAGAAATTAAAATATACATGTCTTTGATGTGTGCATGGAGATTATTGTCCTTTTCACAATGCAAAGAGCCCCAAGGCAATGAATTTGTAAATTCAGAACAATAGAAACAGTCCATGCATAGGAAGTTGAAGGGATGAGGTGAAAGTAAGAAAGGAAATTACCATGTGCAACTGAGGGGAAGTCCAACCCAAAGTAGCGGAAGCGATGCGATCGGAAATCCTAGCGATGAATTGGCGACAAAGGGAAGGATCGAGAGAGTGTGGATGAGATGCGTGAGCTAAGCGGCGATAGGCTGGTCGTGGAAGGAGGAGAGGGTGACGAGGAGAGCGGAAAGGAGGAAGTGAGGGTGGAAAGTGAGAAAGGATTAAGGAAGTAAGGGATGGAAAGAGACCGATAGAGGATTTAGAATTCCTTCATTTTTTTTAAAGAATTTAAAATTCTAAGTTTATAGTTAAAAATAAATTTCATTTTAAAATGGTAAAATTTAAAATTTCTTTTAAATGAGTATCCAACCATATTATTTAGGGAGGAAAAATTTAAATCTTTTAGATAATTACTTTCCCCATTTTAATTCTTTCATCCAAACAAACTCTTAGAGAATGTTGTACCTTCTTGGCATGCAAATGAAGAGCAACTAGTAATAGGGATGACAAAGTGGGTCAATCCACCAAAAACAGACCGGGCTGGCCCTAGCCCACAAAAAATAGGGTGGATTAGGCTGGTCCACTTTGCAAAGTGGACTAGTAATGCTAGTTTGCCCCATTTTTTTTAGTGGACTAAATGGGCTAGCCCGTCATACTAAGCCTATTTTATCATAAGATCTCACAATACGAAATGACAAAGTGGATCAGCTCACCAAAAACGGGTCGTGCTGGCCTTAATCACAAAAAAATGGGATGGATCAAGTTGACCCACTTTGTAAAGTAGGCTAATAATACTAACCTATCTCACTTTTTTTAGTGGACTAAATGGACTAGTCCGTCCGGCCAAAGCTAATAACCAGTAAGTATTTCATTTTATCATCTGGTGTTAAACAAGTATACGCAACTTTGAGAAACCTGATGGGTTTTCGTTTTTTTTAAAGGAAAATATTTTCTTACGTTCAGAAACAGACCAAGCACAAGAGGCCCGCCCCAAATGAAGTACACGGACCAAAACATAGTCAGACATTACAGAACAAGTTAACACCAAAATACAACTTGAAGGTAGGTATTATAACTTTAATAATATGTTTCATGTATGGTTTGTCAGAAAAGATAGCACATAGCCTCCTGTACAATATCATAATATTTTCTTTCATTATAGGATGATTTGGGATGTTATCAACCACGTTACTTTATTACTGTTCCTTTAGTTTATGAAACTATATACGGGTAAATCTTTTTCCAGAGTAGATTGCAGTATTGTATATTTTTTAAATAAAAAAGACTAAATATTTAAATCCATAAAGATAAAGGAGGTTAAGAGATATTATAGCGATATAATTATTTTTAACATTTTTTTTAAAAGAATAGATTGTAGTAATTGTTTGTGTTTGTCAAGAGAAGGAGATATACGCCTTAACACAATAAAAGATTACGGTGTACTACTTGCATCTGTCATAAGAATGATATAGTAAAAGCTATTTTGTTAATAATAATTTGTAATAAAATTTAATGAATTTTCAACAAAAACTTTAAAAATTAAATAGTGTCATACATGTAAATTTGTCAGCAAAAAAAATAATAGTATATATTTAAATTAAATGGGAGAGATAAGTCAGATAACATAATCATCGTATCCCTAACGAGAAGGAAGTATAATAATATATTTAAATTATTTAAATTATAATTTGAACTCTAATGTATATTGACCATTTAAGCTACTGGTCAATTCAGCAACTCGTTTTATTTATTTTAAAAGAATATTTTCGTTGCTTTCTACTTTTACCTAACTCCCTTGACCAATGATATTTTTAAAACATATAATTGCTAAATCATTAAATAAGAGCCAAAATGCTTAAATAAATTTGAAAAACCTAAAAGAAAAGCAGGAAAAAGTTGAAAAAGAAAAACAACTAACAGGTAGGTGGGAATGTGGGAATCCACAAACATGACAATATGGAACCATTTTTTTTTTCTTCCATGCTCAAGATAGCAAAGGAATATTTCAGTCGATTCACCAAAATTTTAAACTTTTTTCGAAGATCTATTGACAACTCATAGATGAATTATTTTCTCTCAATAATGATTTATTTCTTCATATATGTACCAATTAAAATTTGAACTCCTTATCACATACTTAAAAAGTTCTAAGTGTCATTCACTTAAACTAACCATTGTTGATATCAATTTTAGTATCTATTTAATTTGATCTATAAGTGACACAAATAATCAATTCTTAGAGATTGTTTTTTTAGGAAATTCTAAAAGAACTATTTGGTTTAATAATATTTTTTATTTTTAAAATCAATTCCATAACGATAGAATTAGTTACGAAAGAATTAAAATTTTATAAATTCCTTTAAAAAAAGTTATAACTTTTTATGGTAGAAACATTTAACTTAGTATCACTAAGCACCTAAATCAAAATCGTTCTTGCTCAAGTAAAAGTCTTGAATTTGAGTGTTAGTATACAATTGTGTTGAATAATAAGAATTTTATCTCCTATAATAATTTTAATCAATTCGAAAATAAGATTACCTTTGATGAAAAATATCTACATTTTAGACAAAAAATAATAATAATTTAGTACGAGACTCAAATTATATTCTATTTATCAATCAAACAAAATATTTTAAACTCAGTTTTAAAAAATTGTACTTAAATATAATATATTTTAAAAATAAACTCCATTAACTTTTTAAAAAATAGCTTTATTAAAATTTAAAATAAACATATCCTTCATAAGTTATTTATAATGTACTGGCGCCCAATCTGATTTAATTTAACTCGTATATGAAAAATCTAATATATATATATACTGGGCTGACTATGTGAATTAGATTGGTCCAGTTATCCATTTTTATTAAATTTTTCATCTTTTCAATTTTCTCCTTTGGATAACAATTGACTTCACCAATTTTTTTTACTCATAATGTGTTTAGTTTGTATATTTTTATAATTAAAATGTACTCATATAATCCTCGGTTAGCCAAGTTTCTTAAAAAAAATAATTATCAACAAAATTAATAAATACTTAATACACATAAAACACCACATATTCTTGAAAAAAATGCATAACATGTTTAGTTGCTCGCTTGTTGGCTGTTGCGTTAGAAATTACTTGCATTCTCATGTTAATGGGAAGTTGTGTGGATTAGCTTCCCATTTTTGCTTCATTAATTTATACATGTCGTCTTTGCTAGTAACAAAAACAAATGTCCTTAAACTTTTATTTAAAAAAATAGTATAAATTTCTTATGTTAATTTAACTATTACATTATAAAGCTCAAGAAATATGATATGAAGCTGGAGCAACTAGATGAACCAACAAAAGCGCGCTTCTCAATGTCCTTGTGGTGCATATGAACACGTAGGAATGAGGCATTGTGGCAACATATTGCCAAACCTAGGCCTCCTGATATTTCTTTTGATGCAGTGATGAACTATCACTCTCAATGGCAAGCAGCACGCACAAAAACACCGACACTAAATTATGGATATGTTTGAATACAAATCATAAATGTTTTTAAGAGATTTTTTATTGAAAATTTGAAACTTTTTTAATAAATAAATTCTCAAAAACACTTTTAACATTGTATCCAATGATTCTGTATGTTATAAAATGGTGTCCTCCACCTCAAAACTTCATCAAGTGCAATCTGAATGCCGCATTGCTCGTTAATGATAACAAATTTGGTCTTGAAGTCTGTTTCCGAAGTAGCTTTAGAGAGTTTGTAGCAGCTTGGTTTTATGGCATCCCGTCAGTTCTTGAAACAGAAACGTGGCACTATATCAAACAATTCAGTCATCCATTCAATTGTAACTCAATAATGTGATTTTTGAAATATACTCAAAAATGGTAGTAGACAATTTCAATAAACCGATTTCAGCTCACACTCCTTTATCATTTCTCATAAGAAAATGTTGTGATAGTTTAAAATTGATTTCAAACTCAAGGTGAGTTATGCATCAACAACCATTCCACCACAACATTTAAAAAAAAAAATCAAAACAAAGTTCAATCAAAGAAATCCAAAACAAAAAGAACAAAGTTCAAATCAAAACACCCATATAATACAAAGTACAAATCATGGGGGAAACAATCATTATTTTTTACCATCAGTTCAAACCACAAGTCCTCATCCATAGGCCACACCAACACACTAAACCAACCCAACAAAGGCAATGAACATAAAAACAATCCCTACACTCACACTCACACCAACCCTCCCTGAACCAGATTTGTCCTTCGTCGGTGTCGGTGTCGGTGCCGGAGAAGTCAAACCGGTTGCTGGAATCTTCTGCGGTGGAAGGATGCTTGCCGGCGGCGGCGCAGCCTTAGGAATTGGTTGCCTCACAGCCATGACAAGAACAATAAGCTTTTGACCGTTTTTGCAGTTGTTAAGGTTGCCACTTATGAAGTAAAAAAGGCCAGAATTGGAAAGTTGGAAGGTTGAATCACCACCGTCCATCTTTTGTATGGGGTTGTCGATGTTGCATGAATCAGAATCCTCCTTCTTCACCACCACAACCGAATCATTCCCTTTATTGTAATTGAAATCTGCATGCATGCAACAACAAAATTAAAATTAATTAATAGGAACTAATTAATATTCTATTAAGTTTTTCTCGATTTTACTATTTTTATGTAAAAGAAAAATTAATATCAATTTAGTATCACGCATTAACGCAGCCAGCATAATAGTTGAATGGAAATTAAATGACTCAAATTCAAATGCGTTTTAAATTTGATTTATCAAAGATAAAAATAAGTCATATGTTATTCATTTAACGGTTCCATTGCGTAAACGTTTGAAAAAAAATACTAGTAATTCACAAAAAATTAATTCTGATCATACATATTTTTTGTTTGAAAAAAAAAAAGTCTCTATCTGATTTTCTTTTCATTAAAAAGGGTGAGAAATGAGGGAAAAAAGAGGAACTCAGGAAACATAATAACTCAAATTCAAAAATAAGAAGAGAATGGAAACAAAATTATTTATATGTAGAAATCAAACTCAAGTACAAACAGTTTATAATAACTCAATTATATGCTGCTTATTAGACGCCTCAGTTTTTATTTATAAGAAGAAGAAAAAATTATGATGTATATTTCTTATAACAAGTAACGGAGGTAGTTTAATCTAAATTTGATGTTGAAAATGAAGAAGGTAATGGACTTACGAAGAGTGTCATTGACTTGAAATCTGTTTCTTTGAGCCCAATGATCGTAGTCTTCGGTAGGGTTCAGCACCCACCCATCTTTGCCACCAACATCAAATTGCCTAGCCACAACTTGAAGCAACAACATAGGAGCCATCAAAATCAAGAGCCCCAGAAACCTATGGAATATTGCCATTTGAAAAATTAAAACTGAGCTTGATAAATTGGTGGTATTCGAATAAGAAGAGAGTTAGAGAAAGAGATGATGAAATGTGTGAAGGGAGATAGGGTAATATATATAGTGAGGGTTGAGAAGAGGTAACCGTTGGGGATTAGAGCATGGAAAATGCTTTGATGGGTAATGGTAATGTATTTGCTGGCATTATATAGGAATCAGGAGTGTCATAAAAAGTAGTGGGGGCGTTTTGAGAGTTTGTTTCTGTGGTTAATTTTTTTTTAGTAATACTACGTCTACACTTGGCCACATGCAGTAGACTTAACGTACGGTAATATTATTATACACTTCATTTCATCAGTTCATAATTTTTTTGGTTTATTTCAAGGGATATATAGAGATAAATTTACACCTCATCTTAGAGTATGGGAGGAAAGAAAGAGAAGATCAACAAGTACTTGTAAGTTTTTGTTGGTAAGTAGTATCTAGTTCAATGTCTTTAATAACTAATTTCAGTCTTTTAAAAATTTCACTAAAAATATAGGATGAGGGTTTTTTTTTATAGAAATAGTCATTAATAAAAAGTTGTAAATATTTTATACTATGATAAAAATATAATAAAAAAGAAATAGAAAAAAGAAAATAAATAAATATACGAATTTATATTTATTTGAACTTTGGACATCGTTGTAAGGTCTTGACTCAACGGTAATATATACACTTTCTTTAGTTTATATTTCATTTTTCGGTTTAATTTAGGGGATATGATAATAAATACACATATCATCTTAGAGTGTATGGAATGACTGTACCAAAGAAATTGGCCTGTACCAAAAAAGAGTGTGTCGGATGAAAAGAAAGAGAAGAAGAAAACAATATAATAATAAAAAAAAGAAAAAATATAGTAGAAAAAGAGAAAATAAATATGCGTATTTATATATTTATTTGACCTTTAGATATCCTTGTAAGGTACTAAGGTGTTTTATATAGACACATTTAGGAAAGTGTAAGATTGAAAGAGAAAAAATGAAAATGATAGATTATATTATATTATATATATATATATATATATATATATATTATAATTCTTATAAATTAGACTTTTGGGTATGTTTTAGTAAATAATTCGATTAATTAATTACTGTATTTATTAAATAACTATTTCTTAAGCAGATGTTAATTTTACATATACATTTTTTTTATAATTGAAAATAAAATAAGGATAAATTATTATTTTTATATAAGTTGTAAGTTATTTTTATGAATTATTATAGAAAGTTTATTAGAATATATAAGTTAAAACGACAGTTTATAGATATATTATAAATTATTTTTGTAAATTTTCTCAAACATTTATATAACTATATATTTATTTTATAAGGTATGACAAAATAAGCTGTAAACTAGTTCTTTTAAATTCAATTTACGTCTATCTCAAAAAAAATCTATCTAAAATAAAAAAAGTCAATCTTACCTGCACATAAATACTTTTATTTCGTAATTATATATTATGTGGCAAAATCAGCTGTAAACAAGTTCTTTAATGAAATTGATTTAATCTCTAAAAAAAGAGTTCTTTAAATTCAGTCTTATTTTGCTCCTTTTCCAAGTCATGTTTCTGGCCATTCCAGCCTGATCAATTATTGCACATAATAACATTCAAAAAAATATAAAACTTCCTTAACAGCACTTAATTTTGACTTGAAACATTTTTTTTCTTGTTTTGACGTAATTTTAAAATGATTAAAAGAAACATTTGGAGAAAGAAAAATAATGATAATAATAATTTTAAACTTGTTAGAGTGTTTAGGTTCATATGATTTTTTAGCTGATATTTTTTGTAGTTGAGGAAAATTGAAATGCTTTTGGAAATCAAAATTTGATTGGCTTAAGGAAAGATGGAATAATTGAGGACTTGATTAGAAATCAAATTATGTTGAATGGTTAATCTGAGGAAAGATGCTACGATCGAGGATTTGGTTGGACATAATTGATTGAATTCATTTTCTGTAAAGAGAAAGTCATGTCTGGGATATTATTTGATTGGGAGCTAAAAAAGAAGAGGAATAGATTTTTATTTTTTTTAACAAAGCAATTAGAATTAAGACTTGGAAAGGACTATAATAAAATCAGTCTAGATCATGAGTACAATGGATAAAATTTGTCATCGACGTAAAGTTATCGACAATAAAATGTCTGCTTATAATTAATACCTCCATATATAGGGGAACAATATCAGACCATAATCCTTTTCTCAAAACTAAAAATAAAAAAAATCCAGACCACAATCCCTTCTTCTTGCGATGCAGCAATTACATGTCATCAAAAGAGAGGGAGACCATTCAGATTTCAGGTTGCGTGGTGTGGTCATAAAGATTATTGTGAGCTTGTGAAAAAGTCAGTGGTTAAAAATCTCGGATCATATCTTCAACTCTCCACGTGTATATTTGGTTATCATGTTTAGTATAGATATTGAGTAAAATAATTTAAAATTTAAAATTTGATCTCATAATAAAAAAAATGGACAGATCTTTAAGATAAAAAATAAGTTCTCTTAAAAAAATCATGTAAATCTCTACAATATATTTAATATATTTTTAAAAATGAATAATTTTTTTTATTTTTCTAATATTTTAAAATGAAATTTATTAATAAAAAAATGATAAAAATCGTACAATATTATAAGAACCATCAAAAAATAATTTAATATCTTAATTTGAAATTTACAATTAAAGATGTTGTTAGAATTATTATAGTGTGTGTTTTAATAATACAATGAATAAAAATAAAATAACGTAAAAAACAATAATCTTATTTATTAGTATTTAGTAACATAATTTTTGTCTCAAACATAATTTTACAATAAAAAACTAAACATGCACTAAATCATGTCATGACTGTCTGACTCTCTTGTTTTTAACAGGGAGGTACTTGACAATATATTTGCCAAGGAAAAGGAATTAGAAGCTCGCGTGAGAGGTATTCACGAATATTAGAAACAGTAGACTCAACGCATTTGCATCTTCTACTTTAATTATAATAATATGACAAAAATAAAATAACGATTTAAAAATATTTTTTAAAAGGAATCATGTAAAATATTCTTAATAACCTTAGTTAAAACATATGTGTGTTAATAATAATAATTAATAATTATTTTAATCATTTTAAATTAGAAAATATACTTGTTCTATGTACATTAATAACTATATTATATAATTTTATGAATTAAAAATAGAAAAAAATCTCTAAATTTTATCAGCTCAATTGCATAAGATTTTCTTCTCCGACATATTTACTTTTATTGTAATAAAATAAAGATAAAATGTTTTTTAGATAAAAATGAATATATATTGAACATGATGGACTGATTATTGATTATAAATTCTACTATATTTTACACAAAAATAAAAAAGGTAAATCATGGAATTCGTCCATAAAAGTATAAAATATTAATAAATTGGTTATAAAAAGATGAAATTTTCGAATTTAATTTTTGAATGTGTAAAAAAATAATAAATTAAATTTGTAGATATTTAATGATAAATTAATTACTAAAATTTGTAATTTTATATTAAATTAGGCTTTAAAATATAATTTATTATCAAAATTGATATTTTAATATTATAGTTTAATAATAAAATAATCTCAAATTTAATAACAACGATTAATGTATGACATTTTGTTTACATGAAGGACTAAATTTGAATTTATATTTTCTATTTTTTAGGATTAATTTGTTTCATAATTTCATGTGTGAATTTGGTTATTTACTCAAAATAAAATAAAATATACTGTAACAGAAAAAAAAACCTTGGCCTCGGGCAACGTTGGAGAAAAGGCATCAGAAAATCGAATTTGGGAAGCGAAAATGAGTTTGGCGGTTAACAAGAACAATTGCAGTTCTGAAAACGAAGGTTTGTTTTGTCATCAAAATTCAAAAACTTTGCGCCGCATTAGCAACAAAAGAATCCATGTCACTGCGGGCTTTGAAGGAATCTCTGCGACCTTGTTCAACCCTAAAACCCTCTTCTTCTTCATCAATTACCCAAAAACAGCCCAATTCAATTCTCCGCGAAAGCGATTCCCTTTTCCCAATCCTCAGAAAACCCCCTAAATCCTCTCTTTCCCACCAGCTTCGCCGCCTCGAGGATTCACTAACCCAAACACACTCCAAAACCCTACAACAACAACAACAACAACAACAACAAGAAAAAGAAAAAGAATCTGAGATAAAGATAACAAAATTCGCTTCACACAAATTGCCACAGTTTCAATTTGATCACACTGGACCCTTTGAGCCTCTTCTATTGTCTTCGCATGGAGAATTTCCCGTGGTGCAGGTGTTAATCCCTCATACTCTCATAGTTATGATTTAACGCATTCAACCATAATGGTATATTTGACAAATAATCTTGCCCCTTAAGCATGTGGTTAGAAGTTTCATCCATAGGTTTGTTGTGCATATGAAAAAAAACATATGTTGGGAGAGGTCAGCTCTTAAGGGTGGGTTTGAATCCCCCGCTAACAAAAACTAATAATATTAACAACTAACATTTGTTTGAATCCCCCGCCAACAAAAACTAATAATATTAACAACTAACATTTGTCGATAAAAAAAATGTGTTTGCCTTACCGTTTCAATCCATCAGCACGCATTCTGATGCATCGTTTTGTGAGAAGCAACAAATTGTTACTTCTGCTTGAACTTGGAGCTTGTTCAACAGAAAAACAAACACGCACTTAAATGGATCTCATTGTCTTGAGAAATTAGATGTTGGCTCCCAACTTGGGGATACCCTAAGTTCACAAAAACAAGGATTTAATGCATTCAGGTGGTCAGCGAATTCAAACTGAACTGTTGGATGAAGATCAGACAACTCGTGTTTAATCTTGGTAAACCAGACATAAAATATGCATCCAAGATTTGAGCCAATTGATCTTCCATCTAATGGTGTAGATTTATGACTGTGAATGTGAACGCCTGGTTCCCTCTAGTTATAGTCACCACAGTGATTGTATTTATGCGCAGGATAATTGGATATCATTTAATATGAAAAAAAATCATGGTACTGAGTAGTGAATAGATTGCAGTGTTTATGAATTTATTGAATGATGTGGATTTTATAGAAATTATTGTGGGTAGCAAAATGCACTATTAGCAGATGTTTAGGTTTTGTAAATTTGAAACAAGATTGAATGTTGTTGTGAGCTGTTTTCACTGTTTCAGGTTCCTGCATCTATAAACTGTAGACTGCTAGAGCATCAAAGAGAGGGAGTGAGGTTTTTGTATGGTTTGTACAAGAACAATCATGGAGGCATACTTGGAGACGACATGTGAGTTACAATTTGTATCCTCCTACTTTCTCTCTTTGGTGGTTCCTCTTGTGCGGCATCTTTTTGTCTTCTTGAATTTCTATTTTTTTCCGTGAAATGTTACATTTTTGGTTTAATGAAACTGAACATGAGACAGTTTCTCACCACATATCCTTACCATTTCAAAAACAATTTTTTTCTTTATCACTTAACCCCTTGAAGTTTGTAGATTTATCACTTAATCCTTTTGAAGTTTGGTTTCAAGTGTTTGTAGATTAGCTTCCATTTGATTTCATTTAACTGAAAATGTAATGTTTTTATTTAAAACCAAAGTACATGGGGGTTAACTGAGCAAAAAATAAACTTTAGGGAAATAAGTGGAAAAAACGGTAATGTTTAAGGGGGTAAAATCCATTTTTCCTTACTATTATGGGTCGTGTAATGATATTGCTGCTCCAACACATGGACTGATGGAATTCAATGTTCATAATATCCTTACTATATAAAAAAGCGTTCATTCAAAATACATGACAATAATGTTGTAGCTACTTCAAGATAAAAAGATTTAGTATTTCAACTTAAAAGGTAATTTTATTTATTCTATTTTTTTATTATATGTTCATAAAGGTTAGTGTTTTAGTTTTACTTAATTTGGGTCAACTGCTTCTTGTTTTAAATTTTTAATGTCATTTTTTTATCGGCAAATGTTAATTGTTAATATGTTAGTTTTTGTTAGTGGGAGGACTGGAACCCACGACCTATCCCTCCCTCCCTCCTACTTTTACCACTAACCCAACCTTATATCTCCAAATTTTAATGGCATTTCAATACTGAGAAATTTTCTATTTTTTTTCTTAGGCCTTTTCACCAGTTCAACAAATGCCTGTACTCCTCATCTTTATATCTTCTTTGAGTTGTTTTCTGCAGTCATAGAACCACTAGTTGCATCTTCTGATCCTATTTGAGCCCTATAAATATGTGGACTTTTCTTGTGTTTTTTGTCTATATTGTTGGTACATTTTTGTAAATTTGGTTCATTTCATTACATTTCAGCTGTAATTACTGATAGTAAATTACCAAGTTGAAGTTCATTTTTGAGATATTGAAATTTGAAACAGGGGTCTTGGAAAGACCATTCAAGCAATAGCATTTCTTGCTGCCGTCTTTGGTAAAGAAGGACATTCTACTCTAAATGAAAACCACATAGAGAAAAGAGATCATGCATTAATAATTTGCCCAACTTCTGTTATCCACAACTGGGAGAGCGAATTCTCCAAGTGGTCTAACTTCAGTGTTTCCATTTATCACGGTGCAAACCGGGACCTGATATATGATAAATTGGAAGCAAATGAAGTGGAGATACTCATTACTAGTTTTGACACATACAGGATTCATGGAAGTTCCTTGTTAGATATCAACTGGAACATTGTGATTATTGATGAGGCTCATCGACTTAAGAATGAGAAATCAAAACTCTATAAAGCATGTTTAGAAATTAAAACCCTAAGACGTTATGGTCTCACTGGGACTGCAATGCAAAATAAGATCATGGAATTGTTCAATCTCTTTGATTGGGTTGCACCTGGATCCCTTGGAACACGGGAACACTTTCGTGAGTTCTATGATGAACCCCTTAAGCATGGCCAGAGGTCAACTGCTCCTGATAGGTTTGTCCAAATTGCTAATAAGAGAAAACAACACCTTGTGGCAGTTCTTCATAAATATCTGTTGAGAAGGACAAAGGAAGAGACCATTGGGCATCTTATGATGGGGAAGGAAGATAACATTGTGTTTTGTGCAATGAGTGATGTGCAAAAACGTGTTTACAGGAGAATGTTACAGCTTCCTGACATTCAATGCCTTATAAATAAGAACCTGCCTTGCAATTGTGGTAGCCCTCTTACTCAAGTGGAATGTTGCAAGAGGATAGTTCCAGATGGAGCTATATGGCCTTACCTGCATAGAGATAACCCTAATGGTTGTGATTCATGCCCCTTTTGCCTTGTCCTTCCATGCCTTGTCAAGCTCCAACAGGTTGAATGAGATCTTTTAAATTTCTGTCTCTATTTTTTATTATACTGTCCTAGCAAAATATGTTGTTAAGAGCTACTTTATTCATAGCACTGGACATCAGTTGCAACTTTATTTATTTGTAGGAGTTTCTGCTTTGAAATTGTAGGAAAATATTTATTATGATTCAATTCAATTGTAACAGGGAAGAGAAGGGAAGGCAATGGCTTAATGTGAGAAAAATATATACTTTTTTTATCTATAGAGATAAGTAGATGATGACAAGGATATGAATCTTCAGTTTGAAAAGTATATGGTTTGACAATAAATTTAAATCTTGCAAGTGAAACTCAAGCACTCTTTATTTTATGGTGGTCAATGTTGCTCATTGTTTAATGCCACCAGACTGCAATCCTTATATTTATAAAAATGGTTTCCTTTTTTTCACTTTTTGCTTACAAGTAATTAATTGGTCATTATTGGGGAAAATCCAAGTCTCACATCGGCTAGAGATAGTGCCAAGATAGAGTATATAAGTGAGGGGACAACCCTCACCCTATGAGCTAGCTTTTGGGGTCAAGTTAGGCTCAAACCCACATTCTAAGATTCATCATTCTAGATCTGGTTTATGTACAGATCTCTATTTGGCGTGAGGGGGTGTATTGGGGAAAACCTGAGTCTCACATCGGCTAGAGATAGTGCCAAGATAGAGTATATAACTAGGGGGCAACCCTCACCCTATGAGCTAGTTTTTGGGGTCGAGTAAGATCCAAACCCACATTCTAAGAGTCATCATTCTAGATCTGGTTTATGTACAGGATTCTCTATTTTTCACATTTAATTATGTTAAATGAGATCTATGTATTCTGTGGAGAAATTAATGTATACAAGAGTTTCAGGATTTTATATATAAGCAGCTTTCAAAACCAATGCTTACTGACAATACTATGGGAAAAAGAACTTGTAACTGAACTAAGGATTTGTGATTTGAATTGCTAATTTCATTAATGCTTTTATTGAGATCCTTATGGTACAGTTGTATAAGGCACTATTAGTTTTGCAGCAATTATAATCCACACTTAATTTAACAGAAAAGTGTGGAGCACTGTTGCCTTGCAGTTCACACCGTTTAATGGTCTACTTACATGAGGAAACTTATTTATGATCATGCTCATGATGCATCTTTACATCATTTTAATGTTACTCTTGTTCATGTATCTTTTTGCTAGATAAGCAACCACCTTGAGCTGATTAAGCCAAACCCCAAAGATGATCCTGACAAACAAAGTAAAGACGCAGAGTTTGCTGCTGCTGTCTTTGGCCCTGATATTGATTTAGTGGGGGGGAACACACAAAATGAAAGCTTCATGGGTCTCAGTGATGTGACACATTGTGGAAAAATGCGAGCACTTGAAAAATTATTGTACTCGTGGTTTTCACAGGGTGACAAAGTTCTTTTGTTTAGCTATTCTGTAAGGTGAATAAGTAATACACCCTTCAAATCATGTTTGATAATTTTTCTGGTTGCCTTTTAAGTTGGGATGAATTTTGCACTATAGTGAAATTCAAGGTATTTTACTCAAATATATGTCTTTTTAGATTTCTGCTTTCAAATTTAAATGCATAAGTCTAGGTTGTACTGTAGAGAACTTCCTCTTATTTATTGCCTTGATGCCCTAATGGTGGCTTTTCGTCTTAAGATGAGCAAAGCACTGAACTTTGCTGGCATTAGTAAACTGCTCTCTGCATGCGCCTTGTTTTTTCTGAAACATTTTTTGTCTGCTGTTTAACTTTGAGCTACTCTTTCCAGGATGCTGGACATACTGGAGAAATTACTCATACGAAAAGGCTACTGCTTCTCAAGACTTGATGGCTCCACTCCAACTAATTTACGTCAATCTCTGGTTGATGATTTCAACTCAAGTCCAACCAAACAAGTATATCTCAAACCTAATAGTTGATTAAGCATTTTTCCAATTCAATTTGTGATTGGGGGCTTGTTTATTCTTTTAGGTATTCCTGATATCAACTCGTGCTGGTGGGCTTGGATTGAACCTTGTCAGTGCCAACCGGGTTGTAATATTTGATCCCAACTGGAATCCTGCACAAGACTTACAAGCTCAGGATAGGTCCTTTCGTTTTGGACAGAAGCGGCATGTCGTGGTGTTCCGTCTTCTTGCAGCTGGTTCGCTTGAAGAACTTGTATACTCTCGTCAGGTGTACAAGCAGCAGCTCTCAAACATTGCTGTCTCTGGGAAGATGGAAAAACGATATTTTGAAGGTGTCCAGGTACCAAATTCTATGTATTTTGGTTTTACTTTTTTTCATTTATTTCTAAATATTTGTTTTAAAATAACTCTAAACAATAACTTTCTTTGCTTGCAGGACTGCAAGGAATTTCAAGGAGAGCTTTTTGGAATTTCCAATTTATTTCGAGATTTATCTGATAAGTTATTTACCAGTGAGATCATTGAATTGCATGAAGAACATGGGCATGAAACAGAACAACCGGAAGAAATAAATCTGTCAGAAGAAGAAACAGGTTCGTCAGCACTGGAGTCAGAAACCAGATTATGTAATAAATCTACTAGGGAGGCAACAAGTAAACCAGATCTTGAAGACCTTGGTATGTTTCATATCTCCTAAATCTCATCCACTATGAAATTCCTTGGTTTCTTTTATCATAAAAATATTGTCAAATGAGAAAACAGGAGGTTAGTGAAATAACAACTTTATTTCTCTTGGGCCTCCTAAAATATCATTTATATCATAGTAGGCAGACTTTTAGTGGCAGTCATTTTTGTTTGGTGATCATGACATATCTACATATACATAAACAATACGTAAAAAGTGGGTTTTTTGTTTTTTGCATGTGGAACTTTATATTTCCTTTAACTATGCCATGACAAAAGGCTTGAGCCATAATGGCACAGTGGATTTTCCATTTAATCAACTGATGTTTTGTATCTTTAGGCGTTGTCTATACTCATCGCAATGAAGATGTCGTCAACTTCGGCCCAGGGATTCAAGAGAAAATAGATACCAGCATCCCCTTAGATGATGGCCTAGTCAAGCCAAGCATCTCTTTGGACCACCAAAGAAAAAAACCAGATTGTGCACCTAAAAAACAGAAAGTGTCTTTGATTGATGAAAGGAAGAGAACCCAATATAGGCTCCTTGCTCAGTCTATGGGCATGGGAGAGCTTGTTTTTTAGCAAGTGGTTACTATCAGCGACTCCACTCGAGAGACAAAAGGTGCTTCTTGACTACAAGAAGAAAAAAATACCTAATGGTTGAAGGGTGATTCTTGTGAATGGATGGCAAAAGGTCTTCATGTATCATTACTTACAGTACCAAAACATTTATTGTGTAAAATTTTGTACATATGAATATATAGTCTAACAGTTAGATAATTCCTTTTCACAGATTGAATATGTTAAATGTAGCTTGTTTAGTCGAGTTCCAAACTTTGTAACGTTTACGTTTCATGAATCTTGATGTTACTTCATGCCTTATGGCATGATGAAATGATTATTTAATGAAAAATGGTATTTGAAATGTTACTTCAAGGTATATGATTTAAGTTTGAGTTATATTATTAATACAATACTTTTCCACAGTATATTTCATAATGCTATTTTCTCAATTTTTTCATATTAACCATCTTATCCTATGTTTTTCTCTCTTTTACTTCCTATTTTTTTATTATATAAAGATTGTATGAGTGTAACACTTTTTTTTTTAATTTTAGTTAGTTCATGCATTTGGGCCCGGGGGAGGGGGTTACAAATGATCATTACCGTGAGATGAAAATGAGAGTGTTTATTATTACTTAAAACTTTTATTTTGCTAAAATAATATAAATCTAAAGCAGGTTTTTCCGTTTGTCATTCTTCTAAATTAAGGCAATGTCTATGCTTAAAGGGTCATAATATGTTATTGTAAATAAGATAGCTCCTCTCCCTTTAAACTTCAAAAGCAAACAAAGTAGCCACTAGCCACCATAAACAGAAAACTTTGGTTTTTAAGTTATGAACATCTATTCATGGTCCTTTGCACCGCCAGAGGGAGAAAAGGGATTAGGAGATGTTACAATTTCCACCGGCTTTATATACAAGAAATGTTGCCAAAGAAAAAGAAAATTCAATAACCTCATGCATCTTCGCCTTGCTCTTTTAAGGTCATATATATAAATTATCGACAAGACATTAAGCCATGCAATGTGCAAATATCGTAAAAAAATTAATCCTTAACAAAATTACCTTTCATTTGAAATATTATTGTTATTATATATATATATATATATATATATATATATATATATATATATATATATATATATATATAT
>CM023946.1:36703219-36857694 GCA_013407115.1 Glycine latifolia | reverse complement strand
CTACTTGAATTTTGAAATGGTATTTAAATGTACTAAAAGTAAAAGAAATGCAAAAATTAGCTAGAAAATAACTTAAATAGATGAATATCACTACAAAAAATAAGTTACGGTAGTTAGATAGTAATAGGAATAATAAAAAAGTAAAATATATTTATAGTAAAATAAATTTCTCATCTTTGCTACTCAATATAAATTTTAATAAAGGACAAGTTGAAGAAAACAAAAAGATATTAATAAATAATAACGAAAAGGTAGGAAAATGAAACTGTTTTCATTACTAGTTATAGCTAGATTAAGAACACTTGTGATTGTATTGGCTATTTAATTACAAAAGGTTTCTAAAGAATAATGTAACAAATTTAAAGAGGAAGAAGATAAGTGAAAGAAGGGGACAAATCAGTAAATACGCGACAAGGTTGGTGCCAAGTTATGTTTTAAAATGACTTCTATACGGCTCACGCTTCAGAAATTATGCATACTACAGACCATTTCAATTACAATTATACAAAACAGGCCAAGTCTGTTTGATTGTTTGAACCACATTCTTCGTTTAAGGAATGTTAAATTTTATCTTCATTTCTTCCACCTTTTTCTTCTGCCAAGAAAGGGCATTAGCCATTGTTTTGCTGTTTTCAATAACAGATTTTTATTTTCTAAAATGTGTTTAACCCTTAAGCACATTCTAAAGTACTTGTCCCCTTAGCACATTTTCGTTTAAAAAAAATTGTCCTTTGAGCACTTGAAGAAAACAGAAGGAAAAAAAAAATAAAAAAATGTCACAACTGTTTCTATTTTCCGGTTCTTAAAACACTTGGAAATAGTTTTCAAACTTCATAGATTTTAGATGAAAGTTTAATTGTTGAATAGTGTGAAAATGTTTTAGAATTTTTTTTATGAAAAAAGTGAGGAGAATCAAACAGGTCCTAAATTTTTCATTGCTCAAAAACCAACGGTTCATCCCACTTTTACTCTTTCCACTTTTGATCTAAAGCAGCACATCCCAGAATCATGGATGTTACACCATTAGATAGCCAAATACAAAAAGTTCCAACCTTCTCATCTTGTAACTATCTTCTCTGCATTTTGAATCTGGAGACTGGTTTTGAAGATTGAGAACCAGAATCCTGTTAAGGTCAAATTAATGATTAGCATATATTTAAGTCAATGACGAAATTGCAAAGCATCATGTTTAAAAACCATGATTATAAAATATTTTTATCGGTAAATCAAATATACCAGTGATGAAGCTGAACTTTGTTCTCTTGCAGTTTGTATATTCTCAGCATGCTCTATAATAGAGCCTGTAAAAGCCTGCAGAAAATATTTATTCGACAAAATTATCTGCTGCTGCTTGTTTCAGGGCATCAAGACATCAAGACTAAATGACTAATGAGGGAAAAATTTATGAAGTGTGAACACACCTTGCGACTGTCAAATAATGGTTGTGAAGTCTGGTTTTGAAACTGAAAAGGAAATAATTGTACATATCAAAGACTAATTCTTCTGAAATCAACATGTTGTAAAGTGAAAGTGCCCGAATAGATTTCTGTCAAGTTCTTTGAAACATTTTATATCACTGATCAAGAGTAATGATCAAAGCTCTAATTCCTCCTTTTTGTTTCCATACAACCGTACTCTTTAAGTCTAACATATGTTTACTAAATTTCTAATATCAAAATTTCAGTCTTTGTTAATTCCTAACTCTAGCTTTCTCATTTAAAGCTTTTAAATTGACACCCAAGTATCCTCCAATTAGATTACAGTCTCGGGTCCTTCAGAGCTGCGTTATGCTATGATTACAAACAAAAGTTAATACAACTGAATAGTTGCCGATTTGTAACCTTGCCAAACGGTGATACTGTTGATAACCTAGTGGTGAAGGTTTATAAGAAGCAGGGAATTAAGGGATACCAAGAGCCACCACTCTAGTCTGTATTATTTAAGAGAAAAGAGAACAATGAAACCTCAATACAGTTAAAGACATACTGAAAAAATAATAAAGTTGCATGCTGCTTCCAACTAGAAAATAGACATTAGTCTGTTATCTCAACGCAGAGCAAGGCAATATTTCCGTTTGGTTCCAAAGCAGTATGAACTGCTACACAACAAGTAGAGAATTACAAGGGAAATTTCATCACAAGAACAGCATACCTCAGTTTTTGATGCAGTAGTAGCTTGAACTGACTTTTCTTTAGAGCGAACAGGAATCTTTTCACTAGGATCAATGGATTCTGCTAAATTTTCCCTCTCTGATAGTTCAGACCCAATGGAAAAATTAATTTTAGAATGGATGCAAAACAACAGACATAACAACAAAACGTGCAGACATGAAGAAAATGAGATGTAAGTTATTGAGGACTAACCTCTGACCCTAGATTCCACTGCCAAGCTAGCAAACTGCATTTTGAAAATTAGAATGCAAAAGCATGATTTTTCAGCTAATGAGTTACATAGCATACCTAAACAACTTTAAAGCTGAACTATAATAAAGAATGACAGTATCTTACATTCAATTGATCAGTTATATCTTCTTTATGATCATGGTTTTTTGGAAGCTCAGCTGTTATAATTTGTTTATTAGTCTGGTCCAGTAGTTTACTTTGATGAACATCCTGTTTGAGCAGTCAAAGAAAATGAGTCATGAGATATCACAGTCCATTGTGCTCATAGCCTCTAAACAAGATTTCTAAACCAGAATTCAACAAAATAATCCAATATATTACATTTGAATTCTGGAGATTGTTGTCAATATGTCCCTGATATGATATCTCATCAAAATCCCCAGTACTTTCATCATTTTGATCACTGTGATTGCCACTTTCTGCAGCAAGCTCTTCTTTCTCAAGTTCATCCATTATCGCCAGCATATGGGCATATTCCCAATCATTAACCCTAGCATGTTCCAAATTAGGAGCATCTTGCTGCAATGGACCTGAAAAATATTATTATAATTTCATCATTCAATATTTTGAAATTGTGAACATATTTACAAGTATGGTCAGTGGTCAGGGCATAGTTCTACACTAATATATGAAATAAAGTTTGAACAGAAGAGACGTGATCTAATAAACACACACACAGCAGGAATTGTCATGCTCAGAGAAAGTGTAAAACATTAGTGTTCTCTAGCGGATAATTCTCATGCAAATATTTTTTTAATACAAGCCAATGTTTTCCCTATAAATAAGCTAGACTGCCATACATATATATAGCCTAATTAAAGAGAAAATAACAGATTTACAAAGTTACAACTGTACAATCACATAGACTCTTTACTTTAGACATCCAGCTGCTATGCATGAATTAGCTGGCTTTTAAATGACCAGTGAACTGCCAATTAATTCCATTGAAGGAAGGTAGCTATAATGGTCTCCAACACAAAACACCGGAACAATGGCAGAGACAGGGATATGTGTTTGTGCAGTGTCTGCCTTTGTTTTTTCATGTTTTTCATCACACAGTCATTGGACACAGGTTCGACCCTGGCAGACACTTATAACTTGACACATAACTTTTATGCTAAGAATTTGGGACTTCATGTATAAGATTTTTCATTTATGATTATAGTAAATTAATTAAGGTTTTCTATTAAATGTGTCTAGTGTCCTAGCTATGTCATTTCCCATATCATATTATTTTTAAAATGTGACATGTTCCATATTTTGTATGTGCTTCCTACAAATGATAAACATAAATTATGGTTCACATTCAACATCAAATATAGAGCAATTAAGTCAGAACGAAAATGACGATTAGAAGTCAATGAAAACTGTTTAAAGAAAGAAAAATATATGTTCAACTTAGGAAAAAAGCATAAAATTATTCTGATACTACTATACTAAAATAGTTAATAAATGGTTATCTATTACATACAAAACAAAAATAGCTATAAACAGTTGTCTATCAACATGTATTACTGCACATGAGTATCCATTTGAAAGTTCATGTTCTGTTAGACAACTGATTTGAAATATAAAAAATTAATTGAATAAATCATACCGTTTGAAACTATAAGTAGTATCTGAAAGTGTAAAAGATGGAAAAAAAATTGTAAGTAGCATTGCAATTTGTGTATCATAAAATAGAAAACAAAAATATTGTGTTTAAAATGAAAGATAAAGATTTTCAAATCTTCCATGCAAATCCAAACAAAATATCTGCAGACCCATCAAAATAATCAAATCATACATGCTAATGCCAACAAAGCATAGTAGAATGTAAAAATCAAATTAAAACTGAATTTTATTTTTATTTGCTTGCCAGAGTATGACAATTATTGTTATTTGAATAATCTTTATAAATTCAAAATCTTAGACAAAAGACTTGAACTTATTTAGACTTTCCAGCCTGCTCTCTGCCAGCTTCCAATTTATAATGAATGTAAACTATTATCTTGTATCATGGACGAAAAAACGAGTTAGATGGTGGGGAATATGGGCTGCCATTGTATGGTCATCGTGGAAGTTTCAAAATAATGTAATTTTTAATCAGTAGTGCAGGAGGACCAACTGCTAGACTCAATAAGATTCATAACATAGAAGTGGATGACGGCTAGAACACAGGATTTTTCTGCCTCACTATACAAGTGGACAGCTCAACCAGTGCTGTGTCTGTAGTTAAGTGACATAGAAGTGAGGTGGAACTATTTTACTCAGCTAACATTGTTTTGTAGAATTGTTATTAAAGTATGGTGTTTTAAAGAGTAATGGTATTTTTGTGTGGGAAGTATACCTCTTCTGATTGTTCTGGTGCTGTGGACTAAACTGTCTTTGTTGTCAAGACTAATTGGTGGTAAACTGGTAATGTTTTGACAGCATGAGCATTGAATATTCTGATATGAATGGGAAGCAAAGTATGTATGGTTGCTTGATGTAAATAATGGGCAAACTGCAGCTGATAATGTGAACTGCGTTAATGGTTCTGAAATTGGCTCTTCTGGATATCGCTTTTTGGTTAAAATTGTTATACTGCAAGGGTTGCTTACTTTATCTCAATGGAAAATTGGGACATTGCTGGTTTTCTTTTGTATGGGGCAGGTGTATAGGATCTGTGAACACATTTTATTTTCTATTTACTTACTGTTATGTACTTCATTTTAATAGCCTCTCATATATCTTGTATGAAAGGCTAGTTTATAATATACACCATTTGCTGACCATAAAAAACTATCATCTTGTATCAACCTTAAATCTTGGAAAGAAAACAGTATAAGGCTAGAACATGCCTGATTTAAATTCCCCTTCGTTAGAGTCTTTCTCCACATAATCCTCCCTTATCTCCACGAGACCCTCCTGTTCCAAATTAAGCAACCACAGCAATTAATAATTTTTACAAACTTAAAAAATGTTAATTAATATCAAGTGCTAACAAAACTTCAAAAGCATAAAAAGACAAAAACAGAAGATCATAAAGAAATGTAGCATAGTGTGTGAATCTTAGGAAGCAATTAACATTAAGCTTGAACTTTGGTGACAAACTTTGGAAACAAAGGGTTTTTGCTTAGGTAGGAGTAAGTCAAAGTATATGCATTGCAATTTTAGCAAGAAACAAGAGAACATGATTTTGAAGTAAAAATGGGAGAAGATGTCATACCACAAGTTTCTAAGTTTAAATATATAGAATCAATCATACAAAATGATGGAGAAAATAATGAGGATGTTACACTTAGTATACAAGCAAGATGGCTAAAATGGAGAAAGACATCAAGACTTGTTTGTGATTGCAAAGTACCTACCAAATTCAAAGGCAAGTTTTATGACTTTATTGCATGGCTATACGTCCAACTATACTATATGGTAGTTAGGGGTGAGCATGCAACCAACACCAAACCCATATCCAGTCTATCCAAAAAAATAAAAAGGTTACTAGGTGGGTTCAGACGGTTGGACGGGTTGAGTCGGATGTAAAAATAGTTTTAAACAGGTCAATGCAGGCGGGCACAGTTCTAAGAAGTTTGATCCATCGAAATCTGAACCAACTGAATTAATAATAATAATATTAATAAAGAGAAATAAAGCTATGAAGTTCTGATAGACTGCAAAGTGCAGATGCAGCGCCGCCTGGTCACTTCATAGTTCATATACTTTCACATCATCTCTACCAAGTACCAAGTACCCAATGACAACTGGTGATGTAAATTGATGAAATTACTTTCAAATCTCACCTAGTCACATGATCTTTGTTATGTGCATTGCAAACACATTGCTAAGTGCACAAGCCCAAAAGCTCTTCCATTACCAACTCCATTAATGCCTTCGTTACTGACACCATTTACTCCAACAAGAAAGCTGGCAATATATGAGGTGGACAAGGTACTGCACACCACCACCAACCACCATTGAACTTTCTTTGGTGTCCTCTTCTTCCACAACCCATAAATACCCACCCGTCCCGACCATCATCTGATCAAACTGCAATCCGACTTAACTGACACGCCAAAGGGACAGTTTTGGTGGAGAGTTGTAGCCATTTGGTTTGTTCCGGTTTTATGTTTTTCAGCCCAAATCTGACCCTAACTGCCCGATGCCCACCCCTAATGGTAGTGAATGTTGGGCTTTAAAGGGACTTCAAAATAAATAAAGGGTATAAATGGAAAGAGACACTTTGGAGTCTAAAGGATTCACAATAAGCAAGAGCAAGACAGACTATATGAAGTGTGAGTTTTCGTGGGTAAGAGATAGTGATCAAGATACAATGCATCTACTTGATCAAGAGGTACCCAAGAAAGATGTTTTTAGATACTTGGGATCAATTTTGCAAAAAGGTGGTGAGATTGATAAAGATGTCAATCATAGAATCAGAGCAGGGTAGATGAAGTGGCAGAGTGCATCTGGATTTTTGTGTGATCGCAAAATTCCCCTTAAGTTAAAAGGAAAATTCTATAGAACAATTGTAAGACCGACAATGTTATATGGAGCGGAATGTTAGTCAGTACATAGGTAACATGAGCATAAAATAGGGGTAGCAAAAATGAGGATGTTAAGGTGGATGTGTGATTATACAAAGATGAATAAGATAAGAAATGAGGATATTCGACGAAAGGTAGCAGTAGTACAGGTGTGTGAAAAGATAAGGGAGCATAGATTGAGATGGTTTAGACACGTTATGAGACATCCACTAGATGCTCCCATAAGAACAAGAGTTTGTTATCAAGAGCTCCACACAAAGAAAGGTAGAAGTCGAGCGAAACTTACCTAGGGAAAGGTGGTTAAACAAGACCTAATGGAATGGAAAATAGATTGACGGACGGTATGTCTTAGGACGGAGTGGAGAAAAGCTATAAGTTTGGTGGAGGGTTAAACTCATTAGTATCTCTATGTTCTAGTTGTTCCCTTTTTTTTAGTTATTTTCCTCTTCATTTCTCCCCTTCTCCTTTCACCCTTCTTTTATTTTAACTTCTTTTTTTTTTCCTTTCTTTTGTCTTATTTTCCCTTTTTTTCTTCCCCTCTCCCTTTCTCTTTCTTTTTTATCTTATTTCCGATCTATCATTGGGTTCATCTAACACCGATCCCAATTAACTTGGATTAAAGGTGCTATTGATGTTGATGTATAAAAGGAAATTAGTAATTAAATACATTTGAAAATGGGTCTTTGCTTCTTATAATTAAAACAAAAAAAAAATGTACGTAATAACTAACAACATAATAATCTGTATTGGATATTGAACCTATATCTATACACAGAAAGCCAGGGTTAGTTCTGCAAACACTATTAAAAGCTAAAAAGAAGACACAATAGAGCACAACCCCGTGTTTCACAAGAAGCTATTCAATAACCATGTACAGCCAACAATCATTAGAAAGTTAAAAGAACAATGAATCTACAGCAATGTTTTTAAAAATTAAAACAACTAAATATGTTGATTTTAGCCTATGAGGGAAGCTCAATTCATTTTAACTTTACTATTTTCTTTTCCTACATGTGTTTATGAAAAAGTTTATCCAAACAAGGCCTAACTGATTAAACCAATCAAACTATGACCCAAGATCCTCTCTAGCTCAATTTCTAAAACTTTGATCAACAAAAAATTCATAACATATCATTTTCAAAACAGAACACAGATGTCAATGTCAAAATTGCCTCAACAGTCAACACGAATCAAATTCAAACTTATCATCATGGTTTTAAATAGCAGGTCCGAACCACAATTGCGGCCGCAACATTAGGGTATTAGGGTATTTTGACTCTCCTCAACCACACCGTGACCACAATTGTGGCCGTATCAGCCGCATTTTCCGGCAATATAAAGGTTTTTTTGGCTCACCGCAACAATTTAAAAGCATGCTTATCATTAAAGTGGTAAGAAAGAGCAAGACAAACAAGAAGAAGTGAACCCTCACCGCTACTTGAGAAGCCGTGGCATTGAAAAACGAAGCCTCGGCTTCAAGGTCCTTGATATTGGCCTCAAGAGAATCAACTTGCGAATCCAAGGATTTCCCTCTTCGCTGCAAAATCTCAACGGTTTGTTTCGATGTTCTCTCAGCATAATACCCTTCTCCCAAAAGAACCTAACAACCAAAACAAAACCTCTTGCAACTTAAAAAAAAAAAAAAACGCACATTCAATTGAAGAATCAAAAGGGGGAGAAAAAGCGTACCAGGAACTCGTTGGTGTGAATCAAACGACCGGGGAAGAACGCTGCTTTCCCAAACGGAACCTAAGCCACCCATTATTACCGAGTTAATGAAAAACAGCGGGAACGAGAAAAAGAGAGTGTGTGGGGGTTCTTTGTTTGTTGGTTACCATGATGTCGTGGGAGAGCTGTTCGGGGAGCTTGTGGACAAGGTTGACGAGGCTGTCGTTGTCGGTGACGAAACCTCGTACGCGGTCGAGCTCGTTCTGCTTGTCGGCAATGGCGTCTTCGACACGCTTCGCCGCCTTCTGCGCCTCCTCTGCTGGGAAGAGGGAGGCGAGTGAGGTCACAGTTCCTTTCTTCGCTGATTCTTCCATTTTCCCCTCCCTCTCTCTCTCTGTCTTCGTTGCTTGTCACGTTCAAATGCAAAGCTTAACACTTCGCGAAAGAATTTCCATTTTAATTCAAAACTTTAATTTCTTTTATTTTTACTCTACCGATCATAGGAATGAAAAATGTTTGAAAGTGAATTGAAATAAAAAATAAATAAATTTTAAATTAAATTAAAGTATAAATATGTGACTTTCATAATAATTTTAAAACTTTTCTCTCAAATGTAATTAAATACATTTAAATACAAGGGTAAGTAGTTATTTTTGTCCGTGAACGTGTAAAGCATTCCTGTCCTGAATGTGTAAAGCGTTCCTGAAATATGAATATTCAAATTTTTATCCCTAAAAGTAAAAAAAGTGTGATAAATTTATTCCTCCGTTTAACTTCGTCCTTTACCGTTAATATCAGATATGAATTTGTCAGCGCACTACACATTCAGGAACGAATTTATCAGCTCTCTCTACCCAAAATATAACTTAATCTTCATATTCTCTCTTTTTAAATCATTACAAACATAACATAATAATAAACACTTAAAAATTAGGAAAACAAATATAAGTTAAAACAAACATAATAATAAGCATAATATTGATTAATAAACATAATTTGTTTGTTGTTCTAAAATTTCTATTATAACAACATTAGGTGGTGAAAAAATCAAATTAGGTCTTATTTATTTTGGTAAAAATTAATTTAATGATGATGCATTTTTGTTTGGGTCTCATATTTTGGATAAAGTATTGTTACATTAGAAATTTCAAAGCAAAAATATGAGATAATACTTATCCAAAATATGATACTCAAACAAATTAAAATACACAGTCATTAAATTAATCCTTTAAAAAAATAAGACACAACTTGAGTTTGTCATTGTTACAATATAAATTTTAGAACAAGATACAAATTATGTTTATTAATCATTATTATACTTATTATTATGTTTATTTTAACTTATGCTTGTTTTCCAAAATTTTAAGTGTTTATTACAATTTTATGTTTGCAATAATTAGAAAATAGAGAATATGAAAATTAAATTATATTTTGAGTAGAGAACTGACAAATTGGTTCCTGATATCAACGATAACGAACGAAAGTTAATAGAGTGATAGATTTGTCACACTTTTTTCACTTTCAATAATAAAAATTTGAATTTTCATCTTT
Source organism: Glycine latifolia (assembly GCA_013407115.1). Taxonomy (NCBI): domain Eukaryota; kingdom Viridiplantae; phylum Streptophyta; class Magnoliopsida; order Fabales; family Fabaceae; genus Glycine; species Glycine latifolia. The sequence goes on along the minus strand of CM023946.1, from coordinate 36,847,568 downwards.
CAGTGATCGTTTTGTCAATGTTTTACACATCCAGGGACGAAAATGATTATTTACCTTAAATATAATTAAATCAAACACTACCCAAATGTTTTTTAGATATAAATATGAATATGAATTTAGGGTGGATTCTAACGTAAGACTGTCTCATAAGAGTTTACCGTTGTTAGATATAATATTATAAAAATCACAGGATTAATATGTTTTATAATGATTTATTTTACTTAATTAAACTTTTGGTCATTTGTATATCATAATTTTGTATTTTTGATCCTTTGATTCTGATTGTGCAAATTAAATCCTTTGAGCATTCTTATAAAAAAAAATCTTATAAAATATCATAATTATGTGATTTTAATTTTTCGTCAGGGTCCTATTATATTATACATTTAATAGAATTTATTCACCTGACATTAATAAATGACATGATAATTAATATGTTGATATGACTTAATTAAACTTTCGGTGTCTATAGTATTGTAATTGTTGGAGACCAAAATTACAATTAAGTCACATTAATATATGTGTTAAATGATACATAAACTCTCATGCTATATAAACAAATTTTATTTTTTTTTAAAAAAATACTTATAAAAAATCAAAATTGCACAATTATGATACCCATGTAATCAAAAGTGTAATTAAGCTTATTTATTTTTAATAAAAATATGTTTCAAAATTGTTTAATTTTTGCTTTATTTTATTTTTCACTTATTGTTCAAAATTTTATATTTTGATAAATATCCATAAATACTAGTAAATATTATGTATATTCATAAAATTTATGAATAGTCATTCAAAAGATACTTGTATGATTATATCCAGAAGTGTACGTTTATTGGATTGAATCGATTTTAAAGAAAAAAATCATTTGATCCAATCATTTTGATTTTGTTAATTTATCATCTAGGTTATTTAGTTCAAACATTTAATCTAATTCAATCCAAATTTAAAGTTTTTTGGGTTGGATCAATTTTTGGTTTTAATCATACTTTTAGTTGTTTTTTTTAGAAAACATTAAATAAAAGGTAAGATATATAATAAATATGATAAAAAAATAATTTAAAACATCAAATATTTTATTATATCATTATATAACTAATAATATAATATTTACGTCTTAACTAAATACATCAACATCAACAACACCTTTAACCTAAGCTAATTGGGGTCGGTGGTAGATGAACTCAATGATAAATCAAAAATAAGATAAAAAAAAGAGAAAAAAATAAGCTAAAATAAAAGAAGAGTAAAAGGAAAAAGGGAGAAGAGGAAAAGAACTAAAATAAGGGAACGATTGGAACATAGAATTACTAATCGGTTTAACCTTCCACCAAACTTATAGTTTTTCTCCACTCCGTCCTAAGACACACTGTCCGCCAATCTATATTTCACTCCATTAGGTCTTGTTTAACTACCTTTACCAAGGTAAGTTTTGGTCAACCTCTACTCTCTTTGTGTCGAGCTCTTGGTAACAAACTCTTATTTTTACAGGAGCATCCAGTGTCCGTATCATAACGTGCCCAAACCATCTCAATCTATGGTCTATCATCTTTTCATATACTGGTACCACTGATACCTTTTGTCGAATATCCTCATTTCTTATTTTATCCATCTTTGTATATCCACACATCCATCTTAACATCCTCATTTCTGCTATCCTTATTTTATGCTCATGTTGCCTATGTGCTGACCAGCATTCCGCTCCATATAGCATTGACAGTCTTACAGTTGTTTATATATAATTTTCCTTTTAGCTTAAGGGGAATTTTGCGGTCACTCAAAAACCTGATGCACTCCGCCATTTCATTCACCCTACTCTAATTCTATGACTTACATCCTCATCGATCTCACCACCTTTTTGCAACATTGATTCCAAGTATCTAATCTTTTTTGGGTATCTCTTAACCAAGTAGATGCACTGTGTCTTGATCACCATCTCTAACCTGCGAAAACTCATATTTCATATACTTCGTCTTACTCTTGCTTATCGTGAATCCTTTAGACTCTAAAGTGTTTCTGCACAATTCCAATTTCCTATTAACGTCATCTTTGGTCACATCAATAAGCACAATATCATCTACAAAAAGCATACACCACGACACTTCCTCTTGAATATCTTTCGTTAGTTCATTCATCACTAAGGCAAAGAGATAAGGCCTAAGAGCTGAACCTTGGTGGACACCTACCGTGATAGGAAAATACGTTGATGTTCCATTACAGACTTTCATGCATGTGGTAGTCTCATCATATATATCCTTGATTGCATTAACATATTTTAATGCTATCGTTTTCTTCTCGAGAGTCCACCATAAGATTTCTCTTGGGACTCTATCATATGTTTTCTCAAGATCTATGAACACTATATGTAAGTCTTTGTTCCTTTCCCTATACATTTCCATTGATTGTCTCATCAAGAAAATAACTTTCATGATACATCTTCTTGACATAAATCTAAATTGATTTACTGAAATATTGGTCTCCCTTCTTAGGCGATGCTCGATAACTCTCTCCCACAACTTCATAATATAGCTCATGAGCTTGATGCTTATATAGTTTGAACAATTCTGGATATCTCCCTTATTTTTGTAAATAGACACAAACATACTTTTCCTCCAAGCATCAAACATCTTGTTTGTTTGAAAAATCATATTAAAAACATTGGTCAACCATTTTATTGTCACATCTCCCAAATTCCTCCACACTCCAATAAATATAAATTAATAAAAATAATTTTAATTAAATATATTTTTCATAAATAGATATAAATTATATATATGATAATTTTATAAACATATCACAATCTCTCTTGATTTTCCACATTTATTTTGGATATTTCTATTTGTCTTTAATAATATGTGCACAACTCCAAATAAATACAACAAGTGCATCTAACATTGTCATTTTCTTAGATGGGTATATGCATCCTCCATTGGTCAATAACTTTTCTAATTTCAGTATAGCATAAACTTTCATCTTAAGAGAAATACTAGCAACACTCTCTCTAACACTCTCTTTTGAATATATTTTTTTGTGATTGATTAAAATTTATTGAAAATGATCAATTTTGGTAAATTTCGCTTCTCATTTAATATAAATAAAAAGAAAAAAATATTAATTAAGAAACAAAACCTACCAAAATTAATTATTTTCAATAAATTCTAACAAATCACAAAAAGAATATCCTAAAAAAAAGTGTAAATGAGAGTATTGCTAGCATTCCTCTTGAAACAATTTAAAAACAAGGAATCAATAACATTACAAAATACAATTACATATTTATATCAATAACTCAAATCCATAAACACAATTTTTAATACATAGTCACATTGTTCAACATGTCAACAACAAACATGAAATCAATTCTAAGACGGTTTTGCGACAACCGACTTAAATTTCCTGTCATAAAATACTTTATTTCTAGTAGTGCAAATCTTAACTTAATAACGGGCATTATCCTTGTGTGTAATCCAACAATTTAAATCATCCATTGAATCCTTTAAGGACATAATTATGATTCTATTTTGAGGATCTTTAATCAATTCTATGGCAAAGCCAAATGTTTGATTGTCCAAATACCTGCACTTCTTTAGTCCTCTCAAGACTGCAATGCAATTTGGCATGCAATATTCTCCATGGACATTAGATATGACTTCACTTTCATCTTTCTCGACTTCATTGTGACTTTTTTGGCTAGATTCAGAATTACATGCAAGACTTTTCTTACTAGCCATAAGCTGCCACAGATTACAAAATTATAAATAAATCGTACTAATATAAGCACACAAATGAAATCATTTTAAAAGCTACAATGAAGCATAGGAGTGTTGGTTATAGTAGTGCAACAATGAGAACACCTTATTCAAATTAAATTTTTTAACATCTGGGCTATCAACATTCTTTGGCACATATGGCCTATCAATCAGAAAAAATACCCACAAGGCAAAATGAGTTGGCCGATTTTCATATACTTCTCATATACTTCTTGTTTGCTTTTCATTAAAGTTCATGTCTTATAAATTGCTTCTATTTAATTTATGTTATTTACTCAGACGATTTTTGAAAAATAACTGCTACTACGTAAAAGTCAAGAATAAAATTGGTAAAACATAATTAACATGTCGTTGATCTAAATAGAACTGAACTCAATTTATTTAAACAAGGTCTTAGATCTGAATTAGGAGGAAAAATTCACTAATAATGATCAGTCAAATTCTCCTATAAGAGATTCATCATTGACAAAGTAAATGATACTCCAGATTTCATGATTACAAAGAAAAATAAAATTAGCAAAACATATTATATACGATTGGTTGCAAAACTGCTAGCTAATTGGCTAACCGAGCAAGAGTTATTTCCTGGTTGCTTAAGAACATACCATATCATCATGTATAGTTTCATTAGCTGCTAATTTCTGACTGTACAAAAAAGCTGCTAAGATGCCATATCATGTTGCAAAACTACTAATTGGCTAACCTAGCAAAAGTCTTATATATATATATATACATATATATAAATTATATATATATAATACTATTAAATTAAATATAAATTAGAATGTCTTCAATACACACCCAGCAGAAAACACAACTCGGGTCTTGGATATTAACTCCTCTTCAGAAGAACACAAGTACTTTTGATGGCACATCCATGTCCCAAAACCTCTTAAAACCAGATTCTGGTTGTTACTTATGGTATCTCTAGTACCCTTATTTATTATATCAATATATTTTGCTGATTTAAAAAAACTGTTACACGTGACATTGATTTCCCAATTACCACACTAATCGGAAAGTCACATAACGCAGTGCCTCAAGTGAATTACAAATAAAATGAACTATAATAAAAGGAATAAAGCAAAGAAAAAATAGAGAATCTAACCTGCTGGTGGTGAACGCGATGAAGAGAGAGAGAGTTGTTCCGTTCAAATGCCTTGGTTTCAATTGGGATTCAATAATGCATTCTTTTTATATCATTATTCAATAAAGCATTTGTTTGTAGGGTAAAGTGAAAAAAAAAAGATAGAAATCATGTCAAAAAAATATTCGGGAACAGAAAAATAATTTTTATTTACTGTAAGCATATTTTGTTAATTAATGTCTTAAAAATATTAATTAAAAAATTAAAATAAGAAAGTTTTTAATATGTAAATTATAGAAAAACTTAAAAAAATGATGGGAAACACAATTTTGTAACTCTTAATAAAAAAAATTCTAATTTTAGTTTCTTAACTAGTACCCTTGGGTTAAGATATTTGCTAACATTTATCTTTAATATTTTGTATTTTAAATGTTTATTTTATATAATTAATTTTTAATAAATACATGTTTTTAAATGTATCAATTATAGTGTAATTAAAATTTATAATACATGTATATTTTGAATTTATCACAAATAATTTATATTGTAGCACAAGTTTATTTCTTATTATTGATAATTAAAAAATAAAAAATGATAGATTAAAATATATAAGCAGCCCAAAATTTTCACCCATATAATACAAATAAAATAAAAATTATTTAAATAATACACTCCAAAAATTATTTACATCAATGATGTAAATTATTATAACAAATGAGAAATTAATTCTCTTCAAATCGATTTTTTACTTATTATATTTATTTTTTAAGTAATTAAGAAATCAATTTCTTAACGTCCAGTTTTAGAACCAAACTGATTTCTTAACTGGTTTTTATTTGTTTTTTTATTAATTTATAAAAATAAAATTTTATTTGGTTTATGTTGTTGGTTAATTTAAAATTAATTTATTTTAATGAAAAAACTTGTTATCCATTTTTATCAAATAATATTTTTTTTAAAAATAATTAATCCTGAGATATTTAAAATAGGTGGGATAATTTGAAACTAAACATAAAAAAAGATGAAATTAAGTTTATTTAGATTAAATAAGATGAAAAAAAACTTATAAATATAAATAAAATAACACAAAAAATCATCTTCATGAATTATTTATCTAATCTTTTTTTATTTTTTTTCCACTCTACCGATTATACTTTTATATTTCTATTCTGTTTGCCTGGCACGTGAAAAAACGTCCCACAGGGCGCGTGTACATTTCCCAACTATAGCAAACCGCAGCCAACTCCACAGTACACCCAACCTCGTCAACCACGGCTCCTCTTAGTCCTTGTCTTTCAAACCCCACATTTTTTTTTGTCTTTCTTCTACTCCAAACCCAAAACCATAATAATATTATGTATAAAAATAATTGCCATTTTTTAATCTCAACAAAGGTGGCTTCATTTGGTGGCAGCACACCTTGCTGTTGAAGCGAATTTTGTTTCCTAGTCGTTGCCCTTTCACTCTCTCTCTCTCTCTCTCTCTCTCTCATCTTATCTGAATCAACCTCTCTCTGAGTGAGGTGACTCGTTGTTGTTTGTGACCCTTTGACTCCATTTGAAGCAACCCTTTTTGTCTTTCTTAATCAGTTTCCTGTGATGGGCTTTGGATTTCTCTTTTGGATTCCCTGTGATCATCACCTGGGAACTGTTGGGTTGTTCAAATTGAAGTTTTTGTGAGATATGGTGTGTTTGGGCTTTGACATGGTTGAGGTTGACTCTCAAAGATTGAAACTTGAGAGGAGGGGAATGGGGATTTTGCTCAGAATTTCATGTGGGTGGTTGGTGTTTATGCTGTTTTTCAGTCCTGTGGCAGGTTTGAGACCCTTGAGGGACAGAACTAATTCATGGGGTGATGAGGTATGTTTATTGTGTTGTAATTAGTTTTTGGTTGCTTTGTTTGCTATTGGTTTTGGAATTAGCTCCTGTGTTGGTTTTTTGGAGTGGTAATTTGTGGATTGTGATTGTAAATTTGAATCTAGTTTGTTATGCTTTTGTTTTGGCCTTGAAATTAATCATTTCTTGCTTCAAGTTTAGTTTTTAATGGTAAGGGGTTTGCTTAGGTGTTACTGTTTTTTTTTGTTCTTTTATTTTTGACTGTTGTAAAGTGGAAACATAAAATTTGATGTTCAATGTCAAGCTATAATAAAATAAAGCAATGTGGTTTTGGGAACGGGCTGAAGGCATTTGTGTGTAGGTTGAGTTTTAAGTTAATATGTTTAGAATGTCTCAATGCATAGTCAAATTAACCGTTAATTTGCTGGATGTAAGAATCAGAGAGGACACTCACCTTGCTTTGGACTAGTGGAGTAAGAATCTGCAATGAAATAGTACTCATGTGTTCTTTATTAGAATTGTATGTCAAAATACGCTTAGTTATATTTGGAGTGGCTTAATGATCCCCTCTCAACATTAACAAAGAACTATACATTTGAACTTATCCTTGTTGTTTAACCCTGAAAGTGGTTGAGGGTTGACAAATTTGCCCAGATCACATGGCCAATTATTGCTGTCTTAATGTGCTTATAATTTATATCGTATGTTATCATAAATCTGTTGATTGGAATTTAAACAAATAACAATAATGATTAGCACTTGCAAACATCATTACTTCGTATTTAAACAATTTGTTGTTTACATTTTTTGTGGTTGCCCACATTTGCAGAATTTGTATTTAGAAATAGATGACTCATGACACACATTGAATCATCAAATGAGAAACAAATTGAATCTTTTACAATTAAGTTTATTGCAATGGACCATTTATTTTTATTGTGTGGTTTGGTTGCAAGGTCCTTAGCATTCTTCCTAGGACTATCATTTTACCACATCTCCACAATGCAATGTGACTTATCATTAGAAACTAAATATTATTTTCAGTGATAAACTGGTATTTAAGTGCTTGTGTCAAACACATTCATTTACTTGTATTGACATTGCTTCTTTCAGTGGGTTTTTACAAGAAAAGACGAAAGTGACTTAGGTCCATTTTCACAATGGAACATAAGTGGAACTTACAGAGGTTGGTATTCTTTACTTACAGAAATGTATGTTTATGTTGACAGGATTGGGGTATAGTTTTGGTTTGTAGTGCAAATGTTTGATTTAATTAGTTGCATAGTTGGATGTATTTATGACTGCCGAGTTACTAATTCATTAAGATCCCATATTGACTTTAGATATGGCCAAATTAGAGTTTATAAAAGCTTGGGCAATCCTCACCTCACGAGCTAGTTTTGGGGTTGAGTTAGGCCCAATCCAAATTCAAGATGGTATCAAAACTTATCCTAGATCTGATATTGGGCCACCCTTGACTATCCAAAAATCTATCTAGCCCTGAGGTTTTCCCAATGCAATATATATATATATATATATATATATATATATATATATATATATAAGAAAAAAACCCAGTCCTACAATTATGCAATTTCCATGCTCCTAATGTCCAATCCTGGGCATGTTGAGATCTCCTATTGACTCTAGATGTGACCAAAATAGAGATTATAAAGGCTTAAGCAATCCTCACCTCAGGAACTCGTTCTTGGGGTTAAGTTAGGGCCAGTTCTAATTCAAAATGCTTAATGTTTGGTTGGTGTCTGTTTAGACTATATCTGATTTGTCACTAAGTTACATGATATTATCATTTCAAAATTGTCTTTCCTAGGCCTCCTTGCATTTTTTAATGAGCTCATACTTTTCAATTTCGTGGATCAAATTGTCTTTTTTGAGGACCAAAATTGTTGCTATTTGGAGAGCCCAAGGCTTTATAATAAACTTTAAACTAGAATCCCTTACTTACAATATGGGACTCATGTCCCATATCTTGCAATTGAATCCTAACCTATGCTTCTTACCTTCTTGCTTAAGGTAATAAACATTCTTAGTTGACTGCCAGTGGATAGAGAATATAATGGCTTATGGTGTAGCATCTGTTTAGAAAAATGGACACTTTGCTCCCTTGGACAAACTAAACCTATGGCATTTGGACTAATCATGTAACAATAAAAGGAATTTTGTTCAATTTATCAAAATATGCATTTGTAAATGAGTGCATATTTAGATTAAACTTTGTTCGCTAACTTATTTTGGAATGAGTTTACAAGCTTGTTACAGTCTGATGGTGTATCTATGCTGTCCTCTTTGAATGCAGGGAATTGGAAGTTTTTAGATACTACAAATGGCTCTACCGGATTTCCAGACATCAGAAAAATAAATGGAAATTCTGTAATTGAATTAGTTAGTATGCCCACAAAGATAACTGGTGTACACTATGTGCAGGTGAGTCGTTGAACTATATGGCTAGTTTCAGAAGGAAGTCGGCTTTCACATGTGATACAATTTCTTATTTGTTATCTTATATATTTAAAATAACACCAGCTGCTAGTGAAGAAGCTTCTAGGTTCTCTACCTTGAGTGTTTAAATTACTAAGGGTCCTTTAAGTTAGTGAACTTCCAGTTCTGTCCTCTTGATATGGCGAAGAATTAAGTAAAGTTGCTCTTTTCATTCTGTTTTTTCTTCACAAATGCATTACTCCATCTTAATTTAGTTGAAGATAATTTGTCAATTTAGCGTTAACATGTTGTACTACTCATACAAACACAGCGCCCAATAAAACTTCTAACATAACAAGGTTCCTAGCACATAAATAACCCTAGTATTCTAACCCTTAGTATGCAATGGATGCATTGAATAGTTGGGTGTTTTCTTGTAAATGAATCAATATTTCAAACTCATCTGACAGGGCCCTATTCAGTGCAAAAGATGCTTTTGTATAATGGCATGAAACAATGTCTCTAAGGACCTCTGAGTCTATCAGTGTAAGAAACAATAATAATCTCTACAGATCCTAGATATGTTAGGGACCATATTTTTTACAGTGTCAATCAATGTTGCTGAATCAAGTGTATTTGGTTGGAAAGAAATGCAAGATTTTTCACTAGTCAAGTGTTAGTTTTGGATTTCATTTGGGTTAGCTTTCTTTGTGGTGTTACCCTTAAGGTCTTTTTAAGGAGGTGTCTTTGGTAAATATTCGGAGAGATTGGTCATTGGTGTGCTGTACTGCATGTTTCATGCTCTTAGTCATTGTTTTAGTTTTTTTTGTCTCTTTCTCATCGTAGTTTTCATTATTATTGAGAATTTCTTATCCTCTTGTGTTTGTCTTTATCTTTTCTTTCTATAAATTCTTTGTTCCTTTAAAAAAAATGTGCATTTTGAATGTTTCATTTTTCTAGTGTATGTGTATGCATTCATCATAATTTAATCTGGGTTTGAATACCATGTTTTGGAGACCATGTAGCCAAATGCATTATTACCCTTTGTTGCATTAAACAATTATACATTTTTGTATTGATGAAAATTTATAGACTCAGTCATGTCAACTTCTCACAAAAATTATATCTCTTTGTTATGCTTATTTATCAGGGGGTAGTCATATTCCATGATGTATTTGACAATGAATACAATGTTGGTGGAGCTCAAATCAAAGTAGAAGGTGTATATATATGGCCTTATAGGCAGCTTCGATTGGTAGCCAACAGGTGAACACCAATAAGTTGTGCAGCTCAATTTATATGCTGCCTTTTGCATTCAGATGCCTACAGCATTGAGTCTGAGAATGGTCTATTTCTTTTTTCTGGGCTAAATCTTTTTATACATACATTTTGCAGATTGCTATATGATAAATGATTCCTTTCTTGCCAATGCAGTACTGTTTATTTACTAGAGGAAATTGTAATTTACGAATGAAAAATGGATAATTAAGTATAAATTGCTAACTATGCATTAAGAACTTAGTAAGCATTGCTACTTGATAACATTAGCATAAAACTGATTGTGATCTGCTGCTAGTAAAACAAAGAGTGAAACATTAAATTAATCAAGAAAAGCTCATTTTTTGTTTAGTGGCATAGTAAATGACATGAAGGAATTCATTAGTATTACTTAAGACATGCCTCATATTTCTAGTCTATGTATCGGCTTAAATTCAATTTTCATACTTTCTGTCAAATCCATTCTGGCTTGTAGAAGCTATCAGCACCCTGAAGGGTCTTATCTGAAAAATTAACTGGCATATTTTGTTTTCTAATGTAAGAGATTATGAAATAGTTCTGATTTAATCTCATTAATGTTCAATTGGACCTTGCTTTTCTTTTCTCTGCATACCCATTTAGGCATAATTTGGCAGACAAGTTGAGATATGTTATAATGATTGTTCAAATTTTTAAAATGTCTTTTCTTCCTATTTTGGCCTTTTATCTTGAATCATTTCCTTAAAGCTCTATGTTGTTTGTTGAGTTGTATTTTATTTGATAACAACAATTAATATACAATTCAAATAGTGGTGCTAAGTCTATAATATTTAAATGTGCTGAATGATTTCTTTATTCTTTTCTCTTATTGCAGTGGAAAAGAGGGGGGTTTAAATCAGGATGGAGATTATATTTTATCCAATCCATATCATCTGGTATTGCATCTTTTTTTAATAGAAAATGTTTATTATTCTTTATTCTATATAATTGACATTTCATAGAGTTGTGGAATTTAAGGATGGTAATCCGTGTTATCCTTTTCATGGGCTTGATTTTATTTGACATCATAAGCTCATCTGTTGTAAAGAAAGAAATTTCTGATGTGTATTAGAATTACAATCCTAAGTCATGTACTCATGTCTATACAAGGGTGGACTAAAACTGTATAAGGAATAAACAATAAATCATCCTACTGAATGTTAACAGATGACTAATTACGTCCTAAATTATAGACACTAATTCTATTAATCTTATATTTAATCTTTGCTTTTTGATAGCTTGACCATACTCTATTTTTTGGAAGCTGTAAGTTATTATCTGCTGCAATATTCTTCTGCCAGGGTGATGGACTCCAAAATTGGATCAAGTCCTGTTTGCCCTGATCTTCCTTGCAATGGAACTCAATCTTCAATTGGAAGAAAACCAGAATGTGAAATGCTCTGTTTTAGGACAGCTTTTTAGGTTTTGTGATTTAAGAATTGGAATAATGGAAGAAGAATAGAAATGGATTAGGGATGACACCATGGAATAGGAATTCCAATAAGTCTTGCAAGAATCACCACAATAGCTCAGAAGCCATTGATAAGAAACAAGAAGTTCTTGACTAAGAACAAAGGGAGAAAACTCTCACCAACAATTCAACAATTGTATTGATTCACCAAAGATGGAATCTCTTTTTTACATGCAGTTTGGGACCTTATATAGGCCACGAATTATTAAGCTAATTAACCCTAAATGACATGTAAATGTAAGCTAAAATGAAGCCCAAAACGTAGCTTGTAGGACAAGCTTTACATAAGTGACCTTTGGCTTCCAAAATTGTGCAGTAACTATCTGGAACTGATATAATCGATTACTTCATTATGGTAATCGATTAAATCAGGCAAAACTGAAATAATCGATTATTTCGACGAAATAATCGATTACGGCAGAACGTCCAAGATTCCTGCTTGCTTCTAAATAATCGATTATTCTACGAAATAATCGATTACGGCAGATAGGCTATTTTTCCTGATTGTTTCTAGACATCTTGTAATCGATTACCAAGCCCAAATAATCGATTAAAGCAGTAACTACTTATTTACAAATGTTTTATTGAATTTCTCTCAACAAGTACTGGAATTTATTGAACTAAAGTGGACTTGAGACACCAAAATCCAGCTCTTGTCGTCCTTGATAAGGTTTGTAACTTCATGCTTGCCCAAGTTGGCTTGAATATGGTCTTGAAGTGCTTGAGTCCTAGCTCTTGTCATTGGTCCTATGAAGCTCACCAAAGGAAGTGCTTCAAGCTCCCCTTCTAGACCTTTGGCTTGACTTGGACCTCCATCACAGGGCCTGTAGGATGTTCTCTAATATGGCCTCTTTTTTTAGTGTGTTCTTTCATCTTTAAATGTTAATCTTGACTATATTAAAAATTTCTAAATGTTGGAATCCCTTCATATCTCCTCAAAAATATGCTCGAGTAAGATCACATTTAGGTTCTATAGAGTGAAGTGTGGGCATAAGTTGGCTGCTTGTCATTCTTTCAATGCAACCATTTCAGGAGAGTAATTGCTAGCACGTTCTCATTGTGAATGTGTTTGTAAAAAAAAATATTATCTTTGTTACTTTTGGGAGTATAATGAGCATTATAAATACTTAATTTCTATATATGGCTTTCTGTATACAGCTTGGAGTTTTCTCATCTCAAGTATTCCAAGAGTCTTCACGACATAAGATATGGAGAAGAAAGCATTGTAATATATATCTACTTCATTAGTATACTTTGAACCGAAGAGATCCCCCCTTTTCTTGTTGGTTCTTGTTGAAGTACTAACTTGCTATTTTTATTTTTTGCCCTTATTGCAGCTCCATTACATGGCATGGAGAAACATTGCAATGTAGAAATCGCTGCACAGGTTTCACGCCTGTCATCATCAAAACATGGTACTTGAGTTCTCTCAGCGTATGAATACTTTCTGTTCCTTCTTGTTTTTCTCTTTCTTAATATACGTATTGAACATTATATTTCATTTGTTTTTCCCTCCAAATTTCACTCAGATGTTATGTTGTAACATGAGATATTTATTTCTGTTTTTGTACAGGTTTATTTCAGAACTATTTTCTGTAATTAATTTCCTTTATTTCTGTTATATGCTTTCTTAAAGAAGGGGAGCATGATTCTTTTCAGCTAGAAGGGTTAATGGAGAGTCCATCTGTGGATGACGATGGGGACTGCTTCTCGCCTTTACAGTTAAATGCAACATCTATTAACATTGAAGTCTACTATAATAAAGCAGTGAACTATACCTTGATGGTTACTTTTGTATCCTTCTGTCATCAACATTCTTCCAGCTTCTAAACTGTTATTGTCCATTACTGTGTGTTTTCCTTTCTTTCATCCCTGTTATTGTGCATTACTGTGTGATTTCCTTAATTTACTTATACCAGATCTCATTTTTGCAAGTTCTTCTATTAATTCGGCAAATGGAGCACAGCAACACCCAATCTGTAAGAAATGCTTCAAAATTTTACTTCAAATTTCATGTTATAGATTTAATGAATTTAATTTAGGTAAATGATTCAATATTTGAATGAATCTACTGGACAATGTTTCATTATAATGAATATGATTCATGTATATCCTTGCAGGGGGCTGCTAAGGTTTCAATATTAATGATTGGTCAGCAAGCTATAGTAGATGCTTATCTTTGCCTTATACATTTGACTGCAGGAATACTAGTTGGTAAGTTCTCCAAATAAGTGCTAAGGATTTTCATATAATCACTTGAGATTGCTCAACAAACAGTTCTCTATCTGTCCTCCTAAAACATCTCTGGTATCCGTGTAGAGTTTTGAGGTACCGGTTTTGTGGAGATATAAAATATCAAAGCATCCTTTTTAGCTTGAAGAGGTCATCAAATATTTTTCTTTACCCTTAAATTTTGTTTTCTGGCCAGCAGGCTATAACCATATTTATCTGGGCCGTGTGAATACACATTGGTGTTTGTATCCCCCCCTCCCCAAACACTAGCCATAAAAAGAAGATATCAATCTTGACATTGAACCCAATAATAATTGGATATTTATACTTGGATTGGATGCACAAAACCTGTCTATGCATTCATTACCACCTTGCATCTTCAAACCTAAATCTCTTTGTAATTCAATCCCTATCAAATTAGTTCAATTACAACATCCAATTCCTAGAGCAACCCAGAGAATTATAGTATACAAGTCTTTAAATCTGCACCATGTCAAGAGATCAATTATTTTCTTTTGGTTCATAGTAGTGTATGGAAATTATGAATTAGTTTGGAATAGGTAATAGGTTGATGTTTGTGCCCTCCTTGTAACCAAAAGAGAAGATTATAAATATATTTGTGTTCAAAAGTATATTGCTATGATAGATGTGACTTGAGTGGTTGATTATTCTCTTTTTTTTAAGCTTGTCCGATGAATAATTGTTGTCACTTCCTGCCATGCAGAATCCTTGTTCAATGCTTTTGCAACTGCTGCATTTTTCAAGTTTGTGGTTTTCTCAATATTTGAGATGAGATATCTCCTTGCCATCTGGAAGGCGAGTAGGCCTTTGAGCAGTGGTGAAGGTTGGGAGACAATGAGACGTGAATTGTCGGTTTTATACAGCCGTTTCTGTAAGTGCTCATTTATTTAAAGTTTCTTTGGCAATCTGATCTTGTTATCTCGTCACTGTGGATATGCCCTGGAGTCATTGGTTCCATAGGATCCGTGATCATGTTATGTCTTTAAGTTTTGAACTGTAATAGTCACTTTACATCTTAGGAGCCTGGCAGCCAGCCAATCAACTTTGGGGTAATTTATTTTTTATTTCTTTATTAAGCTATGTTGCTTGCTTGAAAATACTATAGGGATAAATAAAAATACAATAAATGCAAGTTAGAATGCTGTTTTGTTATCTATGATTATCTCATTTTATTGATTATATTTGCTTTTAGGCCACCATGAACAGATGAACTTATGAACACAGTAAGAATTAGCCAAGGTTCCTTATGTTAAATAAGCATTGGAATGCAAATATCTGAGAGTATAAATTATCTGTTTTCATTTGTGATAGGCTACCTTTGTACCATATATCTTAGAATTCCAATGCCCATATTGTAAATTCATAATATTTTTTATTCCTCTTCATTGTTCAAGCATGCCAGATAACTCCTGTTATATGTTTTGAGTTACTTCAACTGGTGCAAAGATTTCCTTTAATATAGTAGGGCTTGGATTTAATCTAACTGTTTTTAACTTCTCTTGCAGATGGGATCCTATTGGGAGGCATACTACTCATGTATGAATTCCACAATCAATTGAGACTCATTCTTCTACTTGTATACTCCTTTTGGATACCTCAGATAATCACCAATGTTATTCGTGACTCACGCAAGCCTTTGCATCCTCATTATATCTTAGGCATAACTGTTACTCGGCTAGCGATCCCATTATATATTTTTGGTTGTCCTGACAACTTCTTGCGCATAGAACCAGATCAGAGCTGGTGTGTTTGTTTGGCTATATTTGTTGGACTTCAAGCTGCAATTCTCTTGCTTCAGCACTATTTTGGGTCCTTGTGGTTCATTCCTCGTCAGGTTGGACCCAACTCTGTCTTGATATTTTTTAACCACTTGTACTCATTTGATTTCATCTAACTCTTTCTACATTGAAGTTAGTTTTTTTTAGGATTATATTTAGTTATAACTCATATGCCTATATGATCATTTGAAGGATTTGGTAGACATCCTACAAATATGGGTGGCTTAATTATCTATTTTGATCATATTGCTCCATTGTATTGGCTACTTTTTTTTTCGTTTCGCTTAATCATGACTCACGAGCATAGTATTGATAATAACACATTGTTTTGGTTCTCGCCCCTTGCTTTTCTTAACTGAGCAATGAACATGCATCATAATGCTTCTCTCTCAGCTAACTTTATCTTTGTAATTTGCAGTTTCTACCTGAGAAATACTGCTATTATAGGAGGTTTGCTCAAGATACAAACCATGCCACAGACTGTGTTATATGCATGACAGCCATTGATATTACTCCGCGATCTAACAATTGCATGGCATGTGAATGTAACCTTGGTCTATTCAAATTTATCTTTACAATCTGAACCTAATCTAAGTCTAATGCACCGACACTTCCACAGGTGACCCCTTGTGACCATTTTTTCCACTCTGGCTGTTTGCAAAGATGGATGGATATAAAGATGGAGTGCCCTACTTGCCGACGCCCTCTTCCACCTGCATGAAGAGATTTCCAGTGTTCATATAATAGGATAAACTTACACTGCCCAACTACATAATTTTGGTAATATGCTTAGTGGCATCGAAGAATTACATTTTTGTTTGTCTCATATATATATATATATTATTGACTTTAATTTCTATGCATTGTTAGAGTAAATAATTTTACACGGTTAGTCTATCAGAAAATATAGTTGGTATAACTTTTAAGGTGATTATTGTAAAAGTCAATAAAATTTTTATATAGTGTTTTGTGATTAAATGATAATGTAAAAAAATCTTTTACACTATTTAGTCTGGTGCAAGAGATGACACCTCATCTCAGCAAAAATTTGTAATTTGATTTTTCCTTCTGATTCCATATGTTAAGACTATAGCTCTTGTACATAATTTTGAAAGACAATGACACATAACTAGTTACTTTTTAAAACATGAAATATATATATATATATATATATTCCCTTCTTTTGTGAAAATATAAGGGTACTTTTGTGATTCTGTTCCAAATTGAACTTAGCATTTACTTAGTTTTCTACTCTTTGCCATATCTAGAGTCCAATGGTAGTCACTAACATGATTTCATGTTAACTGTTAAATTTGCATGTTACAATTTTTTTTCTTCTGCTTTGCAGGTTGGGATAGAATCCATATTCCGTATAATTGCACCTTCAGTACAATACTGAAATACGATACTTCTCACAATTGTATCATGAAGCATTGTTATAATTTTAGACTTTTTTTTTTTACTTTTTCTTTCACTGGTTATGTATCAATATCAAGTTGTACATTAGAATTCAATATGATGATCTTTTGACATCCATCCTTAGCTTTTGGTTAATCTCTTTATTTTCCATTAGTGCTAGCAAGTTTGTTTTCCCACACACGGCTGTATGTACTTTTTATTTAAATAAAACTACATTTTTTTTATGTAAATTTAATATCAAATTTAACAAGAAAAGGTGATCGTGTTATAAAAAGAAATTGGGACAATATAAAGATAAAATAATAGCATAAAATAGGTAAAATTTTAATTTAGCAAAGATATGTAATAAGTTACCTGATATTTGAATAAAGTTGATCATGCCTCTTTGCCACCGAAGAAGACAGAACAAGAACAATTAACACAAAATTTGAACACAAAATGGAGCAATGGTGATAAATATACCATGGTGAAAAAGTGAATGGTAATATTATCACTTAAGAATTACGTGAATTTTAAAAAACTCAACTTGTTAGTTTTGATCTTGATTATTTATGAAAAGATCTGGTGATTAATATCTAGAGTTTAATCACTAAAAGTGCAAAAACTTTCGCACAATTAATCAAAAATTATAATCGATATGATTTTTAAGATAATTATTATAAAAAATAAACAAGTTCTATATGATAATTTATGATTGAATGATAACATAATTTTATAATCAGTATATAACCTATTTTCTACAATATTTATTATTTTCATTCTCCTAGAAGGAAAAAAAACATCTTCACTATATACATCTCTTTCTATATATACATATTAAAAATATCCATGTATAAAATATTTTTTTTATATTTTCTAATATATCTTAAATGTAAATGAGAGTGAAAAGAAAAATTAATGGAAAATAAACTTTTTTTCCATTAAGTAATCTATCAAAACATGAAAGAACCACAATTTTTTGGAATGAAAGAAAAACATAGTTTTAAAATCTAGATGATCAAGTCAATCTAATATGTTTAATTGCAAATCAAAGGTTTAATTGAGTCAAATTGCTGATCAGATCGATCATGTAGTTTATTCAGTTTGATGTGATATAATCCAGTTTAATCCAGTAAGATCTATGGTTAAATTAGTGGTATTGTCCGTTGAATCAGAAAATCAGTTTAATTGGAACAAAAAGTAATGAAAATACAAAAAATTAGGACACACTTACGAATTGAATTAAGGACCTAAAATTTATCTAGTGGATCAACTTCTATTAAACTATCATGATTAGGTCTTAAACATATAATATAATTGATACATATATTTATATTTTATGTTACTTATATTGATTTCGTAATTTAATTATTGACTCACTAATTCGACCAATAATCCATCAATACTGTGTATCGACCTCGGAAACCACCGATCAGGTTTTTTAAAATTACTA
The DNA here is from genome assembly GCA_013407115.1 of Glycine latifolia. Classification (NCBI taxonomy): domain Eukaryota; kingdom Viridiplantae; phylum Streptophyta; class Magnoliopsida; order Fabales; family Fabaceae; genus Glycine; species Glycine latifolia. The sequence continues at coordinate 36,828,788 of CM023946.1, read as the reverse complement.
ATAAAAGTACTGTCCCATATAGAGTGGTCGCCTTTGAACCTAGTATTTCCACATAACGAGAGACGACATCTATGAACTTGCTCATTTCCTGTCAAATACAAACACTTTACAAGGAATAAGACGCATGACACAACAGAATACAGACACATTTAACACACCAACCACTGTACAAAATGACTCCCTAACTCAAATTTGAACTTTATTTTTCCTATTCATATCCACACAAAAAACAAAACAAAACAAACGCTTGCTTAAGGGTAGCTTGGTACAAGAAGAGGTGCAGACGCAGGCATTGCTGCTGCAGCAGGTGGAGCAGCCACTGAGCCAGCAGCAGAGACATTATTATTATTGCTCCCAACAACACAACAAAGCTCAGAGCAATCAACTGGTTGTTCAAGTTTTGCCTTGCATTCCTTTTCACTCCTCTGCAATGGCTTCTCTGGCAAACAGTTCCTTCTATCATCAAATACTATCCTCTTTGATGTCAAGTTCTTACAAATACCCTCTTCCTCACAGAAGAAGTTGTAAGAGAAAGTGAAGTTTGCCAAGTTTGGCAGCTCACAAACCCCCACAGGGACAGTGCCACTCATCATGTTATGCCCCAAATTCAATTGCTCCAAGTGAGACAACCCTGAAAGGCTATAAGGTATAGGTCCAACAATGCTATTGAAACTCACATCCAATACCCTTAGTTTGTAGAGAAACCCTAGTTGTTGTGGCAAACACCCTGACAAGCTTGTGTTGATTAGCACAAGCTCCTCCAAAGTATCAGCAAAGGTCACTATGCTTTCTGGAAGACACCCTCCAAATTTGTTGTTGGCAAAGACAAGGACAGAGGCTGAGATTTTTCCTAAGTTTGGTGGAATAGTGCTTATGAAGCGGTTGTTGTTGACAAAGATTGCATCAATGGTGTTGTTGAAGAGTTGAGGAGGCAATGGCCCTTCGAACTCGTTGTAGCGAAGGTCGAGGTATTTTAGCAAAGGAAGGGAAAACACAACCAAAGGGAAAGATCCTACAAATCTGTTGTTGCTAAGGTCAAGCTCATAGAGTAGAGTTAGGTTTGTGAAGGACTTTGGGAGGATTCCACAGAAACGGTTGTTGCTGAGATGAAGGACTGCAAGGTCTGATAGAAGGCCTATTTCATTGGGTAGGAACCCTGCTAAGTCTGCAAAGTTAAGGTCAATGCCAGCCACAACTGTCACTTTAGGGTCATCAAGTGAGGGAGCACAGAAAACCCCTGTGTAGTTGCAAACTGAAGGACCTACCCAGTTGGAAGTGAAGTTATTTGGGTCTGAGTAGATCACTTGCTTCCATGCTTGTAGGCCAAGAAAGGCCATGTGAAGCCTTGTGTTCAAGGAAGGATTCTGAGTGTGTTGGTGTTTGTGATGATGGCTATGACTGCTGGCATTGGTGTGCTTTGCATTGAGGTTGTTTATGAAACATGACAAGTGCACAAAAATGAGGAATAGCACACTGATGGTAAAGGAATAGGATGCTGACGCTGAGGCCATTGCTTTGAGAGATTAGAGCAATGAATGGCTAATGAGTGAATCACAATCAATATATATGCAAATGAATAAGAGAAAATGGTTTCGTCTATGTACCAACAGTATAAAGAAATATTTATTTTGTCATCCAATGATAAATTTTCATATATGGTAAGCTAATAAGTTAGTTGAATTTTACGATACTTATCTTAAAAATCTTACTTATTGTGATTTTTGATTGATTAACGTGTAAAATTTTCAAAATGATAATATAGAACCCCTTTCATTTCACTTTCAAAGGAGAAGGCATAGTCAATATGTTTAATCATGTTGTCTTGTTCACGTTTGAGATTAGTACAAACCAAGATGGTTAGGGAATGAAATAATCCTAAGTTGGAAGATTATCACAACAACTTTGTTTAAAGTGACGGTTAACCGTTACTAAAACCTACGAAAGAATGTTGGGAGTTGTAGGTTACTTCTCTACCAATGAGTTTCTAGATGGCAGGTATCATGGCATTGATGACAGATACGGTTTGTACTTTACATACAAAGTCAACAGTGCTCTTGATTCTGTTTGCACTTGACCATGCGCATTACAAGGACTTTTCTCCTTACAGGTGATTTTCGTAGTAGTTTGAGTGGAGTTAGAGAGGGACAGCAAGAGAAGAAATGAATGAGAATAGGGGTTTCTTTAAACCAAAGGGATGACGAAGATTTTTGTGTTAAATGAAGATTAGCCTCTAATTAATTTGCAAAATTCTTTTGTGGCAACTACCCCTGCTTGAAGATTGTCTATTGCTGCTTGTTGAACTCATCGACAAATGAATGATTACTTTGATTATTTTAGCATGGAGTAAAACATTAACTTTGCTTCTAAAATCTTTGGGGATAAATTTAATGTATTTATGAGTCAAGAACAGTAATTTTAGATCCTATTTTTTACAAGTGGCAACGAATTTGGTCTCTTGCAGATACTCGCGTACCAATGATGTCAATTTTTAGGACTAATTTTTTTTGCTTAAAATTGAAGACTTTAAAATATAATGTTAATGTAGGAATTAAAATTGAAAACTAAATTAAAAAATAATGTTAATGTAGGAATTAAAATTAATGTTGTGTTCCTTTTGCGTCATTCTATATCCCTAGTTAATTTCTACCTATTGTTAATTTGATCATTTTAATATAGACTAATCTAACTATCTGTTACAACTAATTTAAAGCATTCATATGATATATAATTGATTCGTGTGAAAGTGAACTCGATTCTTTTAAGTAAGATTTTAGGTTCAAGTATTATAAATGAGAAAATATGATTGGGAGATGAGACTTCACTAAAGATGATCAATTATCTTTTTGACGAAAATTAATCATTAACAAAATTGATAGATATTTTACATTAATGTCATAATTATTAAAAAAATAAAAAATAAGAATTAAGTAGTAATGTTTATTTAGGGCTGTTTCATGTTGTTAATTTTATTTAGGTTAAAACTTTCCAACATGTTTTGTAATTAATTAATTTATTATGTTTCTTTTAAAAAAAAATACTTTATTATGTTGTGCTTTAATTGAGTCGTATTAATTAGACTCATCGCCCCCCTCCAAAAAAAAAAATAATATAAGTTGGTCCATTATGAATTCAAATATTATTTAGGTTAAATTGTAATTTTTCTTTTAATTTTTAAAATTCATGATTTTGATTTTCTTGAATTTTAATTGTAACATTTGGTCATCCTAATTTTATGAATTTGTGATTTTGGTCATCTTGATAGATTATTAACAATTAATTTTGATCAATCTAATTATTAAGTTAATTATAAATTAATTAAAATTATTAATTATTAAAAATTGAATAAAAATTAAGGATCAAAATTACAATTTAACCAATATGTTAATATGTGAATATGAAAGAGTTAGAATAAAACTGATTATTTTAGATTAAAAAGAGTTTGATATACATGCATCATTGTTAGTGTAGAAAAGGTTTTGCACCATTAATTGATTCAAAATCACTCTTTGTATGGCTTTTATCATACCATACATGAAAGCTTATATGATAACCTAAAATTTCATTACATTATGAGGTCATAAACTATTTATTCAGAAAAAAAAATCCTTGAACAAATTCCAACCCTTTTTTGACAGGAATCAAATTCCAACCTAATACGCACAAGATTTTTTTTTGCAAAAAAGTATCTTTAAACCAATCTATTTAACCAGCAACCGAACGCAATACATAGGCTCCATGATGGACTTTATCCGAATGGATTAAGTCAACTCCCACAAAATGTATTATTTATTTGTTTTTATCAAAAAGTTGGAAACTATCTTTAGGACCAAGTCCCAACCCTAAGCAGAAAGCAAAACAGAACTCGTCCCACCTCGTGTTGCCATGTATGTAAACAAACGATAGTTACAATTTTCGTGTTTATGTATTGCTAGGCATATCTTACTTTGAAATTTGTTGAAATACGTAGCAATTTATTAATCGCGATTTCAAACTTAAATAAGCCAAGAATTACAAACCCAAAATTAACTTAGCATAACCAATAAAGCCTTTATTTGGATAACTCAAAGAAAAACGAATTTCCAATATTTTTTAAAGTTTCCAAAACTAAATAAAAAAACTCAATGTTTTTAAAATTTTAGTTATGGAAAAAACGAACTGAATGCACAAACAACAAACGCTAAATTATGTTTAAAAAAACGGCTAAATTTATCGCAGCCTGTGGAACAGGGTAACTCATTATAACATAATATTAAAACCAAGCTTAAGAACATTGCAACAATTAAAATCCTGCACTGAATCAAATATTCAACCACCATATAATTTAGATTTGCATAACCATTAAACGAGCTTGAATTTAACAAAACTTTAACCAAAAATAATCGCATTTCAACCACACGAGCAATCAAACAGAGTCTTAATTATTTCAACCAGGGAAAGAGAAAGGGGGGGGGGGGGGGGTCTCAAACCTAAGGATTATAAGCTGATGGCATGAAATGAAACAACAAAAATGAAAATTCTTGTTTGCAAAACTATGATTTCTAAGTATCAAGGTCCTAAATTTGGGAAAATATCAATACCAATATTTCTCATCCAAAATTATTCAAATGACAAGGGAATTGGCATGATTATCCCAGGAAATTGTCGTCATCATCTTAGCCGCCTCCACCAGATCCGTATTTCTTTCCGAACAAAACAAGCTGCAGCTTGTCATAACCAGCAAGCACACCAGCACCTGCAACAGCACGCAATATGTTTGCACCAGCACCTTTGAAGAGTGACTTGGCACCCTCATTTGCAAGGATTGTTTGGAATGCATGCAAAGAGCTCTTGTACTTCACAGCCTCTCCAGAAGTCATCATCATCCTTCTACGAACAGTGTCAATGGGATAAGAAGCCAAACCAGCACCAATTGTGATTCCCCATCCCAAAAGGAAACTAGCAAAGAAACTATCCTGTTAACAAGAAAAGTACCGTGGTAAGTAACATAAAATAAATACGAGGGAGAAGTTAAGAGTCAAAACTTAAGAAGTACAAATTCCCAAATTTAAATTAGGTGGTCATAATGGATAATATATATAGGAAATAGGTATTTGAGATAAATTGTATATAGGCATTACTAAATGCACTTGACTTGATGCTAATGTCAAATACATTAATAAATCAAAACTATTCTGAACAGTAACTTTTTTTTAACTATGTAAAACCCATACAAAAGCTTCAAGGTGACAAAAGTAACAATTATTCATGTAGCTGACAAATTGTTAAACAAAATAATGCCTAACAAACATAAACCCAAAGTGAAATTAGCCAAAGATAAGTGTTATTAAAAATACCATATTTCAAATTCAAATTTTGTACATACCTGCAACCCACCAACCAAAACTACTGGCTTCAGGGAATCATACATTCCAAAGTAAAGACCACGATACACTATAATTCCAACACATGAAATGTTGAACCCACGATAAAGGCCAGCAACACCATCAGACTTGATGGTTTTCCTGTAAACATCAACCAAGCCATTAAACTGCCTCTCACCACCCTTCTTTGCGGCCTTTGCATCGTTTGCTAAACGAGTACGGGCATAATCCAAAGAATAGACAAATAAGAGGGAAGAAGCCCCAGCAGCCCCACCAGATGCCAAATTCCCAGCAAACCACTTCCAGTAGCCATCTTTGTCCTTTTTAAAGTTGAAAAGTCTCTTGAAGTAATCCTTAAAGGCAAAGTTCAGAGCCTGGAAGGAAAAGTAGGATATTAGGAATTACAGAAATTATATAGAGAAACTCCGAAACAAATAATCAAATACATTCACTGCAATCACCTGAGTAGGGAAATATCTGATAACATTAGCAGTATTGCCTCTCCAAAGAGCAATCACACCCTCATCCTTCATGGTTCGAGCAAAACAATCACCAATTCCCTTGTATGGCTCAGATAACCGACCACTTTTGATCATTTCATCCTGATTTTGGATAAGCAATTTGACTCGTTCAATTGGAGCAGCAGCTGTCTTTGACACAGCAGCAGACACCCCACCCATCAGAAAATCCACTAGAAATCCACTCATTCCTTTCTCTGCTGGAGCATGCACAGTAACTGGAGATACAGGCGACACAACAGCCAATCCAGAAGAGTGCAGTCCTCCATTGAAGTAAGAACCAGTCAAGGAATAATTCCCAGAGTTAAAGTTGGGGCTTAGCCTGGACACCAGGTAAGACTGTCCAGCTAGCTTCTGAACAACTGATGGATGTTGTGGTCCATCAGCCATGATTGCAGTCTAGATGGCAACCTGTCAACATTTACCATAACAATAAGCCATAGATTCAACAACACTAGAGTTAAAATAAATCCTAACTAAAACACCACTTTAAAAGAAAATCAAATGCATTTGAAGCATCATACACCAGAAATCTAATACACATTTGGCAACTCCGATTAAAATTAAACACTTCTTAACACAAAAATGCTTTACAAGGCATTCACAAAATGTACACAGATATACTGAATGTATGTAGAACAGTGTTATGTCAATGGTGGATGGAGGAGATATAAGGTGGGTTAAATGGTTAAGGTGGAAGGGAACAGGGGAAAGAGTGTGGATTCAATTCTCTCTGCTAAAAAAAAACTAACAATTAACATTTTCCGATAAAAAAAAGACAAACAGCAGAAGGCCAAATGTTCTGCCATACAAACATGTCATTGCGTCCCTTCACAAATTGCCTACGGTGGTTAGAAAAAATCCGTCATGGCGGCGGCTATTTAACAACACTGATGTAGAGACACTGAAAATACAGATAACAAGAAATTCAATATCAAGTATCCTTTTATCTATCAAACACTTCATCCAAAAACAGGAATACCATTTTCTTCATTGTAATAACACAATACTTCATAAACTTACTCTAAGCATACACAATTCATACAAATACTTCGTAAACTTAACCTAAGCGCACATGAATCCAACATCATTAGTTCACTACTTAAAAATTGCAATTGCTGAAAACCTCAAAAGTTTATAGGTAGCAGAATGCGAGTATCTGACTAAGCACGAAGCAAACAACACCACAAATTCAAATCCTAGAACAGTTGATCTCACTCTCACTCTCACAAATCACAAACTCATTATTCTACTTTTCAAATTTCGTTTCAGTCTCAGTTCGGACACCACCGCGAAATTCGATTAAAGAGAAGGTCAGATAGCAAATCAAATACTACTAAAGGTCCAGCATCACTGCTCTGGTTAAGGAGTGATGTTGGATTTTTAAGTACTATTAAAAAAAATAAGTACTATTAGAGATATAAGATTAATTGGAAGGTTAAGGACGAAGGAATTCCCTTTGCTAACAAAAACTACCATTATAACAACTAACATTTCAATGAGAAAGTAACTAACTACAGAACAAAAATTAAGAAGAAACACAGAAAATGGAACAAGCAAAATCGTGGAGAATAGAAAAAAGTGCAGAGAATGGAAGAAGAAAAGGGGAATACCTGAAGATTGGTGCTCCGTTGAGATCGTGAGACAAGAGAAGAGAAGAGAAGAGAAGAGAAGAGTGAGACTATAAATGGGAGCACCGAACCAGGGGCATTAGGGTTTTATATGTAATGACGAATTTGCCCCTTGCTATTTTCCTTTTGTCTTCAACCATTTTTTTTGTTTCGGCGGAAAAAAACTGAGGGGGGCCTGTCTGCGCCCGACATCCTCCCGCAAAATTTTGTATACTTCTTCGAGTAATCCTAATTCGTAAACCCCTAAGAATACAAACAAACAAACAAACAAACGAAAATAAAAAATAACATTTCGAAATATTTGGCAAAAGAATCCAAATAATACATTTTTAATATAAATTTACCAATTTGAGACTGTTTTGAAACATAATACAAATCTGGGGCAGTTGAACACATCTAGACTAGGCTGGACGTGTTCAGCTGCCTTAAATACTCATCCCAGCTTCAGTTTCCATCACTTGTGCTGATTCAGTTTCTTTGTAAAAGCTCCTGAAGTGTATCCATGTTAGAGTTTAAGGTTTTATCCCTGTAGCGAAGCTCTGCGCGTTTGTGAGTGGTTTTCAAAAAGTGTTGAAGCTCTGCTAACAAGTAAGTTAATTTATTTGATGCATATTATTTAATATATTATATTATTGTAATATAAAACTGTTAGCGACTGTTAGGTATAACTAGGTTTGTATCAAAACAGTTAGGTATTAGGGTGTAGGGTTTAGTTTCGGTTAGGGTTTAAGGCTTAGGGATGATGATTGAAAGTTAGGGTTTAGGGTTGATGGTTAGGGTTTAGGTTTGAAATGTAATTTATTTTACAAAATTTAGGCTTTTGGTTTAAGGGGTATGACTTAGGGTTTAGGGTTATGGTTTAGCATTAAAGGGTTTAGGGGTTTAGGGTTTAACACGAAGGGTTTAGGGTTTAGGGGTTAGTTTCAGCTAGGGTTTATGGCTTAGGGATGATGACTGACAGTTTAGGGATTATGATTGATGGTTAGGGTTTAGGTTTGAAATGTAATTTATTTTACAATTTAGGGTTTAGGTTTAGGGTGTATGACGTAGGGTTTAGGGGTACGGTTTAGCATGAATGGTTTATGGGTTTAGGGTTTAGCATGAAGGGGCTAGTGGTTTAGGGTTTAGGGTTTAGGGTTTGTTAAATTAGGTGTATGAATATGTATTTATGTTGTTTTATGAATTAATTTATTTATTAGTAATGATAAGAACATATTAGAACACAATATTTTTTTTTTATTTATGTGAAAAAGGCAGGTCAACCGAAAAGTTTGGCTTTTGTTTACTGAAAGAGATGAGTTCAGGTGGTCAGGAGTTTGCTTGTTTTGTGTTGTTTTTTAATGGAAGGAAAGTTGAAGGGCCAGGCGGTATTGTTTTTGAAGGGGACAAGAGGCGGACACGTATTAAGAGAAGGTCGACACTGATTGAATTGCATCAGAAGATACGACAAAAATTAGGTTTGGAGAACAACCAACATATCACTATGCTTACAGGAAGATCATGGCAACGTGAACAGTACATGGGTTTTCAACTTGCGGATGATGAAGACATTGAATTTTTAATGGAAGAATATTTCAATCAGCCAAACCCAAATTTTATAGAGTTGTACGTGGATTATACTGGAGCAGAGGATGTTATACCAGTGAGGAGAGTTCCTTCAAACCGTGCATGTAATGCATCATCACATGGTGATCCATTTTTTTACACGTGTCTGAGGAAGACTCACATGACCCAACTTGGGTCATGGATGAAGAAGAAGAGGATGACGATGATGAGATTTTTGCAATGGAAGATCGTCTTCTTCAGGAGGATGGTAGTGCGTCAGATAATGATGACAATGTTGGTGTGCGTGCGACTGGATTCCAAGAAGACGCTGATGTGGGGTCGTCTCAAATCCATGATCATGCGGACGTTGGATGTACGCGATCAGAAGCACCTGTTGAAGGTATGTTACATGATTGCAGTAAATGATGAAGTTCTATCATATATGTGTATAGTATTTTATTTTCCATCACATGGTTATTGAACTGATTTATATTTGAAGGTGGTGAGGTCATTCCTTTTTGGGATGGAATTCCTCATTACACATATATTGATTGGAGTCATCCAAGCGAAGAAGACTCTTTTCGCGATTCTGGTTCGGGTTCGGGTCAGGTTCAGTGCAGGGTCCATGGCAATTAGGGGATCCATTGTTTGTTAAACAGGAGTTTCCCTCTAAAAAGGATGCACAAATTGCAATTAGGCGGAACTTGATGAAGGAGCATCAAGAGGCATATGTTGTTGAGAGCAAGCCTAACAAGTTTAGCTATAAGTGTATTGCTCATAAGGAGGGTTGCCCATGGAGGGTTAGGGTCATTAAACCAACGTACGGTGAGAAGTGGGTTGTTTCAAGGTGGGGTGGCAACCACAATTGCTTGAATGACCATATTACACAGGGTCATAGACAGTTTGATGCTGATGTTATTGCTTCACATATAGTAGGTATGTTTTTATCACCATTTAATTTCGTGTATATGTCTTCAATAATGGTTCTTTAACGTTGATAATGTAAATGTGAGTCTTGCAATTTCATTGTTAGGAATGATTAAGAAGGACCCGTCTGTGTCAATTGCATTGGTTCGGGAGAGGATCAGCCATTCATTTGGATTCCAAGTTTCATATCGAAAGGCCTGGTATGCAAAGCAGAAAGCAATGGCAATGATTTATGGGGATTGGGAAGAATCTTACGCATTTTTGCCCAGGTGGTGTAGCTACATGCTTTGTTTTTCTCCAGGTTCTTTTTATGATATCCAGACCAATGATTATTTCGTGGCACATCGCCTGGTACGGACAAAGCGTGTGTTTCATCGCATGTTCTGGACTTCTAGGCAGTGTTGCGAAGCATTCAATTTTTACAAACCCATGATTCAGATTGATGGAACACATTTGTATGGCAAGTATACAGGTAAATTGTTGATTGCCACGACTCAGGATGGCATTAATGAATGTCTGCCACTGACATTTGCAATAGTTGAGGGGGAGACTTTGGAAGCCTGGGAATATTTCCTTGCTAACATTCGTCTCCACGTCACACAAAGACGAGACATATGTCTGATTTCAGATAGGCACCGGAGCATACTATCTGCTGTGGCGAATCATCCTGGTTGGCAACCACCTTTTGCTATTCACGTTTTTTGCCTTCGTCATATTGCCAGTAATTTTAATCAAAAGTTCAGAATAAGCAACGTTGTTTAACAAATGAAAAATGTGTGTTGAGACTTTTCATGTTTTGTGAATTTTGAATAAGCAACGTTGTTTAACAAATGAAAAATGCGAAATGCACAATTTAAATAAGAACATGTTGTCGTGTTTACTAACGACCTATTTGGTAGTCATTCATTCACATATTAGCCACACTACAAAATAAAGTCTATTACACGATATGAATATAAAATAGGTTACAATTACAAACACAACAAATATATACACAAACAAAATAAAAAACTAAGACGGAGGTGGCCATGGCTGATGACGCGCGTGTCGATCTGGCATGATGCGTCTGCTACGGCGCAGAGGAGGCCTGACCTGAGATGGGCCTGACTCACTAGGGTCAGGCTGTGAAGGACCAGCCTCAAAAGAGGTAGCCTGAGGAGGGGCAACATCGGCAGTTTGTGCGTATGGACCTCCCTCATATGGCGATGATGGTTGGGGATAAGAAGGAGGTGGGGTGCCACCGTCTGGAAGTGGAGGGTAGACCACACAACCGGCGGGAGTACAATCAAGCTGATCAGCCAGGCGCGCATAATCAGCATCAGTCCACTCCGGACCCTGAGTCCACGCTGGAACAGGGTCGAAAGTACTGGTCCCACAAGGTGCTGATGCCATGTCCATAGCAGTAGCACAGAAGACATCTTGTGGCTGGGGGTCCACTGGTGGTGGAACGTAATCCTCGGTAGTGAACCCCTGATGGCCCATGTCTCCCTGGTGGGTGCCTTCATAATACAAAGGCTGGCTACCGTATGTAGATCCTATCACAGGAGGCCTAAAACAACCAGCAGTGCGAGGCCTGGGAACTCCAATGGGTTCTGGAACATGGTGCATGACTTTCTGCCGATGCTCTAACCCATGCCCCTCCTGTCTCCCGCGGGGAACTTTCAAAGACACCTATGGCTGACACTGAAGTTGCGATGCTAGTGCATGTGGGCCTGGCTCCTCCAATCGACAGCTCTCTCGGAACATGGAAATAATGCGACCCACCTCCTCGTGCAAGTATCCCATCGTGAAGTCCGGCCACTCCCCGCCACTGGAACAGTATATCATCTCCAGCCCGTCAATCTGTAAATTACAAAACAAATTAATTAGTTCACAGTATAACACCTTTATCATTAAACCAATTTTACAATTTATTTTTCAACACTTACACCACGACCCAACTTCGCAGCCATCTTCGTCACGTATCGCTTCCCATTCTCCCTATACCAAATCATGTACTCATGGTTTGGTGACAGTAAGCCAGTCAGTAGGGGGCAGCTCAATGTGCTGGGCCCTCTGCCCCCATCGTTGTATGAAGGGTCTGAGCTTACGCAACCAATTATTTTGTTGTTTGCCTCGGAGGGAGAGATCATGCACACCTTTCAACTTCCTCGGCCTTCGGGGGATTGGTTGATCTCTCCCAAACTGTCGCATACATTTGTCAGGATAAGAATATTCCACTATGTGGAAGCACATAATGGGACTAGTAGTCATCCACAATAGTCTCTCATCCTGAGATGCATCAAGAAAGTGGTAGCTTGCATATGGTTGCCAAACCACCTAAACAAAACAATGAAACACACAATTATTAAATGATCCAATCTAAGCAACCAAACTTATACAAAGAACATTATGTACCTCATCCCGAGTAAGGGAGTCTAATCTCTCTCGATGCCAATGAAGCTCATGTAGTTGGAACTTCACTAAAGCGTTAAACCTATTTTCAAAATAAGTTACATTACACAACTGATAACACTTAATATCAAATATCATACTCAGTAAACAAAGGAAAATAACAACACATACCTGTGGCCGTAATGCCACGCCGGCTGAGTAGGGTCAGGAATAGCTGGAGCAATGGGTGGGAATCTGATCCATGCCCATATCTGTAGAAGAGTGTGACACCCACCAATGTCACTTCTGTCTACATCTGTACACTCACACATTTGTCTGAACAAATGTGCTAGAACCGCTGAACCCCAGCTATACCTACCTATATCCCCCATGTCCCCTGCAAGCAAAGGGATATAGCGACAGGCGACTGTGCTTCCCCCGGATCGGTCACATATTAGCCATGCTCCAATAATACACGCAATGTGCGCCTTCGAAAACCGCATGACTTGGACAACATCATCATCACCCACGTTGGCCCAATGTTCATAAAGCCTATCAAAGTAACTAAGGCGCAACAATCCTCCTTTTAGCTCAGTATCTAGAGGAGGATGACCGAACACCTCCTCGATAATGGTGTCCCACTCGTCTGAGGTGGATCCAGTGACGACATGGTCGTGACTGCTTAAACCTAAGATGGCAGCCACGTCCTCCAACGTGATCGTCATCTCTCCTTGCGGCATATGGAATGTATGTGTCTCTGGTCTCCACCTCTCCACCAAAACACTGATAAGTGCAGCATCGATCTGAACACAAGTTCAAAATTAATCAATTCGCATCTATACTTAGAAATGAAAACATTGATATCAGTCAATTCATATGTACAATTCTTATGCCCATAATTGGATACCTGGATATGTTGCATGCGTGCAACATGCAGGAACCCAGCCTGTCCTAACATCCACGCAACCATATCAGGTATATCATCACACTTTGGCCCCCCTCCAATTTTGCCACGTCGTGTCTTTAGCACCCGACATCTGTCCTCGTTCCACACGGCCTGTGAAACGTGGGTCCACTGGGTACGCCTCCGCAGAACCCCCCACTTATATGGGGTGGGAAAAACATGCGTCGTCGGATCCATACCCTGGCCCTCGTGATCGGATCCGGACCGTGACGAATCAGGAGATGAATCAGCCATCTATAACAATGTTAATATTAATGAAACAATATAATAATTGATAAATTAATAGCTTAAAATTATTAACTTAACATAAACCCCCAATTTTGTAAAACATAAACACTAAAATTTGTGAACCCTAAACCCCCAATTTTGTAAAACCTCAACCCTAAAATTTGTGAACACTAAACCAACACTTATATCAACCCTAAACACTAAATTTTGTGAACCCTAAACCCCAATTTATGTCAACCCTAAACCCTAAACCCTAAACCCTAAATTTTGTGAACCCTAAACCTAAACCCTCATTTATGTCAACCCTAAACCCTACATTTTGTAAACCCTAAACCCCTAACTTTGTAAAACCTAAACCCTAAAATTGAACTAACAAAACATTGTCATATCATTTTAATTTAACAACTAATCCTTGGACTCTGAACCCTACATTTACCAAACACTAAACCCTAAACAATAAATTTTCTAAACCCTAAACCATACATTTAGTCAGCCCTAACCCCTAACATTTGTAAACCCTACACCATTACCCACAAACCCTAAACCCCAAACCTAGGTTTTGTCAACCCTGCCCCTAACCCATTACCCCTAAACCCTAGGTTTTGTAAACCCTAAACCATTACCCCTAAACCATATTCCCTAAATCCTACCCCCCTCAACCCTAAATCATGCACATCAATACCTTATGCCTAAATCATCAACAACACTAATTATACCTAACAGTTTTCTACAAATATAATAATACCTAACATTTGCTAACAATTTCATATAGTTCTAACAATTCTATTATTTAATAATATAACATTTTAAATAATAAATTTACTTACTTGTTCGCAGAGCTTAAACACACGTATATCACCCGCAAACTGACAGAGCTTCGCTGCAGAGGAAAATCTCTCACAAATCCTAGAGAGATGGACTAGAGAAAGCTTTAGAGAGAAGGTGAAATGTTACAAATGGTAAAAAGTAACTTCCGGGAGGCTTTTACAGGCAGCTGAACACGTCCAGACCAAAGTAACTTCCGGGAGGCTTTTACAGGCAGCTGAACACGTCCAGCCCAGTCTGGACGTGTTCAACTGCACCAGATTTGTATTATGTTTCAAAATAGCCCCTAATTGGTAAATTTATATTAAAAATGTATTATTTGGGTTCTTTTGCCCAAAATATTTAGCATGAACCTTGTCCGTGGTCATAATTTACAATTCTCTATTTTATTATACTTTTTAATGTTTTTATTTTAAAAAATTATATGTTAAACAATTGAATTTTTATAGAGAAACATTTAAGCAATTGATAAATTCAGATAATTGTTTCTTTAAAAATGTCTTCTACATTTTTTTATAGATATAAGATAGGTCGTCTTCTATCATTTTAATTTATATAAAAGTATGTTTTAAAAAAATTAGGTTTATAATTATGTTTACATTTACATAAATATAACTTATTCTTTAAAATTAAATGTGTAATACATGTGTCTTTGTTTTGTTTTCTAGTCATTTATTTATTAGAAATTAATTTTATCTTTATGAATTTTCAATTTGTAAGTATAATAAAAGTATAAAAAAATAATCATACATGATAAATTGTGATTGAATGAACTTTTTACATCATCATACAAGATTATTTATCAATTATATCACACCTTAGTACTTATTTTTCATACTTTAGGCTACTTAGCTTAGGTCTTTTTATTTTTTTCGGCCTTTACTTTATTACATTTTTAATTGGTTGTGCATCATCCTCTCATTATTTGCTTATTTCAATTGTCAATTTGCTCGTATTGCACGATTTTTTTGCCCACTTTTCTCGTTATTATGGTGTTAAAATTATATGGTGCCTTATTGACAATAATTGAAGCTTAGAAATTAAACTTTGAATTAAATAGAAAAAAGTAAAAAATCTTTATAACCAATAATAATAATCTAGTCAACCAACACTTTACATGAAACAAATCGTTAAAGAGAGATTAGGTGGTAATAACGACTGAATGTGTTAAAGTATATTTTGCATAAACATAGACGTAGTTCACCAAGTGGATGCACTTGGTTAATCAAAGTTGTAGACACATTGTTAATTGACTTTGGTATTTACACATTAATTATTCATGTCAATTATATATTAACGTAGTACACCTAACTTAAACAATTAGGTGCATCAAATTCATGCTATAATCTCCAAGTTCTAAGAAACGTTGACATGTGGAATTGGTCCATATTAATGACCTGGGAAGTGGGAGCACAAAATCGACTATGATGTAAGCTTTAGAAGAGGCACTAATTGAAAGTTAGTGTGTTTGAATGCATGTTTACAAATTGATTTAGAATAGAATTGACTTTAAAGTGTTAATATTTATGTTTGAATATTTTATTATAAAATCAAGTTAGAAATAAAATTTTAAATCTAACACCAAAACTACTCAAAATTGCTTTAACCTAAAATCATTTCTAAACCCAAAATAAATTTTGAATTTTACTCTAAGATGAAATCAAACATTTAAAAATATATCCAAAATTAATTATGAACCAAAAATCAATTTTCTAAGACCAAACCAAACACACACTTCATTGTATTTGAAGAACCTTCTCAAAACTTTAAGTTATAAATTAAGTAAATTCCATATTTTTTTTGCTGAAATAAAAGTTTAGGTGAGTTAAATAACAGAGACTCACCAGGATCCAAGCTTACCATAAAGTTTATTAAGAACTTAAAAAGGTACTTACAGATTATCCAAGGAGGTCCACACATTAACAGCAGAATTCATACCCACGTCCTTATGGATACGAGTCTTCTTTACCAACCTTGTTGGCACGTAAATTCCATCTAGCACCATAGAACTCAACCAAATATAGAGATTTAAACGAACTCAACTTTATAGATAATTTGAACATGATTCATGCCCTAGACAAGAAACATAACGGCATATAGTATACAACTGTCGTACCTGCTTACTGACACTCTACATTTGCACATGTATGTACAGCATTATTTAAAAAGGTCAAATTTCTGACCTTACTCAAACTACAGAAGGCACAAAGGGCTTGCTCTATAGTGGATAAGTAAGAGTTATCCACTCCACCCTATATTTAATTGAACTGCATTATGATATTAACTCACTAAAACTTGGGTCTTTTCCCTAATTAAAAGGCGTGTGCTAGAAAACTAGACAAAACACCAAAGGAAGTTTACCTTCTAATCTGTCCATGATTACTTGCACTCTGCATTTGTTTACTTTTCTACCTTCATAACAGGAATAATAGGTGTAGTGATCTTAAAACATTAAGCAGAGCACAAGGAAGCTCTTTGCTTTGAGAGCAACTCCTTTAGCTTCTTTATAAGCTGCGGATTGGAGCTCAAGTAGTCTTGGAGGGACTTCTTCAGGTCCTGCAGCAAACTCCTATCATCATCATGGGGGTATTGGTTTAGCATCTTAGTGAAGAAAGTCTTCCAGAGCTCAATGTTCCAGTAACTGTTTTATTCAACACGCGAAATGTCAGAATGAAAAAGGAAGCGGTGACAAGCACTTCCGTTGCGGCATTAAATTTTCCAAATTGACTTTAGTAACCAGGAAACTGGAAAGAGACAATTTTCATACAACGATCCCTTATAAAAAAAATCGCAGTGCTAAACAGAAGTCACAATTGCATACAATATAACACTAGGAACATACCGTTTAAAGGGTAATTTGGGAAGATACATGTAGCTACCATCAGATTGTTCTTTTTTGACGACTTCCATATAGGAATTATGCAACATCAAATGGACAACAGCACAAAGGCCATATGCATCTACCTGTTGGCAGGTGATAGAGAACAGAAACTCAAAAGACGGTAAATAATGAGTTCCGTTGCATTTGTAGTGTAATTTAAGAGGTGACTTGCCTGAAATTTCCACGGCTTATCCTCTAGCATCTCAATGCAGCGAAAACCAGAAGTTCTGCAATCTCCCTTAAATAGTGTGTGATCTGGAAAGAGATGCAGATCAATCCCTCTTCCCCAGTCAACAAGGCAAAGACCCTGCAAGATAAAACGATATGTACTGTCTATTAATGAAACCAACAAAAAAAGATCTTATTATATCATCCAAGAAAAACTGACCTGATCACACCAAGGACTACTTCGGCTCAAGAACCCATCTTCTGTAAGGTCACCCCTGAAAAATAGCACCATCGACAAATGTAAATCATCTAAGCAACTTGACACAACACATTCCTATGCATTGCACATCATACGATGCTCATTAAACAAAAATCTTGCAAGCATTTGCAATCAGATTCTGTCAGTAAATGTGGCAAGGCATGTTTATATTGATGATGCTTTCAATTTTCACTCCAGTAGATGATGCTTTGGTAGATACAGACGGCCTTTGTAAACCTCACATCCTTAGATACAAGAGTATAAAATAACAAGGACGCAAACAATGGGTTGAAAATATCCTTATTTTAGATTATAGATACATTAAGTCATTAATCATACCCTCGTAAATTAAGAATGGGGAAACAACTTTACAATTACAGTCTTGCAAGGTACAAAAAATAAAGGAATGAAGGAAAGGTACAAATGGATAACTCGAAAAGAAAGGGAAGGTGATAGAACTGGACCAGAAAGATAGATGAAAGAGAGAATCTTTATTGAAGAAGAGAGCAATTACAACAGCTACAATGTGATTTCGAGAATCACAACCTCCTAACTCTGTTTTCCTCCCTTTTTCTCAGCCACCCACCTGCTATTTATCTCTAATTCTAACTCCCATAGTTAGTTATAACTACTAACAATCAGTTAAAACTAACTGACTAACTGTTATTTACTAATTGACCCTCCTATTATACACTTTTCCCCACCTCCTACTCCTATCAATACCCCCCCCCCCCCCTTTCAAGACTAACCTTATCCCCAAGGTCCCAGTGAGAGAAAACCACCTTCATATCCTTAGCCAGCTCCCAACTATCTTCATGACGTGGTAAGCCTTGCCACTTGATGAGTACTTCTTGTCTGTCATTCTCTGAAATCCTGGTCTACATGACCTTCTCTGGTTGAACTTGAAGCTCCCAATTCTCATTAAGAGCCACAGGAAGAGGTTGTGGAGAACAACTGGGCTTAATAGCGTTCTTGAGCAGTGATACATGAAACACTGGATGTATCCTGCTTTCGGATGGCAGCTCTAGCTTATAAGCAACTTCCCCTATTTTTTGCAGCACCTTATAGGGTCCATAGTACCTAGGGCTTAATTTCTCATTTGGCTTCTTAGCTAGAGATTTCATTCTCTAAGGCTGTATCTTCAGAAAAACCCAATCATCTTCCAGCAGAACCAACTCTCTCCTATGCTTATTAGCATATCTTGTCATCTGATCTGAGCTTTTAATAGACTGCTCCTTAAATCCTACAAAAGCTCATCTATATCCTTACTTAGCTGATTCACTTCTTCTAAATCAGAAGGAATATCAACTCCCTTAATCAACAAGGGTGGGTCCTGTCCATACAAAGCTTTAAAAGGGGACATTTTTGCATAAATATTAAAGTTAGTATTAAACCAAAATTCAGCCCAAGCCAAGTGTTTGGCCACTGCTTCGGTTTGGACCCAGATAAGCATCTCAGGTATGCTTCCAATCACCTATTAGCCACTTCAGTCTGCCCATTCATTTGTGGATGATAGGCAATGCTCATTTTCAATTGAGTGCCTGTTTTTTTGAACATTTCCTTCCATAAGAGACTCATGACTAATTTGTCTCTGTCAGAAACAATGGAAGCTAGAAAACCATGCAGTTTGACCACCTCTTTGATGAATAACTCAGCAACCTCTTTAGCTGTGTAAGGGTGACTTAAAGCAAAGAAATGAGCATATTTAGTTAGCCTATCAACCGCCACCACCAAAATGGTATCCTTACCCTCAGCCTATGGTAGTCCTCCAATAAAGTCCATGGAGATATCAGTCCATACTTTAGTTGGAATAGGTAAAGGTTGAAGTAACCCAGCTAGAGCTAAAGTGCTGTCTTTATTCCTCTGACATATTTCACACCCAGCTACATAAATCCTTATGGTTTTCTTCATTCCTTTCCAAACCACATTGGCAACTCTTTTAAAAGTTCTAAAAAATCCTGAATGTCCTCCCACAGGTGAGTCATGTAGATCTTTTAACAATAAAGGGATTCTAGATGAATTTTTGGATAAAAGCAATCTATCATTAAAATACAGTTTACCTCCATGAATAGAATACCCTGCTTTCTCTGATGTCTTAGTCAAAATGCCCTGATAAATCTCATACAGTCGAGGGTCAGCTTGTATTTCTTCCTCCTAATCTCCCCATTCATCCTCTTGCACCCTTGAAATAGCATAGAAAGCAAATTGTCTGGATAGTGCATCAGCCACTATGTTCTCCTTCCTAGGCCTATATTGAATATCAAAGCTATATCCAATCAGCTTAGTGGCCCACTTAAATTGTTCCTCACTCAATAATCTCTGCTCATTCAATAATTTCAAACTTTTTTTATCAGTTCTAATAATAAATTTCCTGCCCACCAAGTAATGTCTCCACTTTTTTACTGCTAATACCACAACCATTAATTCCCTCATAAACTTATTTCAGCTAACCCCTTTCTAAAAGTGCCTTACTCCAAAAGGCTAAAGGTTTCTCCTCTTGTAGTTGTTGGAATACAAGTGTGAGGTAAAGTCCCACATTCAATAAAAATAGAAAAGTTGAGCACCATATAAGTGAGGAGAAGACCCATAAACTTGAGCCTTAAGGTTTTGGGTTAAAGTGTGGTGTTTAGTTCACTTATATGGTTACTCATGACTCATTGGTGTAAATCTCCTCAATATTTACCTCCCTCGATTACCCAACAATTGATATCAGAGCCGATGGTTCAACTTGGTGATCAACTCAGACGAGCAAAGATGGTGACGATGGATCCATGGACATGAAGATCCTTTGTATCGAATGTCTTCCTAGCAGGTGACGTCCATGTATGGAGGCCAGGTAGCGGGTACTGCAAGTGTTGCAGCGGTAAAAGGTACTAGAGCATGTGAACTCTAATGTCCACCATGGAATACTCGTGGATGATAATGACTTCCACTCGAGGGGGAAACTACTATGTGGGAGAGACTCACACTTGAGAGGGAGATTGTTGGAGTACAAGTGTGAGGTAAAGTCTCATATCGGATAAAAATAGAAAAGTTGAGCACCATACAAGTGAGGAGAAGACTCATAAACCTGAACCTTAAAGTTTTGGGTTAAAGTGTGGTGTCTAGTTCACTTATATAGTTACTCATGACTCATTAGTGTAAAGTTCCCCGATATTTACCCTCCTCAATTACCCAGCAATAGTAAAACTACTCCAAGCCCAGTCCCTTAAGCATCACTTTCTAGGATAAACAGTTTAAAAAAATCTGGTACTACCAATGTAGGCAATTTCTTCACAGCTTCCTTTAGCTGATCAAAGGCAAGTGTTGCCTTTCTATCCTATTGAAAAGCATCATCCTTCAGTAATGAATTTAAGGGTTGTGCCAGCTTCCCATAACCCTTCACAAACCTCCTATAATATTTTGCCAACCCCAAATAACCCCTTAACCCTTTCACCTCCTTGGGAATAGGCCAACTAGACATGGCTTCCAACTTATTTGGATCAGCCTCTACCCCTCTGCCTGAGATAATATTCCAAGGACTTCTTGCCAAAATGACATTTCTTTTTATTCACTTTCAATTCTTGTTGCTGCAGCACTTGTAATACTGCCTTCAAATGCATACTATGGTCCTCTAAATTATGACTATAAACCAATATGTCATCAAAGAAAACCAAGGCAAATTGTCTCAAGAAAGGTCTAAGTACCTCATTCATGAGTGCCGGGAAGGTAGAGGGTGCATTGCAGCCCAAAAGGCATAACCAAAAATTCATAATGTCCCTCATGAGTCCTAAAAGCTGTCTTCTGAATGTCTTCCTCCTTCATTCTAATTTGGTGATAACCAGCTCTTAAATCCAGCTTTGAAAACCATTCAACCCCACCTATTTCATCCAACAATTCATCTATGATTGGTATAGGAAATTTATCAGGCACTGTGATCTTATTTAATGTCCTGTAATGCACACAAAACCTCCAACTTCCATCTTTCTTTTTGACTAAGATCACAGGACTAGCAAAAGGGCTAGTACTTGGTCTGATAATTCCCACAGATAGCATCCTCCCTCACTAATTTTTTAATCTTCTCCTTCTGATAATGAGGGTATTTATAAGGCCTTAAATTGGGAATTTTGTTACCTGTTTGAATGGTCACACTCACAACATGGTCCCTTTCCCTATGAGGGGGCAGACCTTGGGGTTCCTGAAACAGCTGCTCAAATTCTGCCAATATCTGTCCCACAGATTCTGGAATTTCTTCATTTTTTCCTTCTCTATCCATTGCTTTCAGCTCCACTACAAACCCTTGATCCTCTTTTAACTAGGTTCCTTTAATCAACTTATTGTAATATGAATACTCTTTTTCATTCATTCAGATTGAAACCCAAAGGGTTCATTATATACAACTAATTCTAATACTCTAGAATATTCCACAACTTATTCTAATACTCTAGAATATTCCACAACTAATTCTAATACTCTAGAATACTCCACAACTAATTCTAATACTCTAGAATATTCCACAACTAATTCTAATATTCTAGAATATCCACACTCCCCCTCAAGTTGGGAGATATATATTAATCATTCCCAACTTGCTAATCAAATCCTCAAGGTGGGCTTGTGTAATCCTTTGGTAAGAATATCCGCCATCTGTTCTTTGATAGGTATATATGACAAACATACACTACCATCTTCCAATTTTTCTTTGATAAAATGACGATCAACCTCCACATGTTTAGTTCTGTCATGGTGACTGGATTTTGAGCAATACTGACAACAGCCTTATTATCACAATACAATCTGACAGGTAGGGAATAAGAGATCTTCAATTCCTCAAGAAGTCTTTTAAACCAGATTCTTCACAAATACCATGGGCTAGAGCCCGAAATTCTGCTTTTGCACTGCTTCTGGCAACAACTGTTTGTTTCTTACTTCTCCAGGTCACAAGATTTCCCCAGACATAGGTACAATACCCTAAAGTGGATCTTCGGTCCATTGCCGAGCCAGCTCAATCTGCATTTGTATAGATTTCAATCATCCTCTTGTGTCCTCTTTGAAAGAACATTCCTCGACCAAGGGTGTTTTTGAGATACTTGAGGATTCTATAAACTGTACTAAAGTATTTTTCCTTAGGAGAATGCATGAATTGATTAACCATGCTAACCACAAATGCAATATTGGGCCGAGTGTGAGATAAGTAAATCAACTTCCCCACCAACCTCTGGTACTGCTCTCTATCAACTTCTTTCTCATTTTCAATTCCCAAATTAATATTAGGATCAATTGGAGTCTCTGCTAGCTTGCACCCAAGCATTCCTGTTTCTTGCAATAGGTCTAGAATATATTTCTTTTGAGTTAAAGAAATTCTTGTCTTACTACGAGCAGCCTCCATGCTAAGGAAATATTTGAGAACTCCAAGATCTTTCAGTTCAAACTGGTTAGCTAAGCATTGCTTCAAAGAGCTTATCTCCTCACAATCATTTCTTGTGACAATTATGGCATCAACATAAACAATGAGAATAGCAATTTTGTCACCATCAAAGTGTTTATAAAATAGAGTGTGATCAGTCTGAGCTTGGAAGAATCCTCTTCCCTTCACAGCTTGGGTAAACTTCTCAAACCACTCTCTAGGGGATTGTTTAAGCCCATAGAGAGACTTCTTCAACTTGCATATTGAATCGTCTCCTTTTTCAAAACCAGGTGGTGGATCCATATAAACTTCATGTAAATCTCCATTCAAGAAGACATTCTTTACATCTAATTATTGCAAGGGCCAATCAAGGTTGGCAGCAAATTATAGTAGAACTCGGCTAGTGTTAAGTTTGGCAACTAGGACAAATGTCTCTTGATAGTCTATCCCATGAGTCTGAGTGAATCCCTTAGCAACCAATCTCACCTTATACTTGTTGATGCTATTGTCTGCATTAAATTTTATTGTGAACACCCACTTGTAACCTACTATTTTCTTTCCTCTGGGTAATGCTACAGATTCCCAAGTTCCATTTTTTTAAGTACATCCATTTCTTCAAAAATTGCATTCCTCCATTTTGGGTCATCAAGTGCTTCTTGGATGTTTTTTGGTATTTTTGTACTGTCTAAAATAGTGTTGAAAGCACGAAAACCTGGGGATAACTTTTCGTATGAGATACGATGAGAAATAGGGTGAGCTGTACAAGATCTGGTACCTTTTCGAAGAGCAATAGGCAAATTTAGGTCGGCTGCATCAATGCATTCAGGTATTGGGTTACTGGAACTAGGACTCGAGTCTAGAGGCTCCTAAAGTGTTGTTCGCCTGCTATAAATTTTTCCCCATTTACCAGGAGGATCTCCTGTCTCTAGCACAATAGCTCGTCCTATCTCCTGCACAATAACTCCCCCTGTCTCCAAAGGCAAAGGTAGAACAACAGACTCATTTGGTTTCCAAGACTTATCTTCATCTACCTCAATAGACTCCCCTTGAAGAGAAGTTGAAGGAAAAAAGGATTGTGTCTCATAAAATGTGACATCCATAGAAACAAAGACCTTACGAAGAGAAGGTGAGTAACATTTGTAACCCTTTTGGTTAGGAGGATATCCTTTGAAGACACATCGAATAGACTAAAGATCGAGCTTGGACCTTTGATGGGTAGGAACATGTACAAAAGCCACACAGCCAAACAACTTGAGAGGAAGGGAAGAATGAGCCCGAAAAAAAAGAAAGGTGTTGGTAAAGACAAGATAAAGGGGAATGAAAATTTAGGGCACGAGAAGGCATCCGATTGATGAGATATGATACATGCAAGACAACTTCCCCCCATAGATATTTAGGGACATGCATGGTAAACAAAAGAGCTCGAGCAACTTCAAGAAGATGTCTATTTTTTCTTTCAGCCATCCCATTTTGTTGAGGGGTGTTAGGACAAGAACTTTGATGGAGAATACCATGTTGGGTGAAATAGTCTCCAAGAACAGAATTAAAATATTCAGTACCATTGTCAGTTCAAAGAATTTGGATAGAGATCTGAACTGAGTTTGAATCATAGCATGAAAGTTTTTAAAGGTGGATGCAGCATCAGACTTATCCTTTAAAAGATATATCCAACATACCCTAGAATGATCATCAATAAAAGTAATAAACCAACGAGCACCGGAGATATTTTTCTCACGGGCTGGGCCCCATATATCACTATGAATCAAGGTAAATGGAGAAGAACCATGACGAACTCTAGGAGGATAAGAAACACGAGGATGCTTTGCAAATTAACAAATATCACAAGAAAAAGGGTTTTTTCTTGATAAATAAGCTTGGGAGCAACTTCTGAAGATAAAAGAAATTTGGGTGTCCTAACCGACGATGCCCAACAAAACATCATTACAATAATCAGACAAAGATAATGAGTTGTGCGCAAAAAATTTTGTTTCATTAGGATCCTTTTCAAAATAGTAAAGTCCTTCTTCCTCTCTAGCACTGCCAATTTTCAACCCTGAATCCTGTTCCAAAAAAAACACAAGCATGAACAGAGAACTTCGCAACACAATTTAACTCAGATCTAAGTTTACTGATAGAGATGAGGTTACAAGTAAGAGAGGGAACATGAAGGATTGAGTTCAAAGTAATGTGTTCAGAAAGTTTAATGGATCCCTTTCTAGCAATAGTAGAGAAACTGTCATCGGCTGTCCTTATTCGTGACAGTTGATAGTAAGGGGTATAAGACCAAAACAAGGTTGCATTACCTGTCATATGACCAGAAGCCCCTGAATCGAGAATCCAACGATTACTACCATTAACATGGAATGTCGTACCTTGTTGAGCAACAAGACTAGTTGCTTCAGCAAATTGAGGCATCACCTTCTGAAATTGCTCATACTCAACCTTGGAGATGAAAACACCATCAAAATTAGGAGAGACACGAAGCTCCTCACTCGTATTATTAGAAGAGTCCACAAGTCACCTCAAACCAAAAGAGGGTAGGCCTTTTTTTTTAAAAAAAAAAAATAGGCTTCAGAGTTACACAACGATAACAGGAAAACCTACTCTTATACCATATTGTAATATGAATATTTTTTTTCATTCATTCAAATTGAAACCTAAAGGGTTCATTATATACAACTAATTCTAATCCTCTAGAATATTCCACAACTTATTCTAATACTCTTGAATATTCCACAACTAATTCTAATACTCTTGAATATTCCACAACTAATTCTAATATTCTAAAATATTCCACACAACTTCATACTGATGGCAACTTTAATCAATTCTGGATCAGCCCTCAAAGTGACCTTTCTATTTTGCACCCTCACAGTTAAGGTTAACTTCTCAAAGTTAGCCTCAACTTCCCCAACCCAACCAACCATTCCACACCCAAAACCACGTCAGCTCCACCCAATTCAAACAAATAACAGTCTTGCCTTATCTGTAAATCCTACAACTCCATAGATAAAGATTTACATACTCCTTGACACTTTACCTTATGCCCACTCCCATTTCTGCAGAATATGGATTGATAGGTGTTACTCTAACTCCAATTCTTTCACCAAATTCCTGGAAATGAAGTTATGAGTGGCTCCACAATCAATCAGCACAATTACCCTTCTATTTCTGATTCTCCCCCACAATTTCAAGGATTTCTTGGTAGTAAATCCTTCAATGCTATGTAAAGATAGTTGACAAAATCCTTCAACTTCCTCCTCCCTATCTTCTTCTTGATTTTCTTCCTCTTCCTCTTCCATAATCATCACCCTTAATTGTTTGTTTTTGCAAACATGAATAGGATGATACTTCTCCTCACATGTGAAGCACTCCCTTCCTCATTTTCTCACTCACTTCTATAGGTGACAATCTTTGAAATTGTCTTTTTCCCTTCCATCCATTTTCCCCCATTCTACTAGGCTGCACTGTTTCAGCCACCTTGTTATTGGCTAGCTGCCCTTCTTTCCCATTTTTCTGGTTCATAAAACTGGGTCTCTGCATTTGGTACCCCGTGTTGTACCCTCTACTCATATTTCCCAAGACCTTATTTTTTTCTTCCACTTGTCGGGCTTTACTCATGGAATCCATTAAATTTCTGGGTTCATGCAGTCTCACCTCTGTGCTAATTTCTTCTTTTAATCCTTTGAGAAAATTTTCCATTAAGAAAGATTCCTCCAACCCCTTAATGGTACCCACACACTTCTCAAAATTGCTGATGAAGCCTTACAAAGATTCATCATGTTTCAGTGCTAACAGAATCTGAAAAGGGCTCCAAAGGCTGGACCCTTGGAACCTTTGAGACACGGCCATCTTGAACCCTTCCCACAAGTGGTTTGGGTTCCAAGATTCCCATCACTGGTACCAGCCCAGTGCTTCTCCATCTACAACCATCATCACAACTTCTAACCTCTCCTCCTCACGCGTGGCTTGCAAACGGAAATACCTTTCCATTTTGGACAGCCACCCCAAGGGATCTTCACCCATGAAGATTGGTAACTCCAGGTTTCACCATCTATTCCGTCCTGATGACCAGCTTCCCTTATTTCTTTCCTGCACTTCCTCCCCCTGCCTTCACGGTTGTGCTGGTTTCTCCCACATCGCTACCAACTTTTGTATCGCACCCTCCATCAATCTCAACTGCGATTCCACAGTATCGCGCGTCTCCTCCATGGCTCTCTCCATCACGTCCATGCACACTTCCATCTTGGTGTTGGCTTTTGACACCATTAACGACCCACAGCTCCAAGATCGGAGCTCTGATACCAGTTGATAGAACTGAACCAAAAAGATAGATGAAAGAGAGAATCTTTATTGAAGAAGAGAGCAATTACAGCAGCCACAATGTGATTTCAAGGATCACAACCTCCTATCTCTGTTTTCCTCCCTTTTTCTCAGCCACCCACCTGCTAGTTGTCTCTAATTGTAACCCCCACAATTAGTTATAATTACTAACGATCAGTTATGACTAACTGACTAACTGTTATTTACTAATTGACTCTCCTATCATGCACTTTTCCCCACCTCCTACTCCTATCAAAAGGTTTTGAAGTATTAGAATTCTGATTGTACGAGCATGAAGTTTGTTAAAATAAGTCACATGAGTATGAACTGAAACAGATGCTTAAATTTACCTAGCATAGCGAATTAGTAGATTATCAGGCTTGAAATCCCCATGAATCAAGCCAACACCATGCAAAGTTTCAACCATGTGTAACATTTCTATTGTGTAGTAAATGCACAACACTTCTTCCATGGATTTTCCTATGACCACATATGAGTTTATCACATCCTGCATAGTATTTTCAGTTGAAGATTAATACCAAAGGATATTGAAGATAATAGGTAAAATCAAAGGAAATAAAATAACAGACCTGTAGTGTCCCATTAGCTAAATAGTCACAGATGAGTATACTACAGTCAGAATAGACATGAATTCGGTGAGCAAAACCATAACTTGACCTCTGATAAAGGAAAACTCAGAATAAGTAGATGTTCACAAAAAAGGCAGGTTGATAGCATAGCTGATAACACCATACCTCTCTATCTAAGATGCGCTTATCAAGCAGACGATAAATGTAAAATTCCCAAGGGAAAGCTGGTTTTTGTATCTGCCATTAAAGTTTCAAAATACAATCTAATCAGACAATAGGCCCACGTTTCAAAGAAAAATTATTTGAAAAGCCATCATCACCTTTAGTGCAACAACATTGTCAGGATCACTGTCAACATTAGCCTTATATACTTGGGCAAAACCACCCTGTCCAGCACAGCCCTTTATATGGTACTTCATTCCACCTTTAATGCCATGATAAGGACAAAGAGGAGTAATAGTACCGTTATTAAAACAAATTGAAGCCCACATATAAGGAAGCAGCTTATAGAGAAATAAGTAAACCTAGTTCTAGTATAAACCATTCTGTAACATGATTATCTATAAAAAAACAAGCTAATGATACTGGGGAGATGTAATGAATTCGATTCAAATTCAAGAAAGATAGCACATAGGCTGATAAGTTACATGATCAGATAAGTGATAACTATAGGCAGGCAACACAAAGTAACTGTAAGATATTAAAGTAGTGAACAGTTGAACACAACAAGTTATCCTGCCCATAATATTTTACAAAATATAAATTCAATTGAACATACACTTGAAGTTATGTTCCATATTTTTATTATCTAAATATCTAACATCTAATATATACATTTATCATTGCAAGATAAAGTTTTAGTGGCAGGATCATTCCATTTTGTGTTTAGATATATGAACTTCCCAATCTAAACAGTTTGCAAAAACATTACAAGAAAATGACTAATGACAGGTAGTTTTATTTCATAATAACTTTTTCTTTTGGGGGGGAAGCACGGATCTCCTAACTAATCCATGGTACCAGTTTACTCCTAATGTTAGTGTTTCAAATCCTTGATTAACAGTGGTAGACAGAAGAAAATATAAGCAAGTAAATTCGCATAATATGGACTCTAAGGTATGCATAAAGCTGGAAAGCAGTCAGGCAACTATATTCAAAGTTCAAGTGAAACATTATTTTGGTACTTGAAAGGTTTGGCATCAGTCATACTAGTCCCTGAAAGATGGAAATCATCTTTTTTGTCCCAATATATATATATATATATATATATATATAGTCCTTTTCTAGACTAAATTAATGTACAAAGAGGACTAAATTGATGGGTATTTGTTTTCATCTTTCAAGGACAAAAATAGTGATTTTCATTTTTTAGGGACTAATATGACCAACTCAATGTTTTTCAAGAACCAAAATGGTGTTTTACTCTCATATTTCATATAATAAATATGATAAGACTAAAGAGTGTATAACCTATCTCTAAAACTTTATTCCTTGATGAATTCTTCAACGTAGATAAGGCAACTCTTCCTGTGTATGGTTTAGGGCTTGAACGATACCCCTGAAACATATTTAAAGAAGCATAAGGGAACTGAATCATTGTCAGATGTGTTAAATCAAGGCAAGTAGATAACAGAGGATTAAAACATCTCACATCAAATTTCATAATTAAAGGATATATCTTCTTTAAAAGGCTATCCATGGTGGAGGTGCCCCAAGGATTAATGCCATTATCTTCCAAATTCTTGGATTCTTTATCATCAACCTGAACTCATATATTATATAAGAATACTTAAATAATCTCAAAATTGAACTGCATAAGTGACAGACACCATAAACAATAATAGTATACAAAATTTTGTTTTTCAATTGTAAGGGATTGTTCCAATATCCATACCTTCTGAGTTGAAGCAGCATTCTGTATTTCAGAAATTCTATCAAGAAATAAGGTCTGTGCCTTCTTCAACCACTCAATTGGCTTCGTATTCCTATCAAACATTGACCCAAACATAAAATCAAACCTAAATTTTCTCGTTATGCAACTGGCAATATCAACAAAACCTACCTGCGAATGCCAAGCTGATAGATTGTGAGAGCATCATGCAATCTTCCCTTCAACTCAAAAAAACTTGCAGACCATACATAAAATGAAGAATTATTGGTACATACATTACTGTCCAGCATTTCTTTGAAAACACTATCAAAATCATCACTAACTCCCATCTGCACAAAGAAACCAACAGAACCAAGTTAACCCCTTCCTAAAGTTCCTGAAATCAACAACATTCCACATCACATCCTAGGCTGTAAACAGTTCCAAACTTCCAACAACATAATTGATTCTGTTGCTTATCCACATGCATGCAACAGCAAGTTACTTTGTTAGTTGCAATATCCGTATGATTAATGCATTGAGGTCTTCCTTGGATAAACTTCTTCATAAACAATTATAGAAGAAGAAAACAAGAATTATGTTAAAATCAACTTATGCACTTCAACTTTTGCAGAAACTCTGTCATCCAACATCTCTAAAAGCTGATAAGCATAAGTTGATTTTAACTTATGGAAGAAGTTTAAAGTCATGTTTGAATAAATTTCTCAATAAAAACAAGAAAAGTAAAATGAATTAAGTTTATCTCCTAGGGATAAATTAGTTTATGCATAAGCTTATCTATACAAAGTTATCAACTCTCTCATTTAGCTTCTTTAAATGCTGATTTTTAGCCTCTGCATAAACTAATTTTAACTTATGAGGAAAACTTAATTCATTTTTCCTTCTCATTTTGTCCTCCTATAAGTGCTTATTGAAAATTTTTATCCAAACATGGCCTAATTCATTTTGCTTTTTTTATTTTCTCCTTCTACAATTGTTTATCAAGAAGTTTATCCAGACAGGCCAAAGACACTTTAATTAGCTACTTTAATCACTATTATGCGTTGAATCGTTAATCTCTCAGTGTACATAAGCCCTAGGGCGTGTTGAATTCGGCATCAAAGATATAAAATGTTTTCACATGAAGAGAGAAAGAGAGAGAATTACATAGAGGAGCCAGATCTTGAGGAATCTGACGTCGTTTCGATAGCAGTCATTGTTCTTGAAG
Source organism: Glycine latifolia (assembly GCA_013407115.1). NCBI lineage: Eukaryota > Viridiplantae > Streptophyta > Magnoliopsida > Fabales > Fabaceae > Glycine > Glycine latifolia. The sequence continues at coordinate 36,797,712 of CM023946.1, read as the reverse complement.
TTTCTGATGCAATCTTTGAGTAAGTTACTGAGATTCGAAGCGGAGTCGTCGGAAGCTTCTAGGGCTTTCTTGATAGACCTGAAATTCACACACAAAATATTAAAAAAAAAACGCAGAAAATTGATGAGATTGTGGAACTTTGTGCGTGTGTGTGTGTGTGTGTGTGAGAGAGAGAGAGAGAGAGAGGGAACCGGAGAAAGGGTAAGAGAGGATCGTGGTGAGCGTCGACAGCGGCGATTCTGAAACGCGGGGGTGAGTAGCTGAGCATGGTGAGAAACTCGGGATCTGAGAACTGAATGTTGAAGCGCGGAAATTTTGAATTTACATGGTGTTTGGATGGTTCCGTTGAAAAAAAAAAAAACTGAGAGACAGAGTTTTATAATATTCGGAGTTTCGGACTATTTTTTTTTTCAATATTTTTTATCACATGTATTATTCATTTATTGCATGGTAAAATCAAATTAAAAGTAATTAAAGTATAAATTGTGTTAAAAGAAAATTAAAATCTAAATAGAAGATATTATTATAAAAAAACTAATTATTATAGAAAAATCTAACGGAAACAAAAGATAGTTACAAATTTATTATTTTTTTATTTTGAAAACTAGTGTAAAAGTGATTTTAAAATGAAGTTAAAAATTATTTCAGCACTTTTTTAATAAAATAGGTTTTATTTTAAAAATTATATTTGAAAATAAAAAACTAAAAATTTGCAATCACCTAAATAGATCTTTAATTAGGGATTTTGTTGTTTAAGGGTCTTAGCATCCTTATGTTTATGGTTATAAGAGGTTTAGGGATCCATTGATTTTATGTTAGGAAGAAAAAAATCAAAATTTTATATTTATCACATGATAAGGGTAGGACAAAATTTGTCCAAAGGCTTAGAAGATGCCCTTGTCACAAGTCAAAGGCATGACAAATTTGTCATCATCATGACCTTTTTTGTCATTTTTTAAATAAATAAAAAAGAGAAACCCTTTTAGTAAAGGACATTAGGTGTCTTCATAAGAAATTATAGACTTAAACTTATAATAAGATATTATAATTCTAGTAAGCAATGGCCAGTGTGTCGGGACTAAAGATTTAAGTGATAATTTCATGTTCTTCCGAATTTTAGATAGTAAACTATCAAACTAGACTTTGAGGTTGGAATAAAAGTTGTAGATAATTGTTTTAGCTTTCCAACAAAGTAAAAATTAAGTTGACGGTATTATCACAACTCTAAATATTGTGATTACACTCTACAAAAGCCATAGACACATAATAAGAAAAGAAATGAGATAATACCCAAAGTGTAAGAAATAATGTTGTTTATTGGTTGCAAATGTAACTTGTGTGTGTAATGTGTCTTGAAATATAAGTTGAGACTGAATGTCATTATGATGAGTGATCTAACCCATGAGAGATGGCAAGAATGAACTCAATTGATATCTTAGCAGTGAGTAATATAACCTATGAGGGACGAGGATAAGCTTACTTATATGTGATGAAAAGTCCATTGGGACTAGTGTTTGCATTGGATGTGACATACATCATTTACATTGAATTGTGAATTAGATACAAGCCGAATGGTGGAGGTCATAACAATTTTAGCTTAGACCTTAAGGGTTTTAAAGACCTAGTGTGAAAACCCTAATGGCCTATGTTAATCCATGGTATTGGGGTGTACTTCAAAAGCTAGGTAACCTTGATGAGTCATCAGGTGGATATCATTATAGTGTAGTGTAGTCTATAGCAAAGGCATCAATGTCGACGACGCTTCTTATAGGTAGACACATGAACTCCTAAACTATCTAAGAGTTAGAGTAGGTACCACATGACATATGAAGTAGATTTAGCATGACATTGCATTACACATAAAACTTGATCGTTAGTGATTACTAATAAGCCTTTGCGTATTTTATATTGAAAAAAAACCTAAGTCTTACATTGACTAGAGATAAGACATATATATATATATATATATAAGTGAAAGACAACTATCATATCATAAATTAGCTTTTTGGGTTGAGTTAAGCTTAAACCACATTCTAAGATGATATAAGAGTATATCCTATATTCATTCAAAGGGTTACCCACGCACCAAGCCCATGTTGAACTTGAGGTAGTGTATTGAGAAAAACTCAAGTCCTACATTACTTATAGATAAGACAAAGATATAATATATAAGTGAGAGACAATCTTCACCCTATGAGTTAGCTTTTGAGATTGAGTTAGGTCCAAACTCACATTCTAAGATTTTCAATATTAAGGGAATATGAGCTAACTTTTAGAATTAAATTATACTCAAATTCATATTCTAAGATTTTCAATGTTAAGGGAGTATTGCAAGTGATGTTCATTCAAACCAAGAATAAGATGTTAGATAGAAAGCTTAACATTTTATTTAGAGAAATTTTACATTTAATTATAGGACTATATGCTCTAATAGACTATGACGTGGGGAGAATATTAATTGTTTTGTTCTTATGACTTTCATTATGTATTGTTTTACTTTCTTTGTGTTTCCTTTTCGAAATGTATTGCATTTAAGTGTCAATATTTGTTAATTAAGTTTTTTTTATTGCATTTAATCCTATGTGGCGCGCGCGCACACACACACTAATGTTTATAATATAATGTTAGCATGTGAAACCTCTAAACTTTTATAAGAATATCTCTAATGGGAGTTCTTGAGTTTAAGAATATATATTTACTAGATCTATTACTATTCTTATTAAAGAGTTATTTATGTTGGAGGTTGGGTTCATGGTGAAGAATTTCATTTTTAAAAAAATATATTATTTTTTAATGCTATTTGAGAAAAAAGAGAGGTCCTATTTTGTTTTTCTGTGCAAGTAAAATCCAAGAATCTAAATTGGGTTTTATCACTAGAATAAAAAATGACAAAAATTCTTACATCTTATATAACATCATATAATCCAAAAAAATGCTTCAATAATTCAAAATGATTTCTTCCTATAAAAATGCTCTAAGATCCTAATGTAGATCTTATTTATTCATCTTAAAATGAATCTCAGGATAAAAAAAATAACTTTATGAGTTTAAATGTTGTAGGACTGAAAGTAAAAAAAAAGCAAACTATTTTATAAGAATCATAATTAGAACTCACTCATTTTACAAGAAAGATTTCATATTTTAAAATGATGAGAAACAATGAATAATTTTTACCTATACTATAATCAAAATTACAGTGAAAACTTATTTAAGTCTAAAATTTTTAGTTGTAATACTTCCTTTCAACTCATATATAATAAAAAGTTGTTTTGTATTTTGAATTTAAATATAAACAAATCTAATTGATTTAACTCTTATCTAATGATATCATTTCTAAAATATATTTCATTTAATTGAAATTCTATTTTGACTTTGTACATGTGTGATTTGAAATTAAAATTGTTATAGTTTGTGTTCGAATGCAAATCCAAGAATAAAAGCAAGAGTCATGACAAAATGATTTTTGCCTCAAATGTAATTTGCAACAAAGAACTAAATAAGCACACATGATATCAAGTTTCATGAAAGAACATTTTAGACATAACCTTATATTTTACTTGAAATTAATAAAATTAAAGGTTAACTAAGTTTTTTAATCCTAAACTTTTTTGAAATACAGTTTTTAGGTCTTAAACAAAAGTTTGACCAGTGAAGGTGGCTTAACTTTTTCAAAATTTGAATTTTTAGTCCTTAAACCTTTGGTGGATTGGTCAATATCCCTCAACTTTTTTAATTAATGATTTTAGTGCTTAAACTTTAGAAAAATTAGATTCTTAGTTCCTGAAATTCCATTAAATAAATAAAAGTAATAAGTCTAAAGTTTTATTTATGGACTGAAAATTAAAATTTTTAAATGTTTAAGAACCTTGACTGATCAAACAAAAATTTAGGAATTAAAAATATTAATAGAAAAAATTAAAAAGATTTTAGATTAAAAATCAAATTTTAAAATTCAAAACTTAACTGATCCTAAAATTAAATAATTTTAACTAATTTTATTTTTCTTATACATGTGAGTATATGGGAGTAATAATTATATAAAATTAGACATCTATCTTGGTAGACTAGCCAAGAAAATAAATCTAAAGTACTATTATCGGATAAAATCCAATAATGGACGTAAAATTCACCTAACTAGTTCATCTCATCACACGTTGCTACAAGAGAGAGAGAGAGAGAGAGAGAGAGAGAGAGGCATTGACACCAAAATCGCGAATCTCATTCATTCTTGTGCTTCCGTTTCGCGTTGGTGATCCTCCTCTCGCTGCTCTCTCCACCAGTCACCACCACACAGAGTGACTCACTCACCAAATAGCAATGCCTGCTCAGAAGCGTTCCTTCCCTGATGCTTCTAACGATAACCACCGCCACGCCAAACATCACCACGAAGAAGCAAAAACTGAAGAAGAAGAAGAAGAAGAAGAAGAAGAAGCACAACAACAACAACATGAAGAAGAAGAAGAGGATAATAATTACAAATCAGACGGTTCGGCTTTGTTTATTTTTTCGTTTCTTCTAGATTCTTCTATTTTCTTCTTCTTCTTCTCACTTTTCCTTTCTCTTTTCAGATTCTCCTCCCGAAGACAAATCCGAGTACTCTCTCTCTCTCCCTCTCTCGCATCATATATACGCATTATTACTTACGAGCTTCTACTTTCTCTTCCGTTCCGTTCAGTTCGGTGTAGCCGTTTTGATCCAGCTCGTGTCGTTCGTGCCACGACGCACGCACGCACGCGGTTTCTCAATTCCCCCCGATTTGATCTGTAATCGATCGTTTGCATGTTTCGATTTTCGTCTTCTTCGTGCTTTTGCAACGCCTTCGTTTTTATTTGTGCCGTAGGTTTTGAATCGTAACTGTTTTATGCTCAGCAACGTTAATTAGCGCTGAAGATCTAGTTCAAAGTTGTTTTGGACTGTGGTTTTTTCTATATTGAACAGAATAACATTTATCAGTTTTGCCTCAACCTTGAATCGTAAATGTTTTTGCTTAGCAGCGTTAATTAACGCTGAAGATCTCGTTCGAAGTTGTTTTGGACTGTGTTTTTTCTATCTTGAACAGAATAGCATTTATCAGTTTTGCGTCAAGTTTTTTATTGATGATAAAAAAAAAAGTGGTTATAGTTGATTATGGGATTGCTTATTACTTGTTCCTATCAATAGTTCAGGTTATGCTCATAGATTTTACTACGAACAATTGCATGGTGATTTTGTCACCCTAACGTTTTAATTGGGTGAAGAAAGAAATGAATCAACGCGTGGATCCATCCACGAGTTATTGTGTATTTTAAATAATGGGGAAGGTTTCGTGTTTCACGTCGAGATTGGGAAGTGATGATTCAGCATGTCATGGTGCTGTAGTTGATGACGTATATGAGAAGTCGGATCATTATTGCAAACTAAAATTAGGTTTTATTACTCATGAATTCTTTGTTGCAATGAGGTTAGTTTTGTCCTAATACAGATGTATTAATTAAATTAACGAAGGTAATGTTGTCATAGATATGTTCGTTTCAATTTAAAATTTGTGTCCATTAATGACTTGTTATATATAAATGTGCATTCAATATCTGGAATTCTTTAGTCGTAATTGTTACTAACATTCTTCAAAGGATTGCATCGTGTTCTTTTTTCTTTTTTTGAAGGGTGAAAATGTTGCTGATAATTTAAAATAAGAAGCAAATCAAATATCTTAAATGCAAAATTGACACCATGGGTATCTGCAAGACTGCAACTTAAGTTTGAAAACTGCATTTCTGCCCCTTTCTGGCCTTTTAAGTGGCAATGCCTAGTGTTCATGAAAATTTTTCTTACAAGCTTATAGCAACTTTAGAGAATTTATATGATCAAGGAAGGCAGTGGGAGTGGTCACTATCCAGTATTAACTACAATTAAACTATTAAAAAGCTGCTGAATTTACCATTTCACTATTAGCTATCATGTGGGTGAAGATTTTTGTGACTACCCGATCCATATATACAAGCTATAGACTGCATTATTTAGATTTCAGATTTGGAATATTAGTTTTGTTTTAGTTATTAAGTTTATTTATATAATAAAAGGTTATGCTCTTGCTTTGTTTACAGATATGTGTTTGTAGAACTTCTGGAAATACGCAAAGAAGTCCAATGTCCAATTTGCCTAGGTATGTGCTTGTTTTTCTTGTCTGATAGTTCTTGCCACAACTCTGCAATTAAATTATATATTTGTGGATTTATTGCGACTGTTGGTTCAAAGAAGGCCACTGGAGGCATCAGTGATGAAACTAGATTGCATAGTTTAGCCTTGTGAAAAAGGGGTAGAAGGAGACTAAGAAGAACATTGGAGGATATTATCAAACCTGATAATTTGGTTTTTGACTGAGCCCAATGATGTTATGTGATGTATGTAGCAGACACCATCTTGTGGGATAAGGCTATTATTGTTGTTGCATCATGCTAAACTGGCATTCCATATATTCCATTATACTTTTACTTAATTGGAAACCATGGGTGTCCAAATGATTTATCCACAACTACTCTATCATTTATTTCCTCTCTTGACCCTCACAATAGGACTGAATCATCTCCATAAAATCATGCATTGTGACATCGGCTCTTGGATATACTTGATATAAGCACATCTAAAACCAAGGTAAAATGAGGCTCAAAGTTGACCCTTGTTGTATAGTATAAAGAAGAGATGAGTATGCAAACCTCGACAGACATTTTCTTTCAACACTTCTCTCTTCTTTGCTAAACAGACATTTTCTTTCAACACACCTATTTCAACGCTTCACTCTTCTTTGCTAATGCTGCTTTTATGTTTTATTTGGATGAGAGTAGCTGGTGAAATATGCATGTGTATAATAAATGAATATCACTCAATGGGTGACTTTGGATAGAAAAGGCAATTTTATGATGAATTCTTTTTTATGCTATGTTTGGTTGGGTGAAAAGAAAGTGAGGAAGTAGAGGAAAGTTTGAATTTGAATAAAAGAGGACAGAGGAATCTTGATGATGATGAAACTCTTATGCATCTTTCATTCCAAATCACTTTGTAGTGGAATTGCTCCCTACTGCCACTGTACTACAGTTTCTGTCTCTTTCAAATCTCCCTTTCCAAAATGAAAATATCTCGTGTGATTTAAACAGTACCCTGGAGCGTTTTATACAAAACCAAAAAGTGTGGATTCTCCACTAATAGAGCATATGATGGTAGCTCAGTTTATTCACACTGTGGGTGCACAGAAGTGTCAACGAACTGCAATTCTGTTACAGCTGAATATGTATAAGAGTGTTATAGAGTTCATTAGGAAGTTAATGATTGGTTGGTCAGTTAGAAATGCATCTGTCTGCTTGTAACAGCTCCTATATGTACAAGAACCACACATGCTCTGTACCAATCATAACAACAATTCACAGTGATCATTTTTCTCTTAATTCTCTGTTTTCTCTTGCTTCCTACCATTTTCTCTGCAACCAAAAACTATAATTTTGTATCACGCATGAGCTTGTTTGGACCCTGAGCCATTTCTTACACCATTGTGGTTGTCTTGATGAGAATAATTTTCTGATTTTGAAGCAGCCAATTTATGTGGTGGTCAATGGTCACTGATTGTTTTTTTATTGGCAATGGTCACTGATTATGATGATTGGTTGTCGATTCTGATATTCATTTGTAGTTTGCTTCAGTTGTAGATCATAATATTGGCTAAGTCAGGGATGCATATCTTATTTGGGAGCTGCAAGATTAGCTTTCATTCTCATGGCTTCTACTGTCATTTTCTAATTCTCTACCCAAGTGTGTCATTTGGGTGCGTGCTCTCATGGCAACTGCATGTGCTAGTAGATTCACAACTTCAATTCACTTGTGTGTGTAGTTGTGCTAATTTCAGTGGGAGCTTCAAAACACAAAAGAAAGGATCTCATTGTGCTTCAAGGATCTGGAACAGTGATGAAACTAGAAACTATAAATTTGTTACATAAAATATAAGAGAATGATTATCGTTGCAGCAGCTCAAGTTTATGAGTGATTAAATGATCTCTTAGTTGTGATTACACCAACCTTTTGAAATGCATATAACTGTATTCAGTCATGTTTTTAAAAGAAAAATTCCAAAAGATTAAAGATTTTGATATAACCTGAATAGATAAAAAATTGGAAACTTGTTTCTATAAACTAGGCATACTAGTCTGTTTGATGTATGCAATTTTATATAGTTTTCCACTGTAGATCTAGTGTTTGTATGTCAACCTTAATGTGACTGCCCATTGTTTTTTTGCACCTATAATCTTAATTATGGTTTTTTTAAGTAGTGCTGGATTATCCTTAAAGGAAATTTTTAAAATCTGAAACTCATGCTATGCTCGAGTTTTAACAAACATCCTGTTTGGTGGAGATATAACCAAGTATTTCTGATGCTTACTCAAACAGGTATTATTAAGAAAACACGTACTGTTATGGAATGCTTGCACCGGTTTTGCAGGGAATGCATTGACAAGTCGATGCGACTAGGGTATGTCACATGAAGCTATTCCATTCCAGCTTTTTTTCTTCCTTCTATTTAATTAATATACTCCTGATAATTGTGAGCCAGGTCTTCATCTTGCTTATTTTTATGTTTATAAGAAACATCATAGTTGTAATGTCTATGTGAAGCTAGATTTATAATTTATCTATAATCTTAGGAACAATGAATGCCCTGCTTGTCGCACACACTGTGCCAGTCGTCGTTCTTTGAGAGATGATCCAAACTACGATGCCTTAATTGCAGCTTTATATCCTAATATTGAGAAGTATGAACAAGAGGTATAAATTCACTTGTTTTGTAATTAATATTTAACTGAGATGACATAAACCTTCACAATATTTAACTACTTATACCACACTTGCTGCAGGAGCTTGAATTTCGTGAAGAGGACAAGAACCGCAATAAGCAGGTGAATATTTCTTGATTTAACATTTTTAATTATGCTTCAACTTTCAGATGTATCATATCATGTGTATAATAGTCACACTAGTAAGGAAGGTTTCATTAGGAATGTGTTATTGACTGTATCACACTCCTGAGATATGAAGGCTCAAATCATAGCCTTTACTGGGAAACTTCATATAGCAGGCGTTGATGAACTTTTCTTTCTTTTTTCTTAAAAGCTGATTTGTTGACTACCTGTGTGGCTTGTCAACCCCTAAATTCCCATCCATCAATTTATAGTTGCTGTTCAGTGTTATCCTTATTAATTTTGGATTTTTCAGTGGTCAACATTCTCTAAATAATCAGATCTTAGCATGTTCAAGAGTACTTTTGTTCCTGGTTTGTCATTTAATAGCTTCTCTGACAGATTCAGGCTTCAATTGCAAAAGTTGTTCAACGACAATCTGAAGCACTGGTTAAGAGACGTAGAGATACACCTGGTTCATTTGTGACAAGATCACAGCGCAATCAACGAAATGTTCTCTCTAGGAGACAAAACCAAGTGATGGATAATCAAGGATCTGAAGATAATGAGGAGGAAAATGACAATAATGAAAAGGACTCATCTTCCACAGATGAGCGATGTACAGAACTCAGGCAGAGAAGGCGAAAGAGGCGGACCAGAGGTCGTCCTTCTCAGCCCTCATCATTGACAGCAAGTCCTGATGGTGGATACGTAGAAAGTGACATGGATATAAGAATTTCTTCTAGACCGGTGTCAAAACCTCAAAAACTAACTTGGGGAAGGGGTGGTTTTAGGAGTCACACACGACATGGCAGTGGCAATGGTAGCAATAGCAAAAGTTCCCGCAGTAGTCGCTTGGCCAAGTTAGTTGTTTATCTCCGTAGCTTGAATGAAAACACTGATGAGGTATTTGGTTACTGCTGAACCCTTCTTTAATGATGAATATTCCAGTTTCAGTTCAGTTCAATTGATGAGTGCTATATTCATGTTTGCAGTTAGATGTCCATCTCATTCTTTTGTCTTTGGACAAACAAAGTACACCAAGCTTGCAGCAGCCACACCTTTGCTGTCGACCAACATTGTCTGTGAAGCATCTTTGTGAAGTGAGATTCTCGTGATCACTTGTTTCTGGCAATGATAGTTTGTAGTCAAGTTAATTTTAACTGTTTTTGTGACATCATTCATCAATATGCGACTTTATTGGTTCACATTTACTAGCTTAAGTTGTTGATATTCAGGCATTAAAATAAAACAATGCTTTATTAATATATCTAACAAACTTTTTTACATTCCTAATGCTCTCTTTCGTGGATGAGCCAAATTTAAGCATGATGATGATTTTCTAATATTTCTATGAATTCTTTGTCTGCATAGTATGTTGCTCATCAGACACCTTTGCCGGTTGAAGAAGTTGAGATATTGGCAGTTAAAGGATGCTGCAGTACAGTTTGTGACAAGTCATTTGATGCGGCTTCATCCTCTGATGAGCTAACTACGCTGGTTATAGATCCTAGCAAAGATGAACTGGAAACTCTGCAAGGGCATGAATCTCTGGCAGGGATTAAATCCAAATGCATTTCTAAAAGGGAGCATTTGGTGAGTATCAAAAAGCCTATTTTTCCCAATATTATTGCGTGTTCAAGTATTGACGAAATTTTATCCTTTTTTCTGCGGCTTCAGATTCTGGCATACAGGAGGAAGGAATGAGCATTATAGACAGTTTTGAGATTTATGAATGCCAGGGCTTATTCTGTACGTACATAGGAAAATTTTCGACTACAAAACTATATATAGTTAAATAATAATATGAACCTCCCGAAAGGTTATATAGACAGTTTTGATATTTATTGATGTCAGGATTTATTCTGTATGTACATAGGAAAATTTTCAACTAGAAAACTATAGTGAAGTAATTTGATATGAACCTCCTGAAAGGTCATTTATATACAAGAGTTTGTTTCGACTTGCAAGTTTGGTAGATTAGGCTGTGCTGTACTCTCTAAATTTTTTATTACAGTTTTAGTTTTATATATTTCCAATCACGCTTATATTCAACTATCAAGCACTGAAATGGGAAAAAAAATAAAAACTATCAAGCACTAAGCAGAGGTCTTACATGAGATCAAAAGTAGGCTAAATTAGCCACGTAGTCTCTTAACTCTATGTTAGATTTCAATTGGATTTTTTATTTATTAAAAGTTGTAAAATACTAATATCAAGTAACTTTGATCGTTTTTATTTATTTTTTATTTATTTTGGGAAATGATTTTGCACTTCTTTTTCCTTGATTCAAGTTGTTGTGTAACTTATCTCATTAGATTTATTTGCATAATTGTTTTTTATGGAGTTCAATTGATGCTTAGCAAAAAAAAAGAGGGACAAATAAGACAAAAATTAAATGAAAAGTGTGTCTTATGAGTAACCAAAAAATTGATTTTTTTTTTCAAATCAAAGAATTATTCATGAAACTTACTTTTACATGATTTAGATCATGTTTATGTTCCCTTTTTGGTCTGAGACTATGGGTATTAGTTGGTTTTATAATTTTTATATAGATGAATTTAATAAGATAAATTACATGTATTGATCCCAAAATAATAATAAAAAAGGTGTTTTAACAAGGATAACCATGTTATAAAGACATTATTTAAGGATTACAATTTTTGATAGTTAAGTTTAAACTTAAAATAAAATTATGAAACTTCCAAAATTTTATTTAGATCTTCAAATTTATTTGTTAATCAACCGTTATTAATTTATCAATAACTGGCAATTGTTATTTACCACTAATTTTACTAATATGAAAAATTGACAACTAATAAAGAGGATTTTTTTAAAAAAAATTATATATCCTCTTTTCAAAAATTGTTTTCGGAATTGATTGAAATTTTTATGGATGCTAAAAAGTACTTTTCGAAAGTGTTAAAATCTTAACATCTTGGAAAGTATTTTTCATAAGTGTTAAGAATTTAACATATTTTGGAAAGTAATTTTCATAAGTGTTAAAATTTAAACACATTTTAAAGAGTATTTTTAGGAAGTGTTAAAATTTTCAGACTTAAATATATTTTTTGTCTCTAAAATTTGGATCACTTTTATTTTTATCTCCTAAATTTAATTTTATTATTTTTAGTCTCTCATTTTCAAAAGAATGTTCTTTTTAATCCTTTTTCATTATACATATATATATATATATATATATATATATATATATATGTTATTCCAAAATGAATCTGAGATTTTTTTATGGAAAGGGAATAAAAACAGTATTTTTTAAGACTGATGAACTAAAATAAATAAATTTGAGAGAAAAAAAAACAAAAGTGACTCAAATTTAGAAGAAGAAAAAACTTATTTATGCAAAATTTTAACATTCCAAAAAATGATTTGCAGAAAAATAATATTTTTGAAATATATATATATATATATATATATATATTAGTAAAATTGGAGCGTAAATTAAAATTGCCAACTTTATTAAATAAAATGAATCTCATGTACAGATGTCCTATTTATGATATAATGAAAAGAAGTACATGTAATTAGGGATAACAATGGATTTTGTTTGAGGATGATCTTACAGTACTTCTTTGACTTAAATATATTTTCGTTCTTATAATTCACTCTTATGTTATTCTATATTAGTTTGTAATTTTTCTTAAAAGGTTCCTGAAATATTACTTTTTTGCATTTGGTCATTGCGGTTAAATTTGTTTAATGGTGGTTGACGTGACTAATGAAAAAAATGTCGTGTCACTGTTAGCAAAAAATGTCCATCACGAATGCTAGTCAACAAGGACTAAATTTTTTTATAGGAATAAAAAAAATATAATTTATAGAAATTACAAACAAAAAGAATATAATTTATAGAGATTAAATAAAAAATAACATAATTACATAAATAATAAAATATATTTAAGTATTACATTAAACTTTACTTAATCTATTTAAAAGTCTGACTAGACGAAAATCTATTTATGTGATTGTTCTATTTGTAGGTCTAATCCTAGATAGAGTGTCTACTAAGCTAATTTAGACTTTAAAAATGGTTTTGTCAAGTCTTTAAAAATGGTTTTGTCAAGTCTCAATAGTAGTCAATGACAAATAGTCTTTTGCCTCAAATTTTTTAAACAAGTCAAATTTTATTTAAATCAAGAGTGGCTTGATAAAAGACAACATGGTCTTGTTGTTATGATTTTTTGGGTGATAGTCATAGGTGATGGTGTCAAATGATTTAAGGATTACACCATGAATTAGCTTTACAGTGAAAATTTTGTGAAACAACAAATCAAGGTGACTATCATACAACTTTCAAACTAAGCAAGTCATATCATTAGGCTTTTAGGTAAGACCAAACCTTCAAAATGGTTTCTCCTTATCATTGCAACTATGACTCAACATTATAGTTATGTAAAACATGTATTAGTTCATATTCATGTAAAATCTTTTAGAATAGGTCAAACGTTAAAACAGGACGTATCAGACTTTAAAATATATCATACAATAAGAAAATAAATCAAACTAGACTATATAATTCAAAACCAAGATAAACTTAAATATTTATTTTATATTAATGTTTAATATAAGATTTTTTTATCTTGTAAATGTGTCATTATTTTACTTTATGTCCATATATATATATATATATATATATATATATATATATATATATATATATTCCTTATAACATTTTTGTTTTTTTAGTCATTAATGACAACATGATATTTTTTTGAGTAAATTACACTCGTACTCGTGTTTTGCTCAAATTGCACCTGATACCACTTCCTTTTTATCTCTCTCTATTAACGTCGTTAACTAACGTTAATTGAAATATGTGAGCAGACATTGCTTTTACATTTTAATTGTAAAACTCAAATTATCCCTTCCCAATTAGTTTCAGAATTTAGGATTCACGTTTCATTCTTCTTCACCATTCGTGAGTACGGTTCATCTTCCTCTTGTTGGCGAGTTCTTCTTCAACGTTCAGGGGGTGCGAGTTCCTCTTTCTCTCACGATGTTCATGTTTCATTCATCTTCACTGTTCCTCTTCCAATTCGCGAATTCTCTATTGTTCCTATTCCAGTTCGCGAGTTATTCGTTGTTCCTCTTCCAGTTCGCGACGTTCACGAGCGCCTCTGTTTGTCTTCCTCTTCGACGTTTACGAGCGCTCTGTTTCTCTTTCTGTTCCAAGATTTTTGTTCGCGCTAGAGTTATGTTTGTAAGTGACCACTGGATCTTGTATATAGATTATTTTTTAAGGTTATTTATTTAATTTTGATTGTTATTGTTGTCTATTTCTAAATGGAGTTTCAATGGGGAACCAGTTTGGGCCAATTATGATTTTTAAAATCATTTGTTTATTATTGTTAATTAAAATAGTGTTGATGTTTGGGACCACAAGAACACAATGGATGAACTGGAATACATGGGTCCTGAACCAGACAACGTGAATATTTTGATTCACTTTACAGACCAACGCGGCAAACCAAATGAGATATGCAATGTTGATCATGATAAATTTGGAATATACAACGCACATGACTGTGTGAACAATATTGCTAATTATTTAGACTTGTCACCATGTCACCATTTTATTTTGTAATTTTGTTCTTCTGCTAGTAGTACAATTCTTCCCCTTAGGATTGATCATGATGTGCTGAAAAATGTTTGTTGAGATCAAAATTCAGTCCATTTGTATGTTAGTAGAACAAATGATGAGAGGAATGATGTTAATATTGCGTACCAACAAAGTTAGTTCACACCCAAGAAAAGTTGGGTTTACATCCAACTAAAGAAAAAAAAAAGAAGTAAGACTCTTGAAATATTTTCAGGTTGAGAGGAAGAAGATGAGAGTATTTTAGACATAAAATTTCATTAAAAGTAATGTGACAAACATGTGTCTAATTTCTGTTAAATTATTAAACGGTATTTAGGATGGAGAGAGTCTAAGTGTAATGTGAGCTAAACAATTAAGAGATTTTTTGTGAGGTACAAGAAGAGACGGGTATCGAGTGAAATTTGAACAAAACACAGGGAGTTCGAGTATACTTGTTGTTAGAAATTCTTAACAATAAAAGACAAATACAAAAAGTAATGAATTTTAAGTAATTTTTTTTACATAGACTAAAATAAAAAATAAAAAAAACAAAGTAAATTATAACAAAAATTACATTTTTTTAAGATCACAAAAAATATATTTTAGAATACTTATTTTTAGATCGTTCTTTAAAAAATACTCATTTTAATGTTATTTTCATGACGGATTCTAGGGTGCGTAAGTGAAAGAAGTTACGTATGATGTGAAAATAATGTGGGTCGTCGGATTTAAATGTCAAGATGAGGTGATGAAATGGTTACCGATTGTGTTGAGTTGTTTTTAATTATTTATACGGTATTGCCCTTGTCAATTGCACGTGAGTGACTGTACAGTGACTAATAGAGTCAGAGACTCTCATATCGTGGTCTGGAGAGACTCTCATACCGTGGTCTGGTCCTTTGTCTGCCAAGGGTCGCGCTTTTTTGGGAAAGGTAGCAATTTTTTTGATGGACAAAGCAAAATCAACAAAGAATGTGATAAATAGTGAAAAACTAAGCAAATTAATTATAAAAACAAATAGTTTTATTTTGTCAAAATTGTATACTTTTGTTTGGCAAAAAAATTAAAATATTATTTTTTTAATAAAAAATTACTAATTTATTGCAGTTTTAAAAGTATTTACGCATCTATAGCAACGAGTCGCGCCCCAGCAGGACGCAACTGAACACGCCCCCACCAGGCGCCACTGTGGCTGAGTTGCGCCTCCTCCAGGCATGACTCATTCTGTTGCTAATTCTGTCGCTAACACTTTTTGCGACAGAATATTGTAAATTTTTTAAATGTTTCTTTGCTCTTCTGCATGTGTGAATAAGATCTGCATTCATAAAACGTTTTAAATTATTAAGGATTGTAACATGTATCCATAACTAGTAATCAAAGTCATAAACAAAAGATATGATTATTTCATGATTCTTCATTTGAAGTGTCTTTATTCTTAAATAAACCTCCATAATCTTTACATGAAAAATTAAGAGATAACTGAGATAACTGTATGGCTTATAATATTTATTATAAATTTTTTAGTTACTTCAACAACTATTTTATTTATTACTTATAATTTAATTAGTTATTTTTTCAGTTTTTAACTAGTATTTTTCAATTTTTAGCTATTTACTAACTTTTTAGTTAATTTGTTAATTAGTTTTCGTGAACATAACTTAAGTAAACATAAAATATTTTTTAAAAATTAATTATATATTTTTTATCATATGAAAATAAAATATGAAAAATGAAATGTCTAATTGAATAAGGTATAATAGGAACAAAATATAAAATCGAAACTAGTCAATAATTTTTTTTAACAAAAACTAGCAAATTAAAGGTAGCAAGATCAAATTAGAAAAATAGGAAAGGAAAAAAACATAACAACTTACACTAGATGTATTCTAGTGTTTTCTCAATGTCAAAGAGGTGCACCCTCTCAATATAACCTAGATAAAAAATATATAAGTTGAAAATAAATCTTATCTTACAAATGAGTTATGATTAAACTCGAACTTAATTATAAAATGACATTAGAATATATCATAATAATTGTTTATTGTTGGATTTATTAGGCTATTATTGGATCATTCACAAATATTCCATCTTATAAATTCAAAGCAAGATTTCATGTCCTTGATGTTACTGGACATAAGGAAGTGTTTAAACATTTTATATTGAATAATAATATGGTCAAAATAAATAAAAAATATAAATAAAGAATAACTCTCATTTTATAAATTAATTTTAAAAAATTGAGTTAACCTCAAATTCAAATCTTAAGAAAAATGAAACATAATGATAAATTCAATAAATAAAAAATCCTTATTCTTATTTCAATTAAAGTTATATCAAGCCATATAGTTATCTCAGTTATCTCTTAATTTTCCATATAAAGATTATGGAGGTCTATTCAAGAATAAAGACACTTCAACTGAAGAATCATGAAACAATCATATCTCTTGTTTATGACTTCGATTACTAGTTATGGATACATGTTATAATCCTTAATAATTTAACACGTTTTATGAATGCAGATATTATTCACACATGCAGAAGAACAAATAAACATTAAAAAAATTTACAATATTCTGTCGCGAAAAGTGTTAGCGACGGAATGAGTCACGCATGGGGGAGGCATGACTCAGTCCCAATGGCGCATGGTGGGGGCGTGTTCAGTTGCGTCCTGCTGGGACGCAACTTGTTGCTATAAATGCGTAAATATTTTTAAAACTGGCAATAAATTCATAATTTTTTTTAAAAACAATATTTTAATTTTTTTGGCCTTTTTTTTCAAATTTGAATATTCACGCAAATTAATTGTTACTAAAAAAATGAAATTTATTTTACTTTTTCAAAAAGTTAATTAGTTTAATTAGTAGTATGAAATTTCTGAACAATTTATATTATTTTTGTAGTTTATTATTGAAATTTATTATCTCTTTTTTTGACTGAAAATCATTTTTTAATAATTAATCAACATGTCTCAATATTATTTTTTCTATTATTATTTAATTTAAATTTTAAATATATAAAAATATTAGAAATATTTAACTTTTGTAACTTCATACTCAATAAATTTTATTGTACATATCATTAATCTATATATCTTATTCTTAAGCATCAACAATACAAAAATTATAAACATATATCAACGCGGGTAAAAATAATTGAAGCGGCTCAACAGGAGGCTATACACTAGCCTATATCGAAGTTTGGCTATTCCTACTTTTTTTCATTTAAAAAATCAACCCAACATTTTTATTAAACTATATTAAGTTAAAAATGACTGTCCTATACTATTTAAAAGACATTAATATTATTCTTCATATTTTCAACTTAAAGCTTATAATTAATTTTATTTAAAGACTTGTAAATTACAAACTTATTTATAACTAGTATAATTAAATAGTCATAAAATTAAATTATTTGTATGATTTATGAACCAAATTTTTTTTTGCATAAACTATAAAATTGAATAATTAAATCAACCAAAAAATATAAAAAAAAACTCAATAAATTTACGAAATTAAATTTATATTATTCCAAAAGAAAATTTTACTAAATTGAATTGTATCATTTAATTTTTTACAAAATTATAGATTTTGTAATATAAAAAATGTTGTATACAACTAATTTGCTTTACAATATCAACCATATTAAAAATATAGGATTCGTTGATATGGATGTTTGGGTATGATCACAACACGTTTTTTGTCAACACATTTGATATCAGCTTAGACAGATGCCAAGACGGGGTCTAGGGTGCATAACCCAAACAAATTAAGCACCGTGCTAGCAATATATCCATTAGATATAGTAAAATTGGAATCATTGGTTCAAATAAGCATCGGCAAAGAAGGGAGGTTGGAGCCTGAAGGGACAACCTTTGAGTAAAGGGAGAACATCTATATAAAACCCCAAAAAAATACGGGAGAAGGGCCAATGAGAAAGAAAAGGCCAATTTGTTTTATCTGATGTGAACACTTCAGGAATATCTCAACCACCAACTTTAATCAAACGGTGGAGATGACTTTCACCAGCCACGTAATGACTTTGAGTGACACACACTACACTGTGTCAAAAACTGATAGGGTCTACAATAAATGACCCAAACTCATTATGCACAGTAAAAAACTGATTTGCGTCGTGCAATTAAAATGAATGATTGCATGAGGGACAGTGCATCGAATAGGAAAAGTACCATATTCATAGGCCTCATTTCTCTTTCTCCTTTTAGAACCCTTGACAATTGGACCTATCTCCCCTATGTCACCTCCCTCTTCCGATTCAACGGTATCACGAACTCCAACTCTAAGGTAGACGTCTTTCAAAAGGCCTCTAACGATAGCGTCGTAGTGAAGTCGAAGACACATGTTGTCATGATGGGGTAAACTACTACCAACGTCGACAACGATTCCAGTTCAGATCAGTGTTTTCACTCTCAGTTCCATCTTCGGAAAGTGTTCGCCATGGGTTTGCTCGTACTAGCGTCAACAAAGGTGTTCTTTGTCAAATCCACTTCGAAAAACCAACATTGAAATACTCCAATGAAGATGTTCCGGTAATAGGGTATTCTTAAAATTAGAATTCTAATGTAGTTTTATTCGTTGATTCATTGGAATTGAAACATTATTCGATCCATCTTCTGTTCTATGTCATGAGATTGGTTATTTCTGTTATCAATATCTTCATCTACATTGTGTTTTTTTTTTTGGTATTGTATACTATTTTTAACAATTTTCACAATGGTAGTCCAATCAAAATTTCATGTTTCAGTTGTCAATCCTTTGAGTATGTATATATATTTTGCTTCTTTTTACCATGTAATTTTTTGGATCATTTTGAGATAAATTTTGAAGTAACCATTAATAAGTTACGAATATTATTTATGTTATCAACAATTAACAACATTTCAAATAATCTGTATTTATATTTATAAATTTTGTATATATATTTTTTATGACGATATTCAATTTTCATATTATTTTACTTGGACTCAAAGTGAAAGTTATAGGAAAATTTTTATTTATATGCAATTACGTTTTTCAGTTAATATCATTTATGTTACTATTAGTTTTGAAAAAAAAAAACAAATTTCTATTATCTCAAGCTTACAAAAATTAAAAAAATAGAATAGTTTTAATTACTTAACTTCAATATATTTTGTGTTTTACAAAAATATATTGAATATTTTTCTTAGTGAGAAGATGTGGCATTTTTCTTATTAAGAAAATAAATATTCAGTATGAGGGACCAAATATTCTACCATTTTTAATATGGTTGATATTGTAAAGTAAATTAGTTGTATACGATATTTTTTATATTACAAAATCTATAATTTTATAAAAAATTAAATGATATAATTCAATTTAGTAAAATTTTATTTTGAAATAATATAAATTTAATTACGTAAATTTATTGAGTTTTCTTTTATATATTTTGGTTGATTTAATTATTCAATTTTATTGTTTATGTCCAAAAATTTTTGGTTCATAAATCATACAAATAATTTAATTTTATGACTATTTAATTATACTAGTTATAAATAAGTTTGTGATTGACAAGTCTTTAAATAAAATTAATTATAAGCTAAGTTGAAAATATAAAGAATAATATTAATGTCTTTTAAACAGTATAGGACAATCATTTTTAACTTATAGTTTAATAAAAATGTTGAGTTGATTTTTTAAATGAAAAAAAGTAGGAATAGTCCAACTTCGATATAGGCTAATGTATAGGCTCCTGTTGAGCCGTTTCAATTATTTTTACCTGTGTTGATATATGTTTATAATTTTTGTATTGTTGATGCTTAAGAAGGAGATATAGATATTAATGACATGTATAATAAAATTCATTGAGTATGAAGTTACAAAAGTAATATATTTCTAATATTACTTATATATTTAAAATTTAAATTAAATAATAATAGACAAAATAATATTGAGACATGCTGATTAATTATTAAAAAATAATTTTCAGTCAAAAAAAGAGATAATATATTTCAATAATAAACTGCAAAAATAATATAAATTGTTCAAAAATTTCATACTACTAATTAAACCAATTAACTTTTTGAAAAAGTAAAATAGCTTTCAATTTTTTAGTAACAATTAATTTGCGTGAATATTCAAATTTGAAAAAAAAAAGTATACAAATTTGATGAAATAAAACTGTTTGTGTTTTTATAATTAATTTGCCTAAATTTTCAGTATTTTTCACATTGTTTTGTTGATTTTGCTTTGTCCGTTAATTCAAAAAAATTGCTACCTTTTCCAAAAAAAACATTGCCCTTAGGAGACACAAGGACCAGACCACACGGTATGATAGTCTGACTCTATCATGTACAGTCACGTCACTCACGTTGCAATTGACAAGAGGACAAAATCCGTATAAATAATTAAAAACAAATCAACACAATCGGTAACCACTCATCTTGATATTTAAATCCAACGGCCCACATTATTTTCGTATCTTAAGTAACTTCTTTCCTCACGCACCTTAGACTCCGTCTATTTTCATACCTTATAGTCATGATTAAAAAAAAACTCAACTCATCATCGGTACATGCGTTAACAATATGAAAATAAGTATTTTTTAAAGACATGGCCATGCGTATAAAAACAAGTAGGCCTAAATGTAATTTTTTTGTTATAATATTTTCGTGACATGAACATTATTACGAAAGAGAAATGGATGAAACAAAACACTCATGGAGACATTTTCAGAGGAATTTATAATTTAATTAGCATTATTAATCTACGGAAAAATAGCACCATTAATGATCATGGCTATAAAGTACATATGACATTAACTTGTTTTTGAAAAATATACATCAAAGAATTTAAGTATTACACAACACAACACGTGCCACCTAGGGGGTGTCAAGGATTCAAGAGTTCTTGAACACTAATCACAAAGTTGGAACTGAAAAATTGAGTCATCTCATGTTAGCAGCTGGACTCGAGAACACAGTTCCATTGAATACCTTCCGTCTTTCCTTTCTATGAAGTACACGCAAATTTGGTGACTTGGGTTTTGTTATGTCCTTTGAAGACCTAAAGCAACATGTGTGAAGATAATGAATAATAAGCATTCAAAAATTCTACAACGTAAAAAATGAAAAGCAAGTTTAGTTCGGTTTTATATGCATACTTTTGGGGACAAAATGGATTATCAAAATTAGGAACTGGCCTAGCATGTGGAACCATTGTCCTTCTCATCTGTTTCAACGCTTTCTCTTCCTCTATCTGCATGTGATCAATGCTTACAATATTGTCATCCATGCAACCAATTTTAGTGGTCAAAATAGCAAACTGTAAAGTAACAAAGGGAAATCATACCATTCTTGCTGCTTCACTCTCTTCTCTGTATCGTTTGTACATCATTTCCTTTTCCTTAATCTGTAAAAAAATAAGCTACTTGAGTAGTTTGTAAAAACCATGAATTTACTTTTCTGAATTTTCTTTTCCTGAGTAAGTAAAGAAACAGATATGGAATTTTTTGGTTACCCTTTCATCAAATTGTGCTCTATCCACAGCCCGATGATTAACATGTAAACTAAATTCCTGAACTTGGGTTAGGGGTTTGCGGACCTTCTCTGGAACGGGGATTGGGTCCCTGGCATTTAGTAACATCCATGGAAAAAAAAAATTAGTTCACTTGTAGTTTTTGCCTAACATATATTGCACATTTAAAAAAAGTCTTGATTGTTGCTCACTCTTTTATGATTGGTTGTGCCTTGAACGCTCTCATCTGAGCCTCTTCTTTTTCCATTCTGCGCCTTTCTTCGTGTTCCTTTTGCAACTCTTCCTCGTGTCTCACCAGGCTCTCCAATTGGAATGGCTCTGGTCTTGTGCATTGCTTTGGTTCTGGTTTGGGTGGGATCTGCATATGGTATCAGCGACTTTTAATAAGTTTCTCAGTTAACATATAGAGACGAATAAAGCACCAATTCGCAAAATTCTGTACCACAGGGTAATCAGTGGTGTAAGGGTATGGATTAGCCTTGGGAATCCTTGCATTTTCCTCTTCCCACTGTTTCTGCAGAAGGTCCATGACCAGCTTCTTCTCTTTCTCAGCACCTCTTTCCTGTGATGGTTAAGAATGTTGGTGTTAGAAGAGCTAGACTAAAACAGTGTTGCATTAACCTCTTCAAATTTTCAATCTTCAACTAAGGGAAAGTAACGAACCTCTGTGTGGAGATGAAATGGATTTGGAGTCGTGTTTCTTGGGATTGGGTTGTGATTATGTGAAGGTTCAGACTTCAAAGAAAGCTGCAAACCCGAATAATAAATATTACATTTCACCGGGAAAAAAAATGATAACAGAATATAGAATCTTCTTATATTCTAGACTAGATTACTGAATCTTCTTTGTGAGCAGATACTTCATTCTACACTACCTTGCCAAATAAATCAGCCATGGCAGCAGCAGGTGGCGGAATCCTTTCGTCTGTGGCAAAGTGAAATTCTTGGGGTTCGGTAACATGTTTCTTGGTATGGCAGAATACTCCAATATCCCCTTTACTTTCAAAGATCTGAAAGAACAAAATTCGGTTACTTAAATGAAAGAATAAAATTCTTAGAATTGGGTAGACATCTCAGTTGGCACTATTATTACCTTCTTATTTAGAGGTCTTGCCTTGAATTTAGGGATCTTTTCAAGCTCCTCTTGCTCTAATTCTAATGAGCTTTTCACTTTGGGTGGGCGGGCTCTTAGTGATGTTTGGAGTAAAGGTGTTTTTGGTTCTGTAAGATGATGCTTCCATGAACTCTCCTGTTTTAAAAAAAATGAGTGACTATGGATTGAAGTGAATAATGAATAGTTGGATCAATTGTTTGACTTGTTTCTAAAAGTACCTTATGAGACACCTCTGTTGAAGCTATTGAAGCTGTATCTGCATTCTGATGGGCCCTAGCCAAAGTTTCCAGATGAAATTCCTGAAGAAAATGAAAAATGTGAATAATTCAAAATATAACCCCATTTGGGACTTGTAGTGTATAACTGTATATATATTGTAATTTGTAATTCAATCTTCTATTATTTGGTAATGGTTTACCTTAAATTCTGGTAGCTGTGGTGTACTTCTTGGAACGGGAGGCAAAGTTGCAGTTTGCAAAATCTAAAAAATAGAATAACAATCAGGTAGGAGAAAAAAAAACATAAATCTATGCACAAATAGAACAAAAATCAGGTAGGAGAAAAGAAGAATGAAATAGTACCTTCTTATTCACTGGTCGAGCCTTGAATTTTGGAATTTTAGCCATCATTTCTTCCTCAAGCTCAGCACTACTCTTCACCCTAGCTTGGCGAATCCGCTGAGATGTCTCAAATTCAGGCTCCTTAGGCCTAGTCAATGTAAGTTTTGGTTTTGTCTGGATCGAAGACATAATGAATATTAGTAAAAATTTATTCAAACATGGTGCCATAAAAAGATGAAATGGGGGTATAGAAAAGTTGGATCCGTATATTACATGAGAAACAACGCTGGGCAATGACAGGTCTCTTGTGCTAGATTGAAATTTTTTCATCATTTCTGCCATTGATACAAATGGTACAGAGGCTGGTGTTGTTGGTGTTTCACGAACATAAACCTTTCAATATACAATTCAAATAAACTAAGTAAAAAATACAACAAACAGCTAAAAATTTGATACAGAAAGGATTTGATTTAATATATGAAAATTAAGGGCACAAAACAAACCTTTCTGTCCTCTTTGTGATATTTACTAGTGCTAGCAGACACGGTTAAACCCAATTTTGACTTATTATGAGGCAATGTCTGATGCTTGGCATTCAGAATCTGGAAAGTTAAAAAAGTAAATAAGAATATATTTCAAGTAAGACCCCAAAAATAACTTTAAAATGTGAAGTTAAAAGTTACCTGTCTAGATTTTCCTCCATCCAATTTTTGCCTCTTAATGGCTTGATTCTCTTGGACCAAGTGAGGAGTCCCTGCAATGCTCTTCACTGTTGCTGACTTTAACTGAGTTTTTGTATTTGTGGCCATCTTATTCTGTGTCTTCTTGGAATTAGTGGATGTGGCAACTTTTTTCGATAGTGCTGGTTTTGGTGTGCAAGCATCTTTTGCTACTTCAACGAATGCTTCTCCAGATGAAACCTTTAGGCATGC
This sequence comes from Glycine latifolia, assembly GCA_013407115.1. Lineage (NCBI taxonomy): Eukaryota > Viridiplantae > Streptophyta > Magnoliopsida > Fabales > Fabaceae > Glycine > Glycine latifolia. Next base: position 36,773,081 of record CM023946.1, on the reverse strand, counting down.
ACTATCTTCTTTATAATCATTCTCACTTCTTTCCTTGTCAGGGCAAGGTGCATCATCTTCCTTTACAGAAGTCACACATTGAGGTTTTATATTGGTTTCCAGAACTATATCCTCAAGATTTGCTGACGTCTAGTAAAAATAAAATATAATCAGTCAAAGGAACCAAATCTATGTGCATGTATATCATCAAAATTGAAGCAACATACCTTCTGCACTTTGTCAGCTTCATCTTCCTCTGTTTTGGTAGTCATACTCTGTTGTTGTATATTGGTTTCCAGAACATTATCATCAACACTAGCTAACATCTATTAAAAAACAGATTATCAGTTAAAGGAGTCAAAATTAAAGTATATATCTATATCATCAAAATTGAAGCAAGTAACAGTACCTTCTGCATTTTGTCAGCTTCATTAAAATCACACAAGGTATCCACAGTAATAGATCTACCAGTCTTGATTTTAGGCATGAATGCTGCTGCAACAACAATTTGAAAACCCAAAAAAAGCTCAACTAAGTAATTCTTTCATACAAAAAAAATACAAACCAATTAAAAGTGTGTCTCAGGCTCAAGACCTAGATCACTTTCTGAGACAACATATATAGAAGAAAAATCACTAAAGTTTAGGCTGAGAGTCATTCCCCATTCACAACACACATAACCAACAGACTCTTAAATGAATTGTGCTGTAGTGGAAGAGTTGAATTTCAATTTCCTATTAAACAAATTACAGACCCCCATCACCTCCTGATACAACATAAAAAAAAAAACCACGTAACCCCATTGCCCGGAGGCTCCACGCTATGCGCAGGTAAGGGGGAGGGATATTGTACGCAACCTTACCCTTGCATATGCAAAGAGGCTGTTTCCGGATTCAAACCCATGACCAACAGGTCACCAAGACACAACTTTATCGCTGTGCCAGGGCTCGCCCTCACCTCCTGATACAACATAAAGAAGAAAAATCACTAAGAGTAGGCTGGTATCCATTCACCATTCACAACATATATTTAACCCCCAGACAGACAGTTAATTGAACTGTGTGGCGGGGGGGGGGGGGGGAAAAAGTGGAAAATCAATTTCCTATCGGACAAATTACACAGTTTGAAACAAAGCTGAGAACCAAAAACTTCAGCTCAAGCCAATAGATAGAACCGCACGCAACTAAAATCCGAGAAGCCATTGAAAACAAAGCAACCTCACAAGTCACAATATACACTATAGGACAAACTAAAATAGTGAAAGAAAGAAGAATTCACACCATAATATCATCAACTATGTCTATGACATTTAACACAACAATTTTTGTTCTCCTGTTTGATAAAAATGCGATCCCACATTGATAAAAAATAAAACTATCAAACCAATAAGAAACCTAAATTCCTCCACTTCAATTCAAATTCCACTCTTTCAAAATTTCCAATCAAATAAACTCACCCACGAATCAGAACTTTCAGACAAAGAACGGAACCATAACTTCTCTCTTTTTTAATTCCTAACCCTAGAAACCTTATTATTATTATTATGATGATGATGATCACTTAGAACGCAATGTAAGCGAGTAATTAATGTGGAGTGAGAAAGAAAGAGAGAAAACAAGAACATACGCGAAGGAGCATAGGAGAGAGCGGTGTCGAACCAGAGCTCAGCCTTAAGCGATTCCTCATCAGACTCTCCTCTGACGAAATCGAAGAATCGAGGCGCCAAGAACTCGTAGGTCTCGTCGATCACAGTGGCGCCACCGCCGGTTTCCTCCGTCGTCACCGCCATTTTGATTTCCGATTATTATTAGGGTTTTCTTTCCTTTAGGGAAAATTGAGGAGTGATTAATAAGAGAGGGAAAGAGAGCGTTTGTTTGTTTGGTGTGCTACTGGGAAAGGAAAAAGGATCGAGAGAGGGATAGTGTGTGTAATGTTTGGGTGTTGAGTGTAACGGTTACTTCTCTAACGGTCTAATTTTTTTGAACTGTATTATGAAGCGAACCTATTTGTGTGTGTTCTTAACGGCTATTTTTCATCAACACCACGCCTCAAACGTTGTCGTTTTAAGGAGCTGAAGAATGTCAATCGTTGCTGCATCTTTCTTCAGTGAGGAAAAAAAGAGCATATGCCATCTGTAAAATTAATTAGAATGTACTCATAGTGTAAAATGTCATTTGATCACAGATTAGTATGTATAATAATTTTTTTTAACTTTTATAATACTTATTTTAAACGTCAAATTTGAAATGATTTATGATTTTTTTTGCTGTGTATTTATGATGTATTAATACTGTAGTGTTTATGATTATAAATGCATAAAAATTTAAACTCATAATTTATTTTTAAAATTTTAAAATATAACTTGTTTGCATAAATGAGATCTGAGATTAAAATTTTCTATTTACTGATCAAATAAATGCGTGTGATATGCAGTTAAGTTTGTGTAACGAGGAAATCCAATTGCATTTAAAATTTTTAAAAAAATCGTTTTAGGATAAAAAAAATAGGTTAGATTATTTCATGTGCTTCCGTACTTAATACCTACCTCATGATATTTAGATCAAAACAATTTTTAAAGTACTTAAAAAGTATTTTTAAGAATCAACAAACTTCAACCTAATTAATCGATTCCTGTATTCCTTAAATATGAATGAAGAATATTTTATTGAAAGATGTAAAACTTACTTTTGATATTTTTCACATCTAGAAAGGAACTAGTCTCTAACTAGTGATTGGTGATATACTGGTAAAAAAAAAAAAACAACTGTTAGGTTTTAAAAAATTATTAAAGATCAATATTTTGGTCTTAACGTCAAGATTTTTGAAGTCACAACAACCGTGTTGCAACCACATTTACATGCAATATCAAGGATCACCACAAAATCACATATGTGATTGTATTTTTAAACATGTTTGCATAAAAAATCAATCAAAATTATAGGTACATGGTGGTCTTGAAATTATTTAATAATTTGTCCTATTTCACATCATTCAATTCTAAATGCCCCTATTAGTTATCTGATAATAAGAAAAAAATAGAAGAATGAAGGAAAAATAACAACCATTTTATTCATTACTATTGTGTTATTGCTTTTTTTTAGGACAAATATTTTTGTCTGCTTTTCCTTCCAAATGTGCACTCATTCACAACTTAACAAAAAACAATTATAAAAAAATCAACAAAAAAAGAGTCATTAAAAAATGAACTTAAAAGATAAATAATTGTTAGAGAACAGAAAGATTGAGAAAGCAATACACTTTGGTCAATGGTCGATAGCAACAATGATGACAATTTGACTTCACGACAAATAAACACTCTTCGTGATCATTGAATTTGAAATCTAAAGTTGTGTTTTGGATTAATGTCAATGTCAATTGCAATTTCAAAATGAATGTGAAAAATGATGATGAAGTTAAAGGTGATAACATATTTTGGATTTAGGGTTGATCTCTAATTAATGGTAAATCATAAAATCTAGTAGAATTGTTAGTGGTTGAAGATGACATTATTGAGATGGAGAAGGGAAATTCTAATAATAATGACAATTTGAGTATGGATGACATGATAAGGATGGTGAGGAAGCATGTAATGATGGTAAAGGTTATGGAAGGAGGAAAAGAATAAGAACCTTTTGGTGCAAGAGAAAAGAAAGACATTATTTTGATTCTTCCATTTTAAAATATATATATTTAATTCTTTTATTTTAATTTTTTTTTATAATTTTGGTTTAATTATCAATTTTGCGTATTTTTTATTTTGGTCCAATTAAATCCTAGACCTAACATTAATTTAAGATATAATCAAAAAATGGTTTAATTAATTAAAATATAAGAAATAAAAGAAATAAATGTAGACAACATTGAGAATTAGATTAAAATTGTAATTTTTTTTAAATAGGAGACCAAATATCCCTATTTTAAAATAAGAAGATCAAAATTATAGATTTGACAAAATAAGAGGAGCCAAAAGTTGTATTGTATTTAAGGAAAAAATACAATTAATGACAAATGGATGAGAAGAAAGATGACATTGGGAGCATAATATGTTAACAATCTTGTATATTGTACAAGATAAGTATTTTTATATAACTAAATTTATAATAAATAAATATTTTAAACTATATTTAAATGTATAATGAGTAGTTTAAATTGTGATATAAAAATATTTTTAATTATTGATATTTTTTTAAAAAAATATTAAAATTTAGTTTAAAGATAAATATAAAAGAGAGTCAAGTGTTACTAGTTGGAGGAGCATCTAGATTCGTCGCTTGATATCTTCATTTGGGTGAATGCGGGTTTGCCATATCTTTTGTTATGGGAATTCTCGCACTGATATTTTTGGCCAACTTGACGTATTAGTTGGAGAGGGATTATTTGATTTTTGAGCATTCTCCTGTTTGTTTGTAGTTGTTGCTTTTTGCTGACCTAGTTGGAGTTACTACTCCTCGTGTTAATTTCTTTGTAGTTCTTTTCTATGGGCCTGTTAGGCCCTTTTAATATAAAAAATAAATAGTTAAAATCAATTATACAAATAAAAATTAAAGCACATTAATTTGAGATAATTGAAAGAGATTTTTGTTTCACTGAATTATTGGATAAATGTATAAAATACATATTTAAATATGAAAAAAATAATAAAATAGAAATATTTAAATAAGAGAATAAAAAAATGTCACTTTTAAATTATATTTTAATGTCTAATATAAGAATAAGTTATCGGCATTCAATATCTCAAATTTAATAAGTGTTTTGTTTATGAGAATTTATCAACGAAAGCTTGATTAATTGTGAAAAAAATACTTGAAATTGAATTATATACAAAAAAATGATTAAGAATACATTTTATTGTTTTTTTACCACAATATCTTTTAGAATGTTTGTTCCAAAGAAAAGAGGAAGAAATGACTGTGGGTGGCAGAAAAATATTACAAAATTTATTCTTTCCATGATTTGGAAACTCTCAACAAGAGAAAGAAAGATAGAAAAAATTACAAAATTTGTCCTTCATTCTTATGGATATCATGGATCCTTTATACATGTGTACTATTGCAACTAACATTACAGTGATAAAAAGGCAATTAACATTGATAAAGTAGCAAGTAACTGTATTGGTCATCTATAAGCATGATTTAAATGAATGGATAATGAACATGTAGCATTTAAGTGAAAAAGTGATACAATCATTTAGTTTTTTGGAGTTATTTAGGCATGACTGAGAAGACCACATTCCATAGTGGATTTTGTACTACCAAAGTCGTGGTTGGTTGAGCAAAATAGGTTATTACTAGTGAATGACCAGAATTACAGGGGAGCATTGTATTTACTACCAAAGATTACTTTAACTGATTGTTTTTTCAAATGATTTATTACTTTATATTTTGTATATTAAAATGGTCTAAAAATTGAAGTTTGTAAAATAACCGTAATTAAGTTTTTTTTTTTCATTCTTAAATTTTACTTGTAGAAAAATACTGGATTTGGTCCTTGAATTTGTCAAGTTAAATTTCTTAGAGATGAAAAATTAAAATTTTGTCCATAAATTTATAAAAAAATATAACAAATTTGTTAGTATTCTCGGTTAACCAAACTGAATCTAAACTTATTTGTCATCTGAAAGAGTTTCAACATGTGCGTTATCTCAGTGGAATTAAATTATCATCAAGCAAGTTTCATTTTTTATTTATTTATTATTTTCTCCTTCTCACCCTCCGATTCCTCTTTCGCCTCCTCCTCCATAATTTGATTACAAAAGTATTGGGGTTTCACCCAATGGATTGACCCAAGAAAACGTTCTAATCATGTGGCTCTCTTTTGAAAAGGTGTTCAAAAAAAGGACCAATAATAGGCTTCCATTATTAATGTGGCTTTGATATTTTTATATTTTGAACATCACCTTTTAAAATATTGGCATGCAAGTTGGTCTAATTTAGATATCATCCCATCACAGTTCTATATTTTTTGGCAGAAAGTTTTGACCGAGCTACCACTATCCTTTTGTTCATAGGATATTCAACATGCATGCAAGTTCATGAAAAAAAACAACTTTGCACACTCTTTCAATTGAAAGATAACAAAATAAATAATGCCAAATAATTTAAAAACAACACACGCACTCTCCCTTTAATTGTGCTTTTAACTCTAAAGAAATTAAGATTTTATGGTTTCTAGAGTCTTGGACAGAACACAGATATATATTCAAACAGGTGCTGTCACTATTTAAGGGTCGAGACAATCAATTATAATTTTTTTTTCTATATAAAGTTTTCATTTAAGGACTTTTGCCATAGGTTATGTGTAGAATTCGTACTTTTAAAATTCAAACCACTAGTTCATTCAGTCAAGATACTAGACCACTGGATCAATAGTTGAACTAGTGGGTCATTGCTTGAACTACATGACCTAGTATTATGATATTATAAATAATTGAATATAATTTTTATATGTTAAATCAAAATATATTTATGTTTTAAAGACGAATCATAACTACTAATTATTTTGATTAGATGCAAATAAATACAAATGATAAAAGTTGTGTCTGATGTGCTATCAGATCGTGATCTATATTTCTGCATTTGATGCTTTTAGACGAAATCTCATAAACACGATCCGATGTAGGCATGACAATGGGGCGGGGCGGGGGCGGGTATTGCATTCCCCATCCCGCCCCAGACTAAAAAACCGCTCCCCGCCCCCGATCCCTGTCGAGTTTTAAAACCCATACCCCATCCCCGCCCCGTCCCCGCTTTTGACTAAAATTAAAAAAAAAATAATGACATAAGGATCATATATGAAAGATTGAAACTGTAACAATAATGACATACAATCAAACAATACCCACAGAAAAATAACTGTTAGCACTTAGACTCACATTTATAAAAAGAAACACACTCTCAGGCCATCAACTATGGTTGGCGTTGACGAGAGACTCCAAGGCCTGCTAGGTACTTTGATTCTGCATCCCCTTCTACTCGCTTAGTCTGCAATATCTTCTTTGCTTCGGCTTTCTCGTTCGTAGCCATCCTCAAACTTGATGCTATTTGTTATGATGGTAAAAGAACATTATAGAACAATGCATTAGGAAAAATAAAAAACATGCATCAAATAAACTTATATTGAAATTAACTATATAAATCTTTAGCTAAAAGTGTCTGTATTAGTATGTTCAATTTTGTGTATTTAAGGTGGCACAAAGTATAAGAAAGCAATTTTAAAGGATAATGATGCTAATGAAATAAGGATTTTGGGAAGTATATTCTAAAATGAAAAATGATTCCCTAATCAGACTTGTTAGCTTCATGAAAAGTATATATGCTTTTGAATCAAAACCGCTCAGCTAGGAAATCTCCAAATACCAAACTAAACTAACATAGTAACACTTGTTAGCATGCTTGAAAAGGATAAATATGAATATAACTCTATAACTGAAGCAAGCACATGATGAACATCTAGGAAACATAACATACCAGCATTAATTTCATTCATGGCTTTCTTCACACGCTAATCTGCCTCATATCCACAATAAGAGTCTAAACTATCTCGTAACCATAAGCTGACATAGCCTAGAAGGTAGTACAAGGAAACAAATTAAGGATGTCCTACTCCATTCTTAGTTTAAAATGAAAAGGGGATATATACCTTTTCAAGTTCATCCTCCACAGCTTTTGCAGTTTCGTTCTTATGCTCAAAAGTAGCATCAAGTTCCATCTTTGGAACACTTTCTATGATAACTGAAATAGCAATGAGAGTCTGCTCTAAAATACAGTAAAGTATCATTACAGATTGAAGCAATTACAACACCAGAAACCAGATTCAAACAACACCCATTTCAACCACATCATACTCAGAACTAACATGCCCAAAAAGAGGGTTAAATCTTTCCCCCAAAAGCAAAAAGCACATAAATTGAAGAAACTAACTTAAAACCAAAATCCCAGAACTGAATCAACACTACCCATCTCTAGGTACATAAATTGATTTTCAAACGGAACACATAGATTTCGTCGACACCAAAAACATTTTATCAAATTCAATTAATTTCCCAAATTTAGAGTCATAAAAGAACCCTAGAAAGAGAGGTACCTGGTGAAAGAAAGGGTCTTTGGGCATCAAGAATCGAACGAAACGTGGCATTGAGCTGATCCAGAAGCGTTGTTCAGTAATCGAGAATCCTGTGCACCATTTGCTTCAGATCAGACTCCAACCTCTCCAATTCTGAGTCTTCTTCAGCTTCATGAGGTTCCATTGTTCGTAGAAAGTAGAAACTCGACCACTTATGTGTGCAAGTTGAAGAAGAAGAAGAAGATAAAGCAGAGAAGAGAAGTAGTGTGAAGAAGAAGAAGCTGCAGTGAGTGACTGTCCAGCCATCTGAGAGTGAGAAGTCAGGGCTGTTGGGTTAGGGTTTCCTTCTTAATTCTTATATATATATAAGGTCATTTTTGTAATTTACTGTAGGACGGGGATGGGGGCGGGGCGGATATCATCATTATCAAACCCGCCCCCACCCCCGCCCCCTAATTTATAAAGCGGGGAAAACCCAAACCCGAACCCGGTTAACTCGATTTTTCCCATTGACATCGGGGCGGGTTTGGGCGGGTGCCCACGGGTCTGGGCCCCATTGCCATGTCTAATCCGACGTAGCATTAAGTGTTGCACTTAAGACCTTCATTTAATACTTTATGTCTGAGATTAATTTTTGTAGAAAATATTTTTTTTTCAAAGTCCTATAAAGAATAAATGAAATCCACGATTTAAATGTGTTAATCTTCATCAAAAGCCGCTCTATGTGTAACATCCCAAAAATAATGATAATATTTAATATATATTTGATAGGATAGAAGATGCATATATGTAGTTTAGATAAGACAAAATATGATATTTGTTTTATCTTCTAATATTTTAAACATATTAGGTTATCTTATTTATATATAAGATAAATAAAATAAGATAAGATGAAATCAATAATAGATAATTAAGTTTCTAGAAATTAGTATAAATAGAGACTAAACGAATCAATGGACATCAATGGGTGAGAGAGACATAAAAACAAAGAAGAAGAAAGTGAGATAAAAATAGTTGAAAAAGAGAATATCTTGTTACTATAAGATACACTATGGGAACATCTAGTTTAGAGGCTTAAGAATGTCTTTAATAGGTGAATAAAACACTTTATTTTCCTTTAAACTTGTCATGGTATATTCTTTGAAGATTATTTTTTCATAAAGATTTTGGGATATTCTAAGTATTTGAGATGGATCGTGATTGTGTGGTTTGTGTTTATAATTAATTGAATTGTGATAAGTTATTGTTGATTTAATTAATCAGGATATGTTTCATATCATGTTTTTGATATGATTGTTTGATAGTATGAGATTGAGTTGGTGCTCCATATTACAAGAGTTTGAGTTAACTTCTTCGAGGAAGGAGTATATCTCCACATGAGATTGAACTAGTGCTCCACATTATTCATATTGAGGTAATTTCTTTGAAGGAGTATATCTCCATATGAGATTGAGTTGATGTTCTACATTATTGAGAATGAGGTAACTTTTTCGAGGAAGGAGTATATCTTTACATGAGATTGAGCTAGTGCTCCACATTATTGAGATTGAGGTAACTTCTTCGAGAAAGGAGTATATTTCCACATAACACTTGGATGCCATAGAATTTGATTGATCTAGTGTTGTGTAGATTGATTGTGATATTGTCAATGATTAATTGTTGATATGTGAAAGGAATGTGTGATAATGCTATAATATCTATGAGAAAACTATTATTTTTTAAGATATTTATTACTAGTATTATTTTAGAAGAATACTGATAACATGATTGATTTTTTGAATTACCATGCTTATTGAGAACAACACTGTTTGCAAATCCTTTTATAACTTGTTTTATTCACTAGGATTATTATCTCAATAAAAGTGTTGTTTTCAAAGCATGAGGAAGAAACTGTTGAAACTGAGGAGACTTGAAGACTTATTTTCTTTTAACGCTCATTTTAGAAGCCCGTCTTTGAGAATGTTTTTACTTTGCAATAATTCAATCTTATTTATAATATTTGAGGTATTTCAAACCATTGGAGTTTCCAAATAAAATTTATTATTCATATTTAAAAAAATGTTTTATTATGGGTTGTTATTGTAACAAAAGGAGTTACAATTTGTTGTGTATACCTGCTCTAATGGAAGTAGTGACTTTTAGATGAAGTGCTTGTCACGCCAACCTATAAGCATGAACTCTGCATGAGGAAGGGATGTATATTTAATGCAAGCATTAGATGCCTCAACAATAACATTCACCATATGAAGAAGTAGAGTGAAGAATTCATCCATTTTGACATAACAAACACTTGAAAATCAAGGCTATATATAGAAGGAGCTTTGAAGAAACAAGACACACATCAACTTGTGAAATATTCTTTCCTTTTTTCTTGTAAAGCTTTCTATATAGATAAAAGCTCTCAAAACACCTTGTAAACCTTGAGAGCAAAGACTAAAATGTTCAGTGTAATATTTATCTATAAGAATATTTTCTGAAAAAAAGAATCTATGTATAAACAATGTGCAAACTTACAACAAATCTTGTTGATTTGTGTAGAACCAATAGTAGCTTGGTAGAACAAAAAATATTGGGTTGAAATCAAGTTTGAGGTAGAGCTTGTCTTTATAAGAGCCAAAAATGACAATGAAAAATACTTATAACTTTTGATAAGTTAGAAGAACTTGATAGGTTGCCAAACATTGGATGTAGTCTTGGTAGTTGAGACAAACCAATATAAATCCTTATGTGTTCCCTGTTGTTTCTTAAGTGTTTAATTGACAAATGGTTTGAATTTATTTTTAGATTTTATATATGTTTTTGGTTTGTTAAGAAAATCGTTTTCACATTGTTTGATTAAGCTTTTTCTATATCTCTTATCTATTTTGAGTAAAACCTATATTAGGCGATAATGTGTGTTTTTGTTTAAAAGAAAAAACTTAAATTTAAAAAAACACAATTCAATCTCCCTTCTTATGTTATTTGCCTCTACAATATAGTGTGTATGTGTGTGAGACATATCTTATGAGAGAAAATATCTTATATAAGAGTTAGAGAATTAAATTTGAATCATATAACCATATATGAATGGTTGAAATTTAATGTCAATAAGTCACATAAATTTTTAAGTGATTACATAAAATTAAATATTAATAGTTCATCTTTAGTTATATGATTAAGATTTAATTATCTCACTCATATAAAATAATTTTCTCTCTCATATGATATTTCATATATTACATTTGTTAACATTATATCAACCAATATCATTTATAAAAATGAAAAGTTTTTGGTCTCAATCAAATTTAATATTTTTATTTCATTGATATCTTTTTTTTATATAGTTAACTAAAAATAATGGATCCGTGTTTTATTTAATATCCGTGACAATATAATTTGCACCCGCTTTTTTTTATTAACATTACAACAATTCAAAAGGATACATAATTATCCAAAAATATTGTCATAGATTTAAGTGGGAGAGTATGTATTCAGCAAAAAAAGTGGAAGAATATGTAATTAACAATGGGCAGAATGTGATTAGTAAAAATTGAGAAAAAAAAATGATATCCATTTATCTATTATTATATATGACTAAAGTGACACTTTTAAAAAGAATTTATTAAGATAAAAAAGGATGATAAAGAAACATGCTAAGAAATCCTCAAGAAATAAATATGACACAATCAAAGTATTTCCTCCAATTTTTATATATAAGATCTAATTACCTAATTCATTAAATTAAAAAGAAGTGGTTAATTTAGTTGATAGGATTAAATTTGTTTTAAATTTATAACTTTTTTCAAAATTATTCTTATCAATAATATTTATCTTTTTTCTAATTGTTTGTCAATATATTATTTCTTATTTAATGATGGACATTTTTAGTATAAAAATAATTAATGAAAAAACATTATAGATTAATCTTATTAAAAAAATAAACATTATTTCAAATTTAAATCTTATAAATAAAAATAAAGAGACTTAAATCTTATAAATAAGAATAAAGAGAGTAAAAAATAAATAAACAACAAATAGAAAATACAAATACATGAGACACAACTTGTCAACCTTTAGAAATAATCCATTGATATTTTCCATTGATATCGATAAACATTATCAATACTTTTTATAATAAAAAAACAAATTTAAAAGTTAAAAAGTAACAACCTTACAAATCTCTGATTAAACAATTAATAATATTTGTTTTAAGCATCTCTAATAATAATTTCTTAAGTGAGTTTATTAAGTTATTTTTTTGATATTCGCAATATCATATCATTTAAAAAAAAAAACTCATACATAATAAGAAACTCCAAAATTTTTAAGAAATTCACACTTTTTTATATTTTTTAATTTCACTTAATCATGGTTGAAATAAATAAATAAATTCAGAAAATGATATTATTTACAAATAGTAATATTTTGATGATTCTCAAACGATAATAAATACCTCAAACATTTTAATTTTAATTTCATCTATTTTTTTACAAAAATAATTTACTTGACTATATTTTATCAACAGAACCATAAATAATGAGAGTCACACATATTTTTTTCAAACTCCTCATTTAGCTCTCATATTTCCCCCCTTAATGGACCCTCATGCCCCATTTTCCCCCCAAACCTTCCTTCTCATCCACCTCAACGATTCTTCTCATCTCCCTCAATCTCATCATCTCACTCTCACCTCCCTCAATCTCGATTTTGTTATGTGTTTCTGGCGTTTGGAGTTTGACGCAAGTATGGTGCAACAACAAACGTGCAAGGACAGAAGCTCCATCGCATTTGTCGTTGTTATATTTAGATAAGTACACAAAGGGAAAGGTACGGGTGCAAAATTGGTTTGAAATGGAGAATGATTCTTCTGAGTTGATGTTTTTCTTCAATTTTATTATTTTTCCTTTTATGGGTTTTGGTACTTTTTGATGTAAAATATTAATTTTTTTGTTAAAAATAAATTCTTATATAAGGAACAAATCTTTATATTAAACAACTTTGATTGTGATGCATATGTCTTTTAATAAATTGTAAAAAACTATTTTTTTAGTTAAGAAACCTTTAAGAAATTATCATTGATGATGTTTTTATCACATCACAATAAGAATAATAAAAATGTATTAATAATATATTTGAATAAAATAGTTTTACTTATTTTTATAACATTTTTGATAAAATAAATAAATATTCTTTCGAATTTTTAGACATTAGTCATTTACCTTCAATTATTTAATTTTGCATACTAGTCAAAGAAAAGACACATTCTTCAATTTACAAAGAACAAATAAAGGAGTATTTTGTACTTATCTAAATACACATGCTATCTTTATAATATTCTTATCCTTGTGAATTGTGATATCTCGTGAATTGTCTAAGAATTGTTAGGTTAAATTTGGTGGAAAGATAAAATCTCGTTTGAATGGCTACTCGATCTGTTTGTCATATGAAGTTTGACTATAGAAAAACGTCAATGATTCATGAGGGACTAATTCATGAGGAAGGAAACTGAATTTCAAATGCGTACGGTGCTAAACAATACTAGTTATCCACACACTAAAATTGCTCTTTAGGGAAAGTTTGACTTTTAAGGCAAGAATGTTTAAGACATATTTCAGAAACATAAGTGCGCGTTTAAACGAGGATGGCTAAAATTGATTTTGTTTCAAATTAATTTTAAAATGATTTGATTTATATTTAGGTGTATTTATTATAGAATTAAGTTAGAAATAAAACTTGATATAAATTTTCTAATTCAAGGTAAAAGATACTCAAAATTTCTTCGGCACAAAATCAATTTTAAAATATTCTTCAATTGATCTAAAATTAATTCAACATACAATAAATGATTTGACGAAACAAGTGTCTAATTGATGCAGGATGGGTTCCTTTCAAACTTAATTTTAATAAATCTGGTTGATTTAACTTTGAGTTTTACCAAAATCAATTTCTAAACCATGTTGACATCAACAAAGAAAAAAAAACGAAATAAAGAAACATGTTGAAGGTTAAAGCAACAAATAGTTGCTTCAATTTTTAAACTTTTTATCATAATTTTAAGGTCAAAATTGACTTTAGGAGATATTCAAAAACATTATTATTAAAATTTCATTTAAAATCAATTTTTGTAAATTCTCACTCAACACCCTCTAAAATGTATAAGAAACAATAATTGTAACCTCTAATTCTATATATAGTGCATGTTTAAATAAGTGTTGATAAAAATGATTTTAGATTAAATTAATTTTTGTTAAATTTGATTTGAAAAAAAATATGATTTATGTTTGGATGTTTTTAATATAAAACCAAGTTAAGAAAACTCATTATAAATTTTAGATCTAACACAAAAATTACTTTAACTCGAATTAATTCTAGACCTAAAATCATTTTGAACTCTTCTCCAATATAAAATAAACGTGTAATAATTTACTTAAAATCAATTATATAACTTGAAATCAAATACACACTTAATATCTCTCAATAAGAGTTAGAGAATATGGTCTATTCTCCTCAATATTATATTATATAGGTAAAACATTTTAATCTTTAATATTTTAAATTTTCCCGTTAGTCTCTAACTTCATATAAAGCCTTTTTTTATTACCATTTTACACACACAAGATTAAAGTGAATGTTTTTTTTATTATAAAGTTATTAAAAATTTAGAAACTAAAATGTTCAATATATACAATCTCAAAGACTAATTTAGAGACTAGTTCATAATATATGAGAATATTCTCACTCTGTGCCCCAACTTCCCTTCATAATATAACTAAAATTATTGAAAATCCTTCACACTTTACTTTTAAGTGTTTTTCATCTTCTTTGACTCCTTTTTTTTTTTTATCGTGTCATTAATTACATTTAATATTATAAAATATAAGTTTGAGTGTGTCTCTAACCGTAAGCCAAACATAGGCCTACACAGACATGCGATCATCCTTTGGGAAAATGTCAAATGTTGAAATTTTGCATCCAACTAAAAAAAATAATAATTTAATGCATCATTCTGACTTGAAGAATTGGTCGTCTTTTATGGATAAGTTATATTATAAGCATTTATAGATGTGTTCGTATGCTTGACCTTGGATTTAAAATTTTAGACAACCTTCACTTCTCCTTTACTTTTTATTTAGAAAAAAAAATTAGGTACTGCATAACTTTCAGATTTTTATTGCTTGCGTTGTATAGAGTTGAAGGTATAGCAATGAGTATGCCATGAATTTTAGATGCTGAGCAGAGATATTGAGAGGGCGCACGAGTTGGATCGAATTCCTTTTGAGATAAAATTTTTAATTAATTAAAATAATTTACTAAATTTTAAAATATAAAATATAAAAATAATTAATATTTGATTTAACTTAATATTTTTAATTAATTATGAATATGATCTATTTAATTTATATTAAAATGTTATTTATCTTGGCTAATATTTTATTAACTATAATTTTGAAAATTATATTTGTGTTGAAACAATAGCAATTGTTGACAATGTTCTATAAGCAAAATATAATATTTTTTAATTAATTAAAATAATTTACTAAATTTTAAAAATATAAAATATAAATATAATTAATATTTGATTTAACTTAAGATTTTTAATTAATCATGAATTCGATCTATTTAATTTATATTAAAATATTATTTTTCTTGGCTAATATTTAATTAACTATAATTTTGAAAATTATATTTGTGTTGAAACAATAGCAATTGTTGACAATGTTCTATAAGCAAAATATGCATAATAGTAGCTAAAAAAACATGCATAAGGTACTTAATGTTTAAGGTAAATTACACTATCACTTTTTTTCACACTCAATATCCATCCTTTTTAACATCAATTTTCCTCCCTCAATCTATGTAACTGCATAAAAATTAGGAGATGATTGTGTTAAAAAGAAAAGTATATGATATTACGTTATTATATAAATTAAGAAAAATATCAATAAGTCGTTGATTCGAGTAATGAATTCAATCCTCTTAAATAAGGTTTGAAGTTTGAATTTTGTGAATAAAACAAATATGATTGATAAGAGAGAATTTCACTAAAGATAACCAAAGATTCTATCAATAAAACCAGATAACATGATACAAAAATTATAAATTAAAAAAAGTTTGTGTTACATCTGCTGAAATTTTGTTCATTCTTAAGTGTAAATTTGTCTAAATATTTATGAAAATCAATATTTTTGTTTGCTTTGATTTATTTCAATGTTTACAACATTAAAGAACAAGAAATATGTATTTTTAATTAAAATTAAATTATATAAATAAGTAGTTACTAAACTGGATCGAAGAAGATTGACTCCAATGAAAATAAAGCAATTAGAGAGTAATTAATATTTATCTTAAATATTGTGTCAAAAATAAATATACTTTATCATTCTTTAATACTAAACTCTCTCAAAAATAATCTAGTAATTGAGCACAAATTGTTAATGTGATTTCCTAAAAAAATAAATAATATGTTGAAGTTAAGGTTAAATCCTGTTTGGGTACTACACCAAAAATAATTCTTGATCAGACTTTACTTACTTCTTAATGGAATTTCGGATTAGTCAAAATATTTTTTTTAAATGAATAGGAGGATTATATATATATTTAAAGAACAATATTAAAAGCTTTCTTGTTATATTAATTATTTTAGTTTAATAATGAACAACATTAAAAATATTAATTATGTCAATTATTTTTTATATATTGTGGTATTTTATTTGCTTGTTCAGTTATATTTAAATAAAGTATTAATAACATATGGGCTTGATTCCTTCCTATGATAATTGCCTTATGACATAAGAGATAGAATTCAAGTTCGGTACACAAAAAATTAAAATATTAATAAATAACAGTAATATTTAAAAACTATTGATTTCTTTGTAAAAACTATTGATTTCCTTCGATCTGTCTGCACCTCTACTTTAGTTTAATGAGAATGAGAACGTGCCAATATAATACAATTCTGAAACGTGGCCTCATAACAAACAATCATATAATAGAATTTGCATGCACTAATCAATCTACCAGATCAATCACAGAGCAGTGATTTTCTTTTTTCTTTATTAAAGGCGCCCTTTTTGATCCATTCTAAACCACGTGGCTGCTTTTGATTGATTCAGGTGCAAATAATATCAATCATGCATGATTCCATGATGCAAGATACCACTACCTCTGGGTAATAATTCAATAAAAATTCTCCCTTTCTCAATATTAAATTCCCTCTCACCTACCCAACAATCCCTTCTTTGTACATATTCATCACAATATATGTACCTATTTTAGTTTCCATAAAACTCAATCAAAACAAAAAAAGAAAATATATTTAACCTCAAATTCGCAAATATTATCAATAAAAATTGAAGTCATACATATATATATATATAGTATGAAAGATAATTTAATTTGAATAGGCTATGAATTTATCATAATTATCCAGGACTCAAAATAATTAAAGAGCATAGATTAAGTTAGAATGTCTTCCGTTAATTAATCTACATGTTTGATAATATATAAGAATCAAAGTTTATCTGAAGTTTTCGTTATCAACCTTAGGCTTAATTAATTGTTACTTCATGACTTAGTAAAACATAATGAGACATAAATATTTTCGTTGCTTGTCTGTCATGAAGCTTTTATTTTTCCATTGATACAAATGGGAACAAAGATCCAGTGGGAAAGTTGATATCAGAAACATAGTATGGTAAAATGATGTGAAAGAGATGGGACCAACTTGAAACAAAAGAAAAATCACGTCGGCAAGAACGCGTTGTTGTCAAAGAACGTGGGCTACAAGAAAAAAGTCACGTGCTCAAAAGTCAAAGTTCCCTTATTTATACCCATATCCTCATTTTCTCTCTCTCTCTCTCTGAAGTCTTAAATTTCTGAACATTGAACAACTCTTCACACAACACAACTTTCTCTAGCATTGTAGCATAATGACTGGCAAAGATATCCTGCATATGATGAAGGTAAGTAGAAAAACCCTGAATTCTTTTATGCAAATTAAGCATGCCAAATTAATTTATATATTTTTGAACTAATCTAGTTTAAGTTTATTAATTGGTATGTTTTGCATATGCAAATTCCTGCAATATTATGGAGTTATCTTGATTTGTTTGCAAGAAAATGCAACTAGTTAATTTGTTCTTTCAACTAGCTTTCTGAACAGTGCTTGATATGCTACGATTTTCTTTCCATGTCTTTTTCTTGCTTAGAAAGTATATATAGAAAGATTTCATGCGATAAGGTAGATTGGAAAATTTCAAATTTCAATGCATTGAATCAAATATGTGGAGATTCATTAGTAGCATCTAAAACTGATAATTGCAGACCATTCTTCTGTGCTCGTATTATTAAGATATTTGATGTGCTGAGTTTTTCAATTGGGAAACAAACCATTCACTTTGTTTTAGATTCGTATTCTTTTGCTCAAATGCATGACATGATAGTTTACAATATGGCAATTCAATTATCTGCCATTTTTTTAATTAAAATTAGAACTCTACATTTTTATTTTTATTTGTTTTCAAACATGTTATTAGTTTCAAGGTCTAGCTTCCTAAAATTTACATGGATCATCATGTGTCTAGGTGAAAGCAGGGTTTGGAACACCAGACACAGGGAAAGGAAAAGGCAAAATATCAAAACACATTACACATGGCTTTCACTTGATGAAGGGCAAATCGGCACATCCTATGGAAGATTATTTAGTTTCGGAATTTAAGCAAGAAAAAGACACAGAATTAGGCTTGTTTGCAATATTTGATGGCCACTTAGGCCATGATGTTGCCAGCTATTTGCAGAACCACCTTTTCCAAAACATCTTGAAAGAGGTAAAAGGTTACTTTCATAATTCATAATTTCATGTTACTTCATTTTACTTCATTTTGGTCACATTTTCATGAAAACTTTTATGGACAACAAAACTTAGATACACTTCTTTAGGTGTTGGTCTCGTCTTCGATCAAAATTGAAGTTTTACCTTACTAATCCGTAAATACATATATCTTTATCACGCATATTACTGAGATGAAACTTCAATTTTGATAAGAGAACAACGCTAACAAAATCTAAGGATCTGTATCTAAGTTTTGTCTAATAACGATGATACCATTCTTCAAACCTGCTTCAAGTGATTCTTCCTTGACTCATATTTCTGTTTTGCTGCAAGCAGCATGACTTTTGGACTGAGACAGAAAGCGCGGTGAAGAGAGCTTACCTCGAAACAGATGAGAAAATATTGGAACAAGCACTTGTGTTGGGGCGAGGAGGGTCAACAGCTGTGACTGCAATACTTATTGATGGTCAGAAGCTTGTAGTAGCAAATGTTGGTGACTCAAGAGCTGTTATTTGTGTGAATGGAAAGGCAAGACAACTATCTGTGGATCATGAACCAAGCAAGGAAAAAAAATTGATTGAGAGGCGTGGCGGGTTTGTATCAAACATTCCAGGTAAAAACCAGCTTTTGATGTTGTTATAACACAGAAAGTGCAACATTTGCATGTGTTGAAATGTTGGATTTTTGTGTGTGATTGTGGAAACAACATATTTAAGCACCTTTTCAATAAACTCTCCTTAAATAGTAACTTATTAATAAGTTTGCCTGTGAAGTTTATAAGTCATTTTTTGTAAATCCAAATAAGCTCTTTCAAGTGCTCCTTTAGTCTTTAGAATCATTTGATTTTCAGAGTTTCTACAACTACTAGTTAGAAGGACTTGCTTAGCAAGTATGCTGTTATCTATACAATTCATTTTAGTTTCAAATTGAATTGCATTAGAAATTATGAACAAAAGTTGTTAATCTGAATTTCTGATTCCTGTAGGAGATGTCCCTCGAGTAGATGGACAGCTGGCAGTAGCAAGGGCTTTTGGTGACAGGAGCCTAAAGATGCATCTTAGTTCAGAACCTGATGTGTTTGTAGAGGAAGTAGATCCACATACAGAGTTTCTTATTCTGGCTAGTGACGGAATATGGAAGGTTAGCTTCCTTTTTTTATAAAAAGAACACAGTTTTTCAAAATTTACTTTGTTTAGAAAAAAGAAGTTTTTATGGGAAATCATGATAGGATTTCATTGGAAATCATGGTGTGTGATATATTAATATCTTAAAAACCCTTGTTAGCATTTTCCTAGAAAAAGGATTTTGTTTAAATATTTTCTTTTCTTAAAGTTTTATTTGGCCTAAAACTTCTTTTATAGAGAAGAGAAGCTCAAAATAAACTTAATCAAACACTACCTTAAGAAATCTAGGAAACACTACTCAAAAACCCTTGTTTGCATTTTCTACTTTTGCTTAGTAATCCACTTATAAATAATTTTTTTCCCATGATGTTTTCAGGTTATGTCAAACGAAGAAGCAGTGGAATCTATTCGACAAATAAAGGACGCTCAAGCTGCAGCAAAGCACTTGATAGAAGAGGCAGTTTCCAAGAAAAGCAAGGATGACATATCTTGCATAGTTGTAAGGTTCTAATGACATGTTTTTATGGATAAGCAGAGGAATCCTTTCCCAAACCAAGAATGAAGGCCCTGGTGGACATTTAGAATTTTTGATGATGTTGTATCTCAGATGAACTTCATCATTTTCTTTTTTGGCTAAAATGCCTGCAGAAATTCACAAGCTAGCACTGATTGCATGTATAAATGATTCAATAATAACTTTTGCTTTTTTCAATGAGATTTTTTAAATTGTCTGAATCTTAATGAATAGTTGTTGTTTTTTTATTGGCAAATGTTAGTATTAGTCTTATTAATTTTGTTAGCAAACGGATTTGAATGTGACTTTTTGTTCCATCTTTTCTCTTTTTACTATATCAACTTATATCTCTTAATTAATAAATAATTGTTATTTGTTACCCTCGTAGGTGGTCCATGTATAAATGTATCTTCTTATCTAGTGAATGATAGAATAATAGAATTAAATAGATTTTTATCTTTCTTCTTTGGCTTAATTATCAAGTACTTAAAAATTAATTTACTTGTTCTCCAAATTTTTAAGATGTTTAATTTGGTTTTCAAATTCTTAAAACTAAATCAATTTGGTCCCCAAATTTTTAAGAACTTAAGACCAAATTAAATTATTTAAAATAATTTAAGGATCAAATTGATTCATTTTAAAAAATTTGGGGACCAAATTGAACAATTTAAAATAAATTAAAAACAAATTAATAATTAAATTTTCTTATTACGTCCTATCACATATTTATATTTTTCTTTCTTTTATCTTTTCTTACTAAGTATCACTTTGAGTGTCTAAAAATATTTTTATTTTAATATTATGGTTTTTTTCATACACAGAGACTTTTGGGATTGAATCCAAAACAATAAGGAATGTAAGTCCCTCTCGCTCGGGGTCAACATATGTAACGGATTTATTATCCATCTTTTATTGGCATTTTTCTCGTTTACTTATATCATATTTTATTTTAGTTTTTTTTATTTATTTTGACCAGTGTAGGTGTAGATTTTTTTTTTGTTGAATCAATATACGTATACATAATGCAAAGTAACGAGTTACTTTTTTGTTATATTAAATAATTTATATTAATTATAAGTCATTTTAATTTATTTTGACAACTGAACTAAAAAAATTTCAGTCCAATACTAAACGTGGCAATTATACCAATATTAAATAACAAAAAGTCGATCGTTGCTCACCCTTAATATGTATCTACTAAAATTAGTAAAAAAATCATCAAAAATGTTATTTTTTAGGTTATGTCATATTAGTTTTAAAAAATTAATTAAATATGAAATCAAGTAGATTATGAGTTTTTAAAATAAAATGTGTGATGTGAAAAAAGTTGACTGGAGGAAGATAAGATTTCCTATTATATCATTTTCTAAGTAGAATTTGACTTAAATTTTTTAAGTAAATTATTGAGTTTAAATCTTGTGATGAAAAAAGTGAAAAGATCCTGCAAAAGAAACTAGCAAAAACTATCCCTAAAGATGATCAATTCATTTCATCTTTGCAATGCCACAAGAGAAAGAGTGTGCCTGTTTTTGTTGTCTTTGAAATAATTAGGGTGGAGTGGATGAAAAGTGACAAAAACTTCTGACCACCTTTTTTCTTGTTTGGCATGCAAATACCTAACATTGAACTTTGCTCTTATTTCACATGAAATTGAGCACCAAGTCCGGTATATATTCAACAAGTGTCAAGGTTGCCCATCAATCATGTTGATTGAATATTCTTTTTAGGGAAAGAAACTAAAAAAAATAAAAATAAAAACAGTGATGGTCTTAAAAAGTTTGATTTGGGTCACCACCTTGATGCAAAGGGATTAATTTCTATAATGGGCCTACTCATTATTTATATTTAATTATTTGAATGGAATCAATAAGCCTGATATAAATAATGTAATCCAAAAAAAAAATATAGGAGCTGGTGTAGAAACTTAGTATAAAAGTATATTATTTTGCTTTTATTCTATCTAATTTCTTCTCTTATTTCACATTTATTTTTATCATTCTCTTAATTATTAAAAATTGTATAGAAGTATTTATAAATTGAATTTTCAAATTTCATCAAAAGAAAATTAAGAATTTTTCAAAAACAAATGATTTATCTTTTTTGGAGAAAGTTAACAAGTCATGAATCTTTTACTTATATATTTCATATCTTTTTCATGAAAGTTTCAGATGCTTGACACATGTCATCATTGTATATTGAGGAATAATCCAATAAGCGGTCAATTTTTAAATAACACAATCACTATTTTTCTTATTTCTTATTTTAATACAGGTTAAACTAGTTTTTTTTCCTTTAATTTAATTTTTATATTCAATTTCATCATCTCTTTTTTGGGGTTCAATTTAGTCCTTTTATTTTAAAAACAATTCAATTTGATTCTATCTTCTAAATTAGATGGACGATGTTAAGAAATCACATTTTGTAATGATTTTGGTTTAAAATCACTGTAAAACATACATTTCCTAATATAATGTTCAAATTGAATCAATTTTAAAATTAGATTACTAAATTAAATCTCAAAAATTTAGATGATTATATTAAACTTAAATAACAAATTAAAGATAAAAACTAATTTAACCTTTAATATAACATGATTCCTTTTTCCCTATTTAGTATAATTAATTGCTAAGACATCGTTAACAGTATAGAATTAAGAGATAACCCTCATCCTAATTTCTTTTATTCAATTTTCTCTTAATAGAAGAAAAAAAACTTGTGACCAGAGATTTTGTTGAAAAAGCATAAGATTTTATTGAATAAGATTCTGTTTCAAAACGTACCTTATTTTGATGACATACTATATATTAACTTCTGTCATAAAAGAAAGCATAGTCATGTGTGTCTAATTTGTGATTTGTGAGGTATCATGATATCCTATTTTTAATTTAGTAAAGAATGTCATTACACACCTAATTTTCACTTATTACTAGAATTGAGTTACAGAACAATGTAACTAGTATAATGTTGAAATTCTTATATTACACTAAGTTTCTATATGATCCGTGGCGAAAGCAGAAATTTTATTGAGAGGGGTGAACATAAAAAAAATTATATCATAAATAAAAGTACTTCGAAGACAATAAAAATCTAATATAAAAAAATTAAAAAAAAATCTATTACAGAAATTAAGACCACTTCACTTGACTCTTATTCTATGTGTTTTCATATTGTTAAAATCATTTATAATTGAATCCGTGTTAAAATTCAAAACAATTTCTTTTTCAATGTATGTAATCAAAGAATCACCAAGAAATTGGTCTTCCATTCTATTTTGAAGTCTAATCTTGATTATCTTCACAGACAGACAAATTGCAAACATGATGGGTTGATGAACAAGCGGACAAAGTTTAGCAAGTCTTAATAAAATAATTCACAATTTAAAATCAAACTCAAAGCAATAGTATGAAGATAAGAGATAAAGAAGACACAATTAATTTTAGCGTGGAAAATCCAATTGGGTAAAAAACCACGACATTCAAATTAGATAATCAATCTAATGGACAACTCCACTCTGAAAAAGTGATACAAGAGTTTCTAGTATCCTAGTTTCCTAGTCTACCCTTACACAACAATTATTTCAGCTGATATCCTTGTTTTCCTGGCAAAAAGTTCTAGTCTCAATTCACCAAGAACATAGACAAATTGATATTATTGTTTCCCAACCAGAAGTCGCATGTCTCAATTCACCAAAAACAAAGACAGAACTAGTATCTTAGTTTCTTAGCAGCTGCAACCTCTTCCAAAGTCAAGAAGAAGAATATAATAAAATAGTTACCTTTACACTTCTATTTTTTAAGCAAATAGGTACCTTTAAATCCTGATGGAGAGTTGAAGAATCAGACTTGTCAAACGCTTCTATATGATCTCACAACAATTCTCTCAATGATGCAAACATAAACTCTTTAATTTCTAATGTTATTTGGAATGGAATACATACTCTAAATACAAACATATGATTCTATTTATACTAATTTAAGCATATGATTTTAACCAATTTTTGAATGTAATCCTAAAAGATATTCTATCATATTATACAATGCAATCTTAAAGATATTTTATATTATGCAATGTAATCTTAAAAATATTTTATATTATGCAATGCAATCTTAAAAATATTTTATATTATACAGTTCAATCTTAAAAATATTCTATCCTATTTTTGAATACAATATTAAAAAATATTCTATCATTTTTTTTAATGCAATCTTAAAAAATATTTTATCTTGTTATGTAATATTAAAAAATATTATATTCTATTTTTGAACCCCAAATATAAGATAAGATGAGATGATTATGGACTGACCTTCATTCAATCCACACAGTTACAATATCATATCTTTTTTTATTGTCAAATTATTTTTTAATTTTTAATATATATATATATATATATATAATAAATTTATATTAATAAAACTTTTGGGAGGACTGTAGCCCCCTCCATCCGCCTATGTATATGACTCAATTTTTTAAATTTACTTGATGTTTTATGTAAGATTTAATCAATATTGTTTCATACATTAATTATTTTTAAACTAAAAATATTTTTAATTAAATAAGAAAAAGACTATATTAACATGTATTTAGAAAAGAATGAAACATTAATTACAATAGTATTTTTGGAAAAATATATAATTTAGGATAAATTTATTGCTATCAATTAAATTAATTACTTCTTTCTAATAGCTAAATTAACTATTTTAATTAATTAAATAATTAAATCTTATAAATAGAAACAGAGATAATAATAACTCTTTTGAGGTTCAATTACTTACTTCTTAAACTTAAACCATCCTTATTATTTTGTAAAAGAGATAATGGAAAAAAGTGCATTTTTAAAAAATATTTTCTAGATAAGATTTGCTTCTTAAAAAACAAAAATCCACTTTTAAGCAAAATTAAACAAACACACAAAAATAACAGAAAATTACTTATTTCATTAAAAATTAATAAATAAGTTTAGATGAGTTTGTTTAAATTTTAAAAAAATATTTTTAAAATAAGTGTTTTAAAAAAAAGATTTTTTAATAATTAAATAGGATTTGATTCTTAAAATAAACAAAAAATGATTTTTTTAATAAAAAATAATATAGACAAACACACTAAAAAATAAAATCATGCATAACAAACTTATTGACTTTTATATATTTTTAATAAAAAATGTTGACTTTTAATTATTATATATTAAAAATGTCATAATTATGATTAGTTAATAATATAAAAATATATATTTTGATAATACATGAACAGTAAACAATTTTCTTTTTCTTAGACTATAAATAACTATGTTTTTATAATATTATTATTTGTTTTGAAATGCCAAAGAAAGGAAAACAATCCCCAAGCATTCCATAAAGATTTTGACTAGGACATCAGTTTCAATTTTATTTTTCCGTAAACATATCTTGAAAGTCAGAAGGGATACATGATAAATTAAGGATAAGGTAAATTAAATGCAATACAACTATGTGAAAATGAAACTAACTTTTGGCTATCTATTCTAGTCAAATCAAAGAATTCCCTGTAGGAAGGCTCACCCCTTATGATATACACCACACATGATCTAGAATTTTCTTCATGCATCCTCGTGTGATGATGCCAACACCACCCAAATCAAAAGTAAAATCCAAAACTTAATTGGCATAGCATATTGCATCATACCAACTTTGTAGCATAGTTACACATAGCCAAAACTGATGACTGCAACGAATTGTCAAACTGCCACATAGCCTCTTTTGCATGGTGACACCAAATGCTATGCAGCCACGCCCATCCTATTCAGCTATCCCTATCACCTTCTCTCTCTACATTCTCTCTCATCAACACCTTAACCTAACCACCCTATATAACTCATACCTTATTCCCCTCTAACAATATTCAATCTTCACTCACTTTCTCTCTCTCTAATTTACTACAAAGACAACAAAAAAATGAGTAGTGTTTTTTCAGAACACAAATCCCAACTTCATCCCTCCCACCCACTTCTCTCCCTCAAGAAATCCCTCAGAGACATTGACATCCCAGTCCCACCAAGGAAGCTCCTCACTCGACGCTCCGCCGCCGCCCACGACGGCTCCAGCGACATGTATCTGCCTCACAGTGGCTCCACTGACTCCTCCTCCGACGATGACTCCGGCGGCGACCCCTACGCCTCCGACCAATTCCGCATGTTCGAGTTCAAGGTCCGACGATGTACTCGCAGCCGGAGCCATGATTGGACAGACTGTCCCTTCCTTCATCCCGGTGAGAAGGCCCGCCGTCGAGATCCTCGCCGGTTTCATTATTCTGGGACAGTCTGTCCAGAATTTCGCCACGGTCAATGTGACCGCGGCGATGCATGTGAGTTTTCACATGGGGTGTTTGAGAGCTGGCTGCACCCTTCTAGGTATAGGACCGAGGCTTGCAAGGATGGCAAGAATTGCAAGCGAAAAGTTTGCTTCTTTGCTCACACCCCTGGCCAACTCAGGGTTTTTCATTCCAATGACAATAGTAACAAGAAAAAGTGCACCGATATAAGCCCTCATAACAACAACAACAACAACAATTGTTGTTTGGTTTGTCATTGCTCTAATTCTACTCGTTCACCAACTTCTACCTTGTTTGGCATGTCTCATTTTTCTCCTCCATTATCACCACCTTCTCCTTCTTCACCTTCTAGGTTTGAGACCAACAACCATCATCATGGTGTTGTGAAATATAATAAGGATGTTTTCTCTGAGCTTATGTGTTCCATGGAGGGTTTGAATTTTGGTGAGGCTTCTTCACTTTTGTCTGCTGCTTCTAAGCCTCATCATCACAACAATTTGTCTTCTTGGCTTGATGTTTCTGAGGATCACAATCAAAAACAGTTCAATACTCTTAATTCACCAACCATCACTGCTTGTGGAAGCTTTTCCAATAATGGAAATGGGAGATTTTTGAGAGCAGAAAATGGGGTTATTGTTGATGATGTCATTGCCCCAGATCTCGCATGGGTGAATGAATTGCTGATGTAGATTATATGCAACATGTGAAGATGATGATGATGAAAAAAAAGTGGTTCGTGGTGAGAATTGTGATGAGGATTTACCCCAAGTGTAAATACATGTTGGAGCTAGCAACATATATTACATCCTTGGCTTCTATTGTTATTTTTAATTATTGTTTCTTAAGAACTTTATTGCTTTCTGAATTTGTTTTTAAGATTTGTAAAAATTAAATTCTGTAATTTTTATGTCCATTAAAGTAGATTTAATCTTTTGTTCCGGGGATTCTGTAGAAAGTTAAACTGATTCATGGAATGGGATGTTGAATTTTTCTTTTCTGTTTTGGATTTTTCTTTGTCTTTAATTAATTATCTTCTTGCTATTGTGATAATTATTACGTGCGTTAATGTAATTCTGATGTGTTAAAGCAAATATTAAGCGAATTGTTACGCATGGCAAGCATGCAATGTTTATCGTGACCAAATTTAAGATAATATTCTCGGAAATTATTATATGCGATGCTGTATTTTCTTTACTTGATTTTGGGGGCTGATGTAAAATTGAGGTAACACTAACACACTGTTCACCCAGGTAAAGATTTTTTTCGTGAATCACGAGGTGGGCACCCAAACTAATTACTAAGGGAAATAATATTCATAAATAACTCAATTATAGTTTTCTCTGTTTTGTATAACTTTTGGAACGTCCTTTTCTTTATCTTTCCATTTAGTCATTTACACGAGTTATTTTACATGGCTTTTTTCTTTTCTTTTTATCTTATCTATAATTAAAATTTTCTCAACTATTAAAAGAGAGAACAATTTAAAAAAGAAATTCGGATACCTAACAAAAGACCTTTAATGATCTGCAAATAAAACGTTGGCACATAGTCTAAAATTAGCTTTTATTTACTGAATAGTGCTATTTATATTTGAAAAAATTATGATATTTCTCTTTTTTTATGCAAATATGTTTTTTTCCTTATAAATATTGAAATATTTGAAAGTATATTTTTTTTACTTATAAAATGTTAATGTATGATATTTTAATTTGGAATTAGATTTGGAAGACATGAGTCAATGTTAGATCCTTGTCATATGTCAACTAAAATTTGACATATTAATCCATTGATATTGACATATAGAATTTAATATCTCGAATCTAACTCTAAGCAAAAATATTGCAACATTTATATTTTATTTTATAAAGACTAAAAATATACTCAAAATTTTAGAAAAGACTAATTTCAAATATTAGGAAAAATATATATTTTTTCCTTTATTTTATATTTGCTTTCTTCTTTTTTCATCTCTCTGAAGTCAGATTATTCATCTTATTTTATACTTTTCCCACTTCTCTTTTGTAGAAAGTGCAATTTAGTACTGTACGTGTTAGAATGTTGCTTGGGAATTTTAAGTAAAATTTGCTTAAAGTTTCTTTTTAAAAAAATAGTTCATATCTTATTTTGATTTTATTTTTTATATTTTAAAAGAATGAGAACAAAATGCACGTAGAGGATGAAAGAGGCATTGGTTCATATGTATGTAGAGTCTTATTTAAATCTGATTCTGACTTTTTATATTTTAAAATTGAGTTTAATATTTATACATATAAATAATTTTATTTTGTATTATTTTAAAATAACTATTTTAAAAGTCAACAAATTTATCATATGAATTGTGATTGGATGATTATGTAAAACTTTTTAAACTATTAGTGCATAACATTTTTTTCTTTAAAATTTTAGTTTTTAATCTGTGTAGTTCTATAAATTTAGATTTTAGTGGTTTAGTTCGCGCCCGTGTGTGATTGATGGTTATCTTCCATATTTTTACAAGGTTCAATGAACATTTAATCACAACTCGATTGTGTTCAGTACTCTCATACACAATTTTAGGTCATTTGGTAGCGAAACGAAAATCTTAGCATCTTTTATATATTCTGAACAAATAGTTCATATAAACAGTGGATACTTGTCTTCTTCGTAAACATATCTAATAAAAATTGGAGCTATACGGAAGTATGTGACGATGAAAAAAACAATAGAGTAATTTCAATAGAGTACGTATGTATTTTAGTTGCAATATTCCCCCTATTATAGATGTGTTTAGTTTCTTTCAAAGCTATGCGCTTTGAGTTGGAGAGATCTTCATTGCTCTGATAAATAGAGGTCGTTATTGGAAGAATCATATTCATATGTAGTGGACATGGCCATGTAGAGAACTTTGCGTACGAGACATTAAAGATAGTTGTATTTGTTCTATTTTAGCTTGCATAATCTAATTAATTGGGGTTTTATTCATTGTACAAATCCAGAATTATCTTCTTTTTAAATGACTCATGTAGTATCCGAATTAGTCATTATTAGTAGCAGCAGAACATGTTATTTATACGTCATTTTCACTAACATTAATTTTGTAATATTTTAAAATTATTAACAAGGAAAGCACACAACCCATCACACTCAACTCATTAATTGCATTTTTCCAATTTTCAAAAAGTGTAAAAGATAAATATGTGTAGATACATTGTACTAGCGTCGGAAATTAAAAAGAAGTCATTATTACCGTTTGCAATTAAAGATAACTGTTTGCTTGCTAAGTTGGGTTTTAATTAATGCAGATTTAATTTGAAGTTTAATTTGCAAGTGAAATATAATCCAATATTGAAGATTTTTTTTCTAGACCACAATTATATATCTTTCATTGAAGGTAATTTTATTTGAATTCGATAAAATTATTATGGATAGTAAAATTCTTCTTCTAAATATTTATATTCGAACAATTTTATATGTTAATTGATTCATGTATTTTATGGTATTGAAGATTATATTTTTAATGGGTATGAAGGGAATGAATATTCCAATTTCACAAGCACTTAATTGAATTTAGATCCAAAACGGGTGGGGCAATTAAACATAGAAGGGTGTTGCTATCCATTACTCCTTATAGAACAACATTAAATCATAGAGCGAAAAAGGGATATTGTGCTATTCTTTGATAGTGTAACATTGGTTTCCTAGGAGGTAAACTTATCTGAAAGACAGGTAAGGCTGTGATGAGGGGAATGATCAGTCGAATGACCCATAAGGATGTGTATGGAATAAGTCTTTTTTGTGGGGTTTGGTGAGGCGGCACTGGGTTAGGTAGTGATTGCCATAAACTCAACACCTAATGGTGTGGGATGGGGGAGCACCCCATGCTAAAATGACCCATTTTGGGGTTTGAGGTCCCCTCTGTGCCCTTAACTTTGTGTCACAATTTGATGTTCCATTAACAGCAGCTTTTGTGGGACAATCTAGCCCATACTCTTTATCATGGTTTGTGAATTTGGGGCATGACTACCGACACCTGTGAAACGGGTACATTGTTTTTTCTTTGTCATAGACCCCTTGATGATGCATCATCCAGCATTACTTTTTTTTTTTATGTATAGGAGATATCTAGGGTTTTTATTTTGACACCTAATTAATTTCTCTCCTACCAGATTGATTCATTTTGAGTAAAATGTTACTTTTAATTGGCATTATATTCCTAAGCCGAGGATCCAACTTTTTTTTTTGAATCACTTATACTAACGAGTAACGACTATTGGTGCATAATGTTACACTACTAGAAATTCTCAATGCTCGTGCACTTTGGCATATTTCAATCAGCGTTAAAGAATTTCAATTCAATTTGTCGTGCTTGAGATCTGGCGACGGTTGTTCAAGTACATTATAGGTCATCTTGGCTGAATAATGAGTTGTGTTGTCCCCTTCCTTCTATGACATTCAAAATGGTCACTAAATTTATATGCATCTGCACAATATATGTTCGTTTGTTCTCTGCACGAATTGCACGTTCCAGAACCTACCAAAGAATAAAACTGCCAAATGAATGTTACTTTACACGTCGTTATCCTTTATTTAATAGCATTGCCATAACTCGAGCAATTTTTTCTTGTTTTGTCAAGACCATGAGTATTTATAATCTTCTATAAATCGCAGCATATATAACCCCACCCCTAAATAAAGATGAAATGATCTTCACCCTGTTGGTCCGCTTATTAACCTCTAAGCTAACATGCTAATCTTCAAGGGTGACTTTTAAGATTAGACATTTAATTTGCATGTTCATTCAAATGTAAATTAAGTTGGTTTGACTTTAAAAAATCATAATTCATTAACTGTCAGCTAACATGCTAATCTGCTAAACTAACATATAATTTTTTTCTAGTTAGACCTATACCAAATAGTAAGAAAACTCTTTTACCCAAATAAGTCTAAAGATAATTAATTACTGTGTCCTGGTTAAGAAACTAAAACTAGAACAATTTTTATAGGGATACCTAAAATTGCGTTGTTCAAATCGAAAAGATCTCACTTAGTTAGTTAAATATGATGTGTAAATTGTCATAGAATATAAACTTGTTACTTGTCTTTCGATTCAGGATTTTGGAAGGAAAAATTTATAGTTGGATTATCCAAACTTTTTGCCGAAAAGGTTAGGATAAATCTAGAAAAATGTTTCCAAAAACCGGTAGCTTACTTTTGTTTATAGACCTAGTCATATTCATCATTGTGTTATTTATGAATTTTAAGAACATTTTGTAATCTATTGAGCCAATACTTCTTATTCTCTTTCTTATAATTCTTTTGCACTATCCTTTGATTTTTAGAATAAATATAATTTTTAATTTCTTCATTACCCTGTTTAGCAAGACCTTGGTCTAAAAGCTAAAATAACAAACAAGTTAAGAAAAAGAGTAAGAGCATCTTGCTAATGCACATGCATGCCATTAAAGGACTCCCTCTACTTCTCTCTGAGCTGAGGATTTTCACTCCCAACTTCTGCACCATTTCCAGCATGTCTGTTTCACCGAAACTTCTGTATTGTTCTCAAAAGGTTTTGGTCCATGGATGGTCCATAATATACTATATACAATGAGATCTGTTGATTTATTAATAAAAATAATGTATGGTTGTGAGTTCGTTTGGCAATCCGTTGAACAAGTAATTTTGTTTGAAATTGTTAATTTTACACATTGGTAAAAAGGTTAATTGAGCAATGGATGACAACATTTTGCAGCGTGGAGGAGATTATGAACATTGGTCCCCATACAATTATTCAATATTTCAAATAAAATGTATACATTACAGGTTTTTATGTTTTTGGGCCCAATATTGCAAGTTGTAATTGCTATGCTAGCTAGTTGGACTGTCCACAAAAATGCAGACCAACTAGTTGGGCTTGTCTATAATAAATTGGACAAAAAATGCACTGATTTGGTCCATATCTACCAATTAATAATTTTAAGGGACTTCAAATATTTTACTTTTTTCAATACTCTATATGGTTATTATTAGAATTTAGAAAAGTCAAAATGTCGGAAAAATAATATAATGTCGTTAACACAACCAGATGACGATATATTATTTCCATTTTTTCTTGAGTTTCCTTTTCTAAAGCTACCCAACCTACCATTTAGTAGAGCACAATCAAAAATAGAAATGAATTGAAAAGTAATATATTAAGGACAAGCATTGCGAGAGAAAAAAAGACTCAAACCTGGCTCAAGAAATTAATAGAATGCCATGCTAAAATCTTTGTACCTTGGAACAAAATCTACGCATTTATTCGTTAGGTACAATTTTAAAGCTAAAACCAACGCTGGGGATATGCTAGATTTAGGCTATATCTCATAAGATACTTTATTTAATTTTTAATTTTTTTATTAGTTTGAAAATTTGTTTGACAATTCAGTAAATAAATTTTTTTTAGTAGTTTATGATATTTTTTAAAATGCTATTTAAAGTTATATTTTTAAAACGTTAGCTTTTTGTATTTTTTTTTTCTTTCTTATTCTTAATATATTTATCAAATTTGTAATTATTTTTTTTAAATAAATTATTTTTTGTATGTAACACTTTTTAACTACTTCTATAGTTAACTTTATCAAACACTTATAAATTAATAAATTAGTTTTTTAACTTCTTTGTTATTTTTTCAACTTCTAACTAGATTTCAGTTAATTAATTTTGCTCAGCATAATCTTAGTGTTATTATAATATCTTAAATACAAAATGCCAATTTAAACTTAGTTGAGAAGAATAAATAGAAAATAATATTAAAGTATTATCTTATACAGCGTGCAATCGTGCATGAACTTTTCTATTCTATTCTAGTAGTAAGGAAACATGAGTCGCAAAAACAAGTGAGGGGACTGCATATGTTAGATTCATTTGTGAAATAATGAAATGATAAATACAAGAAGATGGGCAGCCTTAGAAGGGGCATAAGGAATTTTGCCCTGTTTTATATACTTTAGATATGTGCTTTTTAGCTAATCAAATACAAAAGTGCTGACAAAGTATGG
Source organism: Glycine latifolia (assembly GCA_013407115.1). NCBI lineage: Eukaryota > Viridiplantae > Streptophyta > Magnoliopsida > Fabales > Fabaceae > Glycine > Glycine latifolia. The sequence goes on along the minus strand of CM023946.1, from coordinate 36,739,274 downwards.
GGGAATATAGACAAAATGAATGCAATCCAAATGCTCCGACCCTGTTTTTCAGAGTGTTAACCCAAATAATATGTTTTTTTATTGCTTTACCAGAGAACCAAAAATGTTAGTAAGATTTTGATCATTTTTATCTGATACCAGTGTGTATTTTTGTGCTAAACTAGACTAAGTGGGCATGTGACAAAAGTCTCAGTTTGTAACGGTCAATTTGTGTGCACCCTCTCTGTCGGGTTCAACATCTATTCAAATGTAATTTAATTAAGCTTTCTTGCCACGCAATCTGATATGATTTCTGAGTTTTAATTCCATTTGAAGTCCAGAATACGTATTCTGACATGCTTTGTGAAAATACCTATTTAAAGCATCTATAATACATAATTACATTTATATTAATTTAATGAGTCTTATAATTTTATATAAATTTAAACAGTTAATACAAAAATTCACTTTAATATTCAAAATATAAAATAAGTGTTTAACTTCATAGATCCTACAATACTTAAAAATTATATCATTTATGGCATAAATATTTTAAGCAATTGCTATTTTATATAAGTAACTATATGTCATCTACTCTAATAAAAAAAATTAAACAACTTATATAAGCATCTCTAGTAGAGATGATCGAAAATGCTCTTATATAACTATAGTATTAGATTATCATCATATTTATTTATTCTTCTATTTCGTTTTCATTTTTTGTATTTTTTATCTCATTAATCACTACAATTGATTTTTATCTTTTTTTTTGTCAATCTCATGTACCTTAATAATGGGGCTTGTACTCTTAAAAATAATAATAGGGGTGTACATTTAGCCTTTTTCTTATTAATAATTGGCTTTCTATTGGTGACTTTTTCTACATTCCATTTCCATCTAATTTTTTTATCCATTTATTTATTTTCTATTACATCACAATTTATTACTTTATTTCTCTTTTTTCACATGTTTTCTTTTCTTTCCATTTCTCTTATTTTTTTCACTTCAATCCATTCTATTTTGAGGCAAATTAAATCCTATCCTACAGATACAATCCAAAAAATTAAAAACATAAATAAATAAAGAATTACAAGGAGGAAATAAATGAAAAAGTGTGTTTAGTTCACATCTAACACACATATATTAGTAAAATATGTGTCATTTCATTATTCAAGACCAAAAGTTTAAAATTGTCGATTTTGTCAACAAAAAAAACACACGTAAAACACACAAAGATGTAAAAGCAAACATACTTTGGATCGCCCAACTGATATAACATCTCTAAGACTGTTTCTCTCTCTCAAACACACACATATGTATATATAGAGAGAGATACGCTTAAGCACTGGTGTCTAAAGACTCAGTGCTTTGTAGGTTGTGGATCGTTCAACCGATATCACCTCACTAATGTCGACTCTAGCTGATCAGAAATAGTTGGGAGTTATAAGGTTGGTTGAGTGATAAAAGGCGAATGGATGGAAGGAAAGGTTATGAGTTCAATTTCCCACTTAAAATAATTAACAATTAACAACTAATATTTGTTGATAAAAAAATAACAAAATTGTTGAACCTCTAATATTGAGCCTCAAGTTAAAAAGATTGAAAAAAGCATTAATAAGAGAGAATTCAATCTCATTTTGAGAGTGCAATTATCATTCAGCATCAACATCAACAACACATTTAACTCATGTTAATGGGATCAATGGTAGATGAACCCCCAATGATAAGTACAAGAAAGTTGAAAAAAAAGAAGGTAAAAGCAAAGAATATAGAAATAATGAGAGGAAAGATGAAGAGGAAAAAAAACTAAAAATGGACTATCTGAAACATAGAAATAATAATGGGTCTTACCCTCCATTAAGCTTATAATTTTTTTCCATTCTGTCCTAAGACACACCGTCCGTCAATTTATATTTCACTTCATTAAATCTTGTTTAACTACATTTTCTCATATAAGTTTCAGCTACCTTTACCTCTATTTGTGTCGAACTCTTGGTAACAAACTTTTATTCTTATGGGAGCATCTAAGGATCGTCTCATTACGTGTCCAAATTACCTCAATCTATGCTCCATCATCTTTTCACTCACCGCTAGTACTACTACTTTTCGTTGAATATCTTAATTTTTATCTTATCTATCTCCGTATAACCACGCATCCACCTTAACATCCTTATTTTTACTATCTCTAATTTATGTTCATATTACCTATGTACTGACCAACATTCAACTTCATATAACATTATAGATTTTACAATTATTTTATAAAATTTTTCTTTTAATTTAAAGGAAATTTTACGACCATTTCATCCACTCTAGTCTTATTACAAATACGCTTACTTATACTTAGTTGGTGTTAAACTTTTTTGTACATATAATCCTCTAAACTTATATTTAAAAAAATCTGCAAATACTACGATGTAGTTGTTGGAGAATGGGCACTAATAGTGAGCTAGCAGCCAAAAGAGAAATTTAATCTTTTTCTAGAACCTTAATTCTCTAAATTTTTTAGAGCCTTAAAATAGATAAAGTGTATAAGTTAAATTTAATTTATAAAAAATAATTCGTTTTATCTTCTAATTGTATTCTATAACAAGTACTTCTAGTGAGGACCAACACCACAATGGTATTTTCTTAAATATAGAGAATCAAATTAATGAATGCAATTTTATCAAAAATAAAATATAAAAAAATGTGATATTTTAAAGATGAAAACATAAAGAATAGTTTTAAAAGTTACATTGCTTCTATAAATTTAGAATTATTGATTAATTTTGATAATTTTCTTAATACGCGGGAATTTGTTGAAAATGATTTACTATAATAAAATTAGGATCATACAAGGAAATGAAGTTAGGATCAACCGATCAAGTACTAATGATAATATTACTTATGGCGTGCATTAGACGGATTACAAAGGTCACACTGTGTCTCCCAAAATACAAAATCTTTAATTAAAAAGAAAAGTGCTACTATAGTCTATATGAGTTACGTAAACGAGCATACTTAATGGACTCGCATAAAAAGTTTGGAAATTTCCTCTCTCATTGTCCCTTACCACACTCGTTAATGTTAAGGGATGCGGCTGGAAAGTGGAAACATCAAACATGTTGCCGCAATATTATTGAATAGAATAATAATACATAAATTATTTTTTATTTTCAATACTTATTTAGCATCTTTAATTTTTTTTATTTTTTTATCGTATATGTATTTTTTTTTTCTTTTTAAACGTCAGATAAGATATTGGATATCTATCAAATATTTTTAAGGATAAGCAAGTATCGTAAATAAATTGGCGGTTCTGAGTCGTGACGGCATACAATATAGCCGCCGCCCACAACAGCATCTGATTTTGCTGCACCGCGTCACGTGGAGCTTTACCATGCAACCTTGTCTGGGTCCCACACCGCGCGTAGCGTGCCACGCGTCACAACTCTGGCGGCGAAACAGAAACTTCCCTCACTTCTTCTTTTTCTCACGCTGCGCCGAATATATAATATCACACTCACCACCACCCACGCTCCGCGCGTCGCGCGTCACCTAGCTACTTCTTCTCGGTAGATCTTAAATTAAAATCACCACTTTTGATAGTTTTTCATATAGGATTGAAGATCTTTTAATATCTCTTTAATTTTTTTTAATGGTAGATCTTATTTTGAGGTCTTAAAAAGAGAGAAATAGATAAATAATTTATTTTTTTGAACTATGTGTAGATCTTGAAGATTCTTTTATAAAAATTTATCTTCCATGTTAGAGATCTCTTCACTTCCTTTATTAGAAGATCTAATGAAGAAAATCTAACACTAAAATACTCTTTCAATCAAGAGTATAAAATAGAAGAAGAAAAATCTATTCATTATAATGTAAGAAAAATAAAGTAAAAAACAAATCAATGTTTTTCTATTAATTATTACAATGTTGCCTATTCCCTGTATACATCTATAGAACATTCATAAAACGCTGGATTTTTTTTTCCTACACACATAAATACGAACCTGGCTAGTTAATAAAGTATAGTATTTTTTTTAAAATGTATTGTAGTATTTTTCTTAATAATAAGAAAATGAAGTTAATAAATGGAAAGATAGATCATAGATGCGTGGCGAAAGGAAAGGGGGGGAAGGAAGAGAAATTGATAGCACAGATTCCGCTGACGCATGCAGCCGGTCCCACCGAAAGCGGCAGCTAAAACCTCTACTTTCCAAATCAAATCAAAATCAAAATAGTTGGTTGCTTCTCTTCCTCCCCTCACACTCATTGTATCTTCCATCTTACTCTTCTCTTTGTTACGCACCACCCACATATTCAAGAACTTGAATATTACTATAGTCGTAGCATATTAGTGTACCCTCCTCTCCCAAATTACCAATAACATCTAAATATTATTTTCTGTTGCTTTTTATATGGTTGTTTTTGTAGAAATTAAGAAATGTAATAATTTTTTATTCTAATAAATAGTTGTGAAGTTTTACATTTTAATCATTTTTTTCACTCTATAATAAAAGCATGCTATATTAATTAAATATAAAAAATTAAACATATAATTAAAAAAATAATTAATATGATTTTGTTCTTTGCAAACAATAAATAATATTTTTTTTCTTTCTAAAAACTCCAACAATTAAAAAGGAAAAAAAGGGTAGTTCAGTTGTTTAAAGTATTAGTATTATTAAGAATTTGATTCTTAACTTTGTTGAAAAAAAATAAAACTCGTAGTTGAAATTCATCCATATATTATTGATTTAAAAAATAGTAATAATCCTAAATCCTCTTCTTCGTTCGTTCATTCATTCATTCGTGTGATGGGTGTTTCCATTCAAGTACTGAGAAGCCACGCACGCAACCAACCAAGTACCGACCTTATAAAACTGACACGCACTTTTGCAATGGGCGAAAAAATATAAATAAAATAAAGTTAGCGGAAATAAAGAATTGATAAAAAAACAAAGTGAAGTGAAAGTTATCTGTGGATGGTAACAGGAGAAGAGAAGAGAGTACACGTGGCGTCCAAAGCGAAGACATAGCCGTCAACACGGAGCGCTTTTTGTGGGGCCCAGAGAGGATACTCCAAAATCTGGTGCTTTCTTCATTTGCCGTCGGTGCGCCAACACCAACGCTGGCTAACCTAATTAATAAACCTAATCAATTTTCCTCGTGCCCCCATCGTCAATCATGCTACTCCTTCTTTCCTAGCTAATCCGCATTGCATTTCTCTTAACCTCAACATTTATTATCTCTTTAGTACTAGTATTTTAAAAAAATAATAGTATTAGTAACTTTAATATTATTAATTTACTGCAGTTATTTAAAAATGATTTTATCAGTTATAATTTTCATACTACTACTATTAATTATTATTACTGTTATTTTGTAGTAACGCCGTATACAAATGATACATTTAAACAATAGTTGATTCAATGTAATCTCTTCGTTTAATTTTATTTGTAATTTTAAAATGTTTTTTTTCTTAATTTTAATTATTTTAAAATATAAAAAAATTAATTGTTTTTTCTAATATTATCAAAAAATAATGAATTAGTAAATTTATCATTGCAACTACAATAATTTTTTTGGTACATCAAAATTTAGTAGATGATATATTGCCTTAATCCAAGGTACAAAAAGTATTCACACTCAAAAATATATTTATAAAGATATCTATATTTATTTCATCTCCAAAAGCCTCAAACTTACGCGGGTGGACCTGTCAAGTGCAACACCCTATCCTATTTTATTAGATGAAGTCCCTCAGATTTGTAACTGTAGTGTAATTAACCATTTATGAAATAAGAATATTTTAGACAAATAAAATTGTTTTGTTATAAAAATTGATAGAACCAATAAATTTCTTAAAAAATGTACATATTATCTTAAATGATAGATATATAAAGACAGTAACTATATAATGTTTAAAGAAGAATCAGGGGTGGTCGTGTAGCAATGCCTTCAATAGGTGCCTTTTATACATATATGGTGAATGTTTGAGGATGAAAATGTATTCGTATTCTGAGTCTATATGATGGAGTGGCATATTTGTGGGGACTCTAACATTGATTCAAGTTAGGATACAGTGAAATAACGACATTGTGTGTATTAAGTATGTAAGGATTGAAGCAAAGGAGGTATTCAAAGATAAAAGGAGGTATTTAAAGATAGTGGATTGAAAATATATAGGAATAATGATTTTATCACTTTGATTAGTTGTGTAACTCTCGAGATATAATGTGTCTTGTTATTGTGGATTTTGCAACTTTGCAAGTTGTTTCACATGATAATAAGGGTAATGTAATAGTTGGTGATTGACTGTCAAAAAGTTATAATTTAACAGAATAATAAAATTGTGTTTATAAATATGTACATGATTGGAGCTGCAAAAAGGGTACTTAAAGATAGTGAATCAAGGAGTTATAGTCCTTTGTAAATAATGATGATTTTATCATTTTGATTAGTGATGTGAGTTTTGAGGTACAACATTTGTCATGTCGCGTGTGGGGTGTGACTTCACAAGTTGCAAGACATGATAGTGACAACAATGTAACTAGTGTTGATTGACGGCCAATTAGTTAGAATCTAGCATAGTACCAACATCGTGTATTGAGTGCATACATGATTGGAGTTACAAAAGAGGTAATTAAAGATAAAGGATCGATAAGTTATAGACCTTTGGGAATGATGATTTTATCCTTTTGACTAGTGGTGCAAGTCTTAAGGTACAACATTTGTCTCTTCACGTGTGGGCCAAGTTTTGAGACTTCACAAGTTGTTTGAATGATAGTGAGGACAATGTAACCGTTGCATATTGATCGCTAAAAAGTTAGATTGTAGCATAGTAACGACATAGTGTATTAAATGTGTTCATGATTGGTGTTGCAAAAGTGGTATTTAAAGATAACAGATCGAGAAGTTATAGTCCTATTGTGAATGATGGTTTTATCCCTTTGATTAGTGATGTGAGTCTTAAGATACAACATTTATCTTATCATGCATGAGTTTTGCGATTTTACAAGTTGCTTGACATGACAATGAAGTCAATGAGATGTTGGCGATTGATCACCAAATGGTGGTAATCGTTCAAATAGGACTGAGCTCGTGATTAATGAGGAGAAGTTAGTGTTATGATAGGTTAAGATTCGAGCTCAAATGTTTGCCTTGTTATTTCTCTCCAAAACATAAAATACATCTATAAATTTATAAAAAATATAAATAAGAATGGTTAAAAAAGTATAGAGATAAGAAATACTTTAAAAAAAATATTAGTTGGTTTGAATGTAAATCATGACTACAAATAAAAGTATTTTAATCAACTATTTAAATAGCATTTCTATTTTAAAGTCGCTTTTTAACTTTATATGCTTATTTTTATTCAATCATGTGCGGTATGCTTCAATCCGAATTGCATGTCCACAGGAAATAAATACCTCATTAAGGACTTAAGATAAATTGGCTGTATTCAACCTGAGACAATAGGCTTATGGGGTATCATTAGGATGACTTTAGAAACCTACTGTTATTTTTTTCAAAGTAAAAATGCCTTAAATATACTATTATTGTATCCCACTAATTGAACAAAGTGATTTATGCTTAATGGCCGGGTTGGTATCTTTCCAATTATTAGAAAATGAATGCCTCGTATGCTTGCTTGAGATGATTAGTAGCAGCATACTTGGACTTTCAATTATAGTAGTAGTTTGCATGTATCAAACTTTTTCTTTAAAGGATTTTCTATAAGAAGAGATCATTTTATTTAAATTGATAGAGTAGCTTTTGTTATAAAAAAAATACACAAAAAACTCTTTGTAAAAGAAATTATAGTCAAATCAATCATTTCTTTAGTAAATTAAACGTTGCATTTAAGCAATCAATCCATGTTTAACTATTTTAACAATTATGATTAATTATGTTTAGACATGTATAATTAAGTCTCGTTGAAAGTTAAAATGAGTCAAACATGGAGTTGCAAACCGTATTAAAGCTACGCTATACTGCTTCTTATACTAGTATTATTTAATTTATGATGACTGTTTATTACAATTACGGAAATGACCATAATTTGATACAAGCTCTTAACTCTTTTACACATACTATTAATAAAAGTGATAAGAAAGATATAACACTCCAATCCTAATTGACAAAACTAACGCTTATATAAGCTTAAAACGGTAAAAGACTTCCTTAAAATATGTCTATCAAACAGGGTTTAAAATAAATTAAAAAAAACAATTTAAACTTACACCCATATAAAAAAGAACAGTCCTTTTTAATTTGTTCTAGTAATCGTCAAAAGTTTTTCAATCCTTGATTAACCGTATTCAAAGTATACATGCCATTGTTGCATTTATAGCAATGCGCAGTCGATTTCATTTATATATATTTTTTATACACAACAACAAATTAATGAAACGTCCCTACTTTGATCTCAATTTTATAATTTAACTGATCTCAAATTTATAATTTAACTGAAAACACTCGCGTAGACCTGACCAAGTTTGAAATTTTTGGATTTTACATATAAAAAAACAAAACTGATATACGCCTCTACAAAAGACTACAATTCTGTATTTTTTTTTTTCACAACCCCATTTAAAGTATGAGAGTAATAAATATCATATTATTACAAGGCAAAAAAAGAAAACATATGCTAAAAGAACGACGCAGATAAGTCAATAGCAGAAATTATTGTAATAAAAGAAGATTAATTGATATTAGCCAGAATTACATCAGATATTCAGATGTTACATGAAAAATTATATCAGATCTAGACAATTTCAGATCATGTCCTTTGATAACCTAAAAAAGAAAGAAGAGAAAATCAACCTATTTACATCAAAGGATGTACTAATTAACTTCTTAATGGAAGATTAATCTTACAAAAAAAAAGAGAGAAAAAAAACTCCTTAGTCCTTTCTTTCTGCTGTCTTTTTTTTAATGAAAAATAAAGAGATTAAAAAAAGGGTTAATATTCATTAGGCGGAGCCAAGTTAAGATCGAGATTGAGCTCTCTTTTAGGCTGACAATCGACGACGACGGATGAGGAGTCGGAGTCGCTCTGGACCGGACCGGGTTCGAACCGGACAGGGAAAGGCTGGGTCATGAAGTGGGCCCGGTCGAGAAAGAAAACCGGGCGCATGGGTGCTGCGACGGGGTGGGTCATGAGGATTTGCTGCTGGATGGGTCGGAACGGGAAACGGTCGATTGCGGCGGAGGTGGCGCGGCGCGTGGCTTCACGCTCCGGGGTGGAGGACTCCACGGTGCTGCTCTGGCTGGGACTGTCAGATTTAACGTTAACGCTCTTGTTTTTGTTCACGTTAACGTTGTTGTTGTCGTCGTCGGGGACGGGGAAGTTGGTTTTGGCTTTCGGGCCACGGAAGTTGCGGGCGGCGGCGTCATAGGCGCGGGCGGCGTCCTCGGCGGTGTCGAAGGTGCCGAGCCAGACGCGGGTCTTCTTGCCGGGGTCGCGAATCTCGGCGGCGTAGCGGCCCCAGGGTCGCTTCCGGACGCCGCGGAAGTGAACGTCGTCGGCATTGTTGCTTGGCTTCTTGTTCTTGACCACCACGTTCTTCTTCTCCTTCACCATGGTGATGGTGGAATGAAGAAATGAATAGATAGATGAATTGTTGTTGTATACGAATACAAAGAAATAAGTGCACGCAGTTACGTGGTGTTCGGGGTGTGGGGGAGGTGGGGGGGTATATATATTAATAAAAATGCGGTGCCAGGGGCTTGGGTTGTTTTTATTTTTTAATTAATTAAAAATAAATAATATTAATTCAACGTTTAAATCAAAATTTTATTAAAATTAATGAATATTTTAAAATCATAATATAATTATAAATAAAAAAAGGAAATTGTGTGTGGCAGAGAGAATAAGGAAGGTGCAGTCAAAGGAAAGGGTGTATGACGTGTGAGATGTGAGTGAGGGACGCCGCCCAAAGGAAAGAGAGAGGATAACGTGTTTTGTTTTGGAGGTTACGTGGCACGCGGGAATTTCGAGACAAGCGGCGAAGGTGGTGGGGTTTCATGCGTGCCGGCTTTTTAACCTAATGGGCCGTTTTTCAGCCACATTTTCTTCTTCATTCACTCTACTCCACCTTCCTATATTCCACACGCGCTTTACTTTCATCATTTTTTTTTTTCATTTCAAAGAAGTTTTTTAGACTGGAAGGGTGATTAAAAAAGTATAATATTAAATTCATTATATTTGTTGCGACAATTAAATCAAATACTTTGAATCTCAAATGACAATCTCACAACTTCAAAGAAAATTTGTATTTTTTTTCCATTCCCATAATGCTACTTATTAAATGAACGAATTCGGTTGGCATCCTTATCCCAATAATTCCCAATAATAGCACGCTTGCATTTTTAACATATCCTTTTGAGAAATCTTTCATATCCTTTAATTTTGCTAATATATATTCTCATTTTAATGAAATAGCAACTTTCTAATGTACTGTAATAAAGAAAGATAAAAATGAAGTGTTGGTACGCGCTTTTGCATAAGGGATGAAAGTGAAAGTTTATATTTTGGATTTTTGGATAGCAATGACCAAGTCTAAACTCCTTAACAAGTGTCAGTGTTGAATGTTGATGAGTACATACGTCATACATGGCCGTTTCACTCTCTCTCTTATAATTTCACTTTTTCATTTTATTTTTTGAATGGTTCTTTCATTCTTTGAGATAGTTTGGTGAATGGGGAGTGAACCTGACTTTGGAAGTGGGAACGTGTGTGTGTGTGTGTATTGTACACGCGTCACTGTCTTCCTCTTGACGCGTCCTTTGAAAAACTTGTAACGCAGTCGCTCTCATCACCTTTGATTTCTGTGCTTCCCATTGGCATCCAAAATCGCGTCCTGTCCGTCTCCGTCTCCGTCTCCGTCTTGTTAAATAACCAAACCAAACACGCCGCGAGTCACTTCACCCTCCCCTTTCCCACGCGCCATGTGTCGCGTGCCGCTACCTGATGTTTCATCTTGCGTTTATGACCGCACGATTTGGGCGGGGAACGGAACGGACGCGCAAAGCGCGTGAAGAAAGTCGTACTGACTCGAAATCTTGCTAGATTTATGCGCAAAAGCCTTTAGCTAAGAAAACAAAGTAGAAAGCCGTAATTGAAATTGTGATTTTTTGTTGGTGCTCGTAAAGGTAACATGGATTACGTGAGAGGTGTTTGTTTTTTTTTATTTTATATTATGGTACATGTATTTACAGTAATGGTATAACTTAACTGTATAAGAAAGAAACTTCTTTCCTTTGTTTTTCTAGGTTTCCACTTTCCACCATTTATACCGTTACTGAGTAGTTGAAATTGGGCATATTTACAGGGCAGCTAACGTAATCAAGCAGCAGACACATGGTTATTTATGGGATAAAGGCATTTAAACGTGGAAAAACAATAATATTATTTGAAATTTTTGAGTGTCGTGGAAACAAGGTTTCTAAGTTAGCTACAAGTTTATAAGAGAGAGAGTTATAAGAAAGAGAGTATGTTTTGCAAGCATTTCTAGATAATTTACATTTTTCCATTAACTAAAAAACTTGTTAGATCTCAATAAGAGGAGTATTTTGACAAACAAACATATTTTAACTATATGTAATATTTTTGAGACACCACTTCAACTAATTTTTTAAAATGTTAATTTTTAACTTTTAACTTCATGTATTTTATTCTTATACTAAGAGTGTTTTTTTTTTAGAATTTAATGATTAGGTACAGATAGTGTACAAAAAATAATTTCATATTTTTAATTTAAAAATACAAAAAAATATATTTTTAAACTATTAAATTTGTATTTATGTTAAATTAGCTTATATGAGCACCTACAAAAACATTCACAAAAACATTCAAGATAAAATTGTGATGTTAGGTTGCATATGAAAAATCAAGTAAAAATTATCATAATATTTGTCAATTATCCATGCCTATTTTCATATTTGGACAAAACACATTGGGTGAATAGCACATGTTTAACATTATGCTGGATATATTAATCCTACTGTGATTTTATATTTTTTAATTGTATTTTAGTAAATGTTACTCAATAATTTATTTTCATTAAATAAAGATAGTAAAATTTAAATAAAATTGTGGCATTAATTAGATTAAAAAAATTAAGTAAAATTTGCACATTGTTTGAAAACCATCTTATGTCTATTTTCATATTTTGAATAATCACATTTAGTGAATAACACAAGTTAAATAAAGATTTTGATTTTATTATGTATTTTTTATGCATGTGTTAAATACTACACTTGTTGTATTAATTTTATAGTGATTTTTCATATTTCACATATTTTCTTAGTAAATATTGTTCAAATCATATTTAGTGAATAACACTAGTTAATTAAAGAGTTTGATTTTATTATGTATTTTTTATGCTTGTGTTAAATACTACACTTGTTGTATTAATTTTATCGTGATTTTTCATATTTCAAATATTTTCTTAGTAAATATTGTTCAAAGGTTCAATTCCATTTAATAAAACTAAATACATTTAAGATAAAACTCTGACTTAGTTAGTTAAAAAAACAAGTAAAAATTGTCATGTTCTTTGATAGGCATTTATGCCTATTTCAAATCTTCTATTTATCTCATGCATCGCACAAGTACAAAATATAGTTTTTTTTTTATCAATGTGTAATGTTTTTGAAATACTACTTCAAGTAACTTTTAAAAATGTTAATTTTTAATTTCTAACTTCATGTATTTTTTTCTTATGCTTAAAATGTTTTTTTTTAGTTTAATAGTCATGCACTGATAATGTTGAATAATTTTACATTATTATTCAATCACAAATCATTATTGATACAACTTTTATGATAGTTATTATAAAAGTGAACAAATTTATTATACATGATGGATTGTGATTAAATGACTTCAATGCAAAGCCTTTTTTTTCCTTTTTTAATCTTTTTTGTTTGGAGAAAGCAATAGACTTCAATGAAACTAATTAAATAAATGATGGCTGAAATCAATTACAAACTTAAAGCATCTCTTACACACTTTATTTCTTGCACCTTGAACATTTCATAATATTTTGTTATGAAAAATTCATTAAAAACCAATAAAATAAAGGTGGACAAATACAAACCAAATGTAAGCATGGAGAGCAATAAAGAGTGGATTAGTAGTCCATTGCATCCTCCAAAAAGGTGGACACATTAACTACTTCGAGAATATATTTACCCTAACCTCCTAAGTTATTAGCATTAGATTCCTAGACAGGATAGTCTGAGTCAACAAGCCTATAAGTGAACAACATGAGATCATGCCCATATGTAAACACATTAGTCAATAATGAGCTTTTTACTCCATCGTTTCATTCATTGTTTCCAATTTTTTCACCCTCGTGCTTACTAGCCCCACATGAATTTTGTCGCATTGTTAATCATGCTAGAAACATGCATGAGTTTTCCATTATTATCAAGAATCGTGGTCTTTTTTTAGTCAATGAAAATATTTATTACTTACAGTTTGAACATTGCAATTTATCGCCAATTCAATTTCATTCCTTGTTTCCAAGATTTTCTCTCTTGTGATTACTAGTCCCATGTGAGTTTTGCCACATTCCTATTCATACTAGAAACTTGTGACTTTTCCATTATTATCAATAATTTTTTATTTTTTTTCTTAGCGTAAACCTTCATGAATGATGAGTTTTTTTACTCCACAATTTCAACATTGCAATTAAATGTCATTTGAATTTCTTTGTTTCTTTTAAGATTTTTTTCTCATGATTACTAGCCCTACGTGAGTTTTGTTGCATTTTTAATCATGTCATAAACTTGCGTACTTTCCTATTATTATAAACGAATCTTGGTCTTTTTTCTTAGTCAATAATGAAACTTTTTACTCCACCATTTTAACGTTGCAATATGTCATCAATTGAATCTCATTCCTTGTTTTCAAGATTTTCTAACACATGATTACCATCCCCACGTGAGTTTTGTTGCCTTGTTAATCATACTAGAAACTTTTGTGACTTTTCCAGGACCATCAACAAATTTAGGTCTTTTTTCTTGGTCCAAATCTCAAATAGTCGCATTATTCCCTTCCCTATATTGCAATAAATGTTCCTTATGACATGGACACATTATTTTCACATTAGAAGCCACAATGGTAAATTTATTATTTTGGCCAACATTTTTCTTGTTGGTTTTTTTTATTCTTTTCGTTATTAGCTCGTGTTCTATGTGACACAACCGTCCAAACAACATGTTAACGACTATGGAAAAAAATGAGATTGTATCATTTCTAAAATGTGAATTAATAATTGCACGATGATTGTGTTTTTCTTTATTGCTTTTAAGAGTTGCATACCCCTTCATAAGTAGAATAGTCCAAGAAAGATCAAGAAGAATAATGAAACCCTAAGAATAAGTTATGTTGCAACATGAACTTTTGATGCTATTGTTGTAACACATTCATTGTTGTAATATATGATTAACTTAATGAGAAAATTACAACATCTGATGAAATTTTAACTAATTACTTATGCACTCCTTCCTTTTTTTCACTTTTCAAAAAACTCACTAACTTTTGGAGTCATGTTACAATTACACTCCTCTCTGTCAAATAGTGTCAACTCTGTTAAAAAGGTCAATCACACGATTGACATGTAAATTAACCCAAAATTGTCCATTTCTTTTGCATGTTTCTAAATTTTCTAAGCTTTAACACATACCTATGTTGCCTAAACACGAACAAAGTTGTTGGAAGTCAAGGTTGAAGGCTTATACAATATTACTTTACTTCTTTATTTTGCAATATCAAAACATGTAATTATTATAATCAGTAGCATAATGCAGACTTAACATTCATGTTGGGCATCACAAATTTTTTTAAATCCTACCCACCCTAACTCATTCAAATTTGATTGCATTGGATCATACGTTTAGTAAAAAAACCCAACCCAACCTAATATGTGAACAACCCTACCCATGCATAACTCTTTTAGAGTTACTCCTCATCTGAATCATTCATTTTCTTTAGATTTAATGTTATAATAAATATAACCTACACACACAAGTAAGTTGATCTACACACACTCACGCTTACTTTATTTAATATTCATGACAGGAGATTTTTATCACAATACTTGATCTTTTTGTACTTCAATAATAATAATAATAATAATAATATCATCGTCACTCTCGTCCTCATAATAAGGCCTGCTGGCAACTGCAATTATTTTTTTCTTTGATTATTATTATTATTATCATCATCATCATCGTCATCACTCTCGTCCTCATAATAAGGCTTGTTTAGCAAATGCAATTTTTTTTTATTTTATTATTATTATTATTATTATTATTTTGTGTAAAACATAGTTAAATTTTAGGTAGGAAAAAGTATATGTGAAGGTGAAGAAAATGAAATCAATATATAATCATCCTATTGTCTTAAGTTTTATTTTAATAAAGTGTTCAGTGAATACTTATCATAAAGTAAGAAGTCAAAATAAATTAAGCTTTTCTTATAAATTAATTTTTTTAAATATAAACTAATTTTAAATTTAAATATTTTATGTATAAACTAATTTTAATTTATAATGTATTTAATTCATTTTATTTTCTTATTTTTAACTTCTATCAATTTTTATTGAGAAATTCAATCAAAACATGTACCTTAAATCGTCATATTTGAATTCCTCCCTTTTTTTGGACTTTCAAGTTCCAATCATATTCTAAAAAAATCCATCCAATAGTATGTCTCTTTTTCCTTTAAAATATAATTAGAAATTAAGGCCCATTAAAATTGGGTCAGTGGAAGAGTAATGCAGTTTTGGGCCTTGCATACCGTATTTTGCATTTTTGTTTTAAGGGCCATATAAACAGTGAAATGAGCAGATTCTTGTTTTGCATTTACATGGAAATTGAACTTTGGACTTTGGAGGAATTCTAAATCTCAACTCATTCTTGACTGTAACATGCGCAGATTAGTTTCTCACAAATATAGGGCATCACACACTATTTTATTGCAATAACTATGCTCGTATGTTCATTTGTTTTATTATTTCATTTTCACTCCATTTTTTTCAATCTTTTATCTATCACATCAATTACTTATCATTTCAATCACTTTTATCTTATTTATTTATTTATTTTTATTTCTCTATTCCTCTACTTACCTACACAACAAAATGGTACTCCCCTATCCTTTTTAATTGTTAGTTTTTTGAAGAAAAAAAAATTCTTATTTGTTTGTGATTTGTAAAGTTGGATATCACATTAATTATTCTTTTATCAATTATATTCCTACTTTTTTTTTAATTATTTTACACATGTATTTATTGTGTAGTGAAAAGCAAAATAATGAAATAGAAAACTCAACAACTATTTTATTAGAATATTTTTTGTATTATATTTCTTATTTTTTACAAAACAATCTTTAAAGACAGACAAAAGAGACATAAGTAGTAGTATATATGTTTATAACTACTCATTTTATTCACACACAAATTTTAGTTGGACAATCTAAAAGGATATTAATTAATATTTATTCTAAAATGAGGTGGATTAAAATTGGCAATGGATAGAGATAAGAATAAAGGAGAAAAATAATTTTAAAGGATTAATATATTGTAAGATGTTATTGTATTGTGAGAACAATATATTTAATAGATAAATTATGTTGTATAAAATTTTCTTGAATCAACAATAATATAATAAGTTAAAAAATATATGTAATCTTTCACACGTGAAAAAGAAGGAGAAAAAATAATAAATACTTGTAATAAATATAATAGTTAATAAGTGTTACAATGAAAAAGAAAGAAAGAAAAAGTAATAATTACAGAGACGAACTCTAATAAATACAGTACATAAATGTTTACTCTAGTATAGTTCTTGAATCTCAATCAATGTTTTTGCAACGAAAAGTTACAACAAACAAGCTTAAAGTCATCATGCATTGAACTTTGTAGCTGCCAGAAACAATCAATTTGCTAACATGTAGAAGAAAAAGCATACGTACATTTTGCTCCATTAATTTTTTTTCTTGTTATCTTGAAAATAATAAAAGACACTCACTCTCAAGAGGATTTCCCTTTATAAGTTGATGACGTCACAGTCCACTAAGAAGCGAGTTCCAACGTAACCATGACACTAACATTTTTAACTTTTTTCCAACATTAACCGTTGTAGCTGACGGTCCCACCTCACTACCACCGCACAACTACATTTGAAAAATAAAGTCACAACAATAAACGGCGTCGTCTTCCTCCAACGGCTCCTAACACAACCTTACATTTACTCCTTCATTCAATAAACTCAAATCTAAGATCATTCATTCACTCACTCTTAAATTCACATTCACATTCACATTCACATTCGAATTCAAATTCACATTCACAGTCAGATTCATGGATTGCTTTTCTTCCCCTTATCATCACTACCGCCACCACCACCGCTCTCGAACAAAGTCATCGTCGCGTTTGGCTCGAAAGAGCGAAAACGGAACGGTGGAGCCAATTCAAATTTCCCTCGACACGGTTTCGTCGCCGCCGCCGGCGACGGCGAAGCCTTCGGCGGCGTCTCCCACGAGCTCTCTTCCGATCAAGGAGCTTCTGCTTCTTTCGCCTTCCTCGGCACGGAGGTCGAAGGCGCGGTTCGACGAGGAGGTGCCGGAGGCCGCCGGAGTGCGGCGGAGGTGCAAGAGCCGGGCGGCGGCGGCGCAGGCGGCGTCGCCGAGGAGCTTGCGGAGGTGGAGAAGGGAGGAGAAGGAGGGAGTGGCGGTGGAGGAGGTTGTGAAACAGAGGAAGAGGAGGCACAGTGGGAGACATAAGAAGGAGAGACTCAGCTTGGTGCCTTTTCAACCACCTTCTACTTCTTCTCCAACAACAAGTATGCATAAATTCCAAAATGCAATGTTCTTGATTGGGTTTTACCGTATTAGTGATAATAAATGTTGGTTAATTAATTAAGGGATGTGAATTTATGACATGATGCTTATATAAATTATTTCTAGTAGCATTTTTAAGAGTTTAATCTGTGAATTTTATTAGACTGAACTCCCAATCTAAAGATAGTTTTCCAATAAGTTGATTTTTTATTAATTGTTTGAGGAAAAAGAGTTGTCTGGAGTATGGACAACACATATGGAAAAATAGTAGCATTAATAAATTACTTCTTGTTCCTATTTAGAAGATTTAAGTTTAAAATTATATTTTTTATGAGACTTAATATATTATGTTAATTGTATTAATTATTTTTAAATTAGAAATAATCTTAATTAAAAAAGAAGAAGATACTAATAAACAATTTGAAGAACAAACAATTAGAAGAGAAAAGAGTATTAATGATAAATATAATTTTTGAAAAAAAGTTATAAATTTAAGAAAGTTGATTAATATTTACTAAATTAATCATTTTCCTTAATATTAAATAATTGGATCTTATAATACAGGAACAAAGGGAGTAAAGTGTTTTAAACTTACTTTATATATAAATTAAAGTCTGATTTAATAAGATTTTGTAAATGTTATTAGAATCTGTATCTTCTAAAATTTATTTAAGTGAATTTCGAAGTTTAATTTATGATATACTCCTATAAGTTCTTAAACGGTTGCACATTAAGTATTGGTCGTCCTTAGTGATTGTGCGGATTAATTAATTTAACTGAATTTTATGATTCTCTGAGTCAGAAACGAGATTTTTGCGTTTTGAAGATAATGATATACCCCCTAGCTAAATTTTGTGTAAATTCATTCGGATCTTGGAGGTTTATTACTACTCTTATTTGTTGCTCTGTTTGTTTGATTTCATTTAATGTTATTTTGAAGCGTAGTATATATAGATTGATACGTTTAATTTGGTTTGATGTTTAGAAGCTGATGAAGAGAATGGGGGTGATCTAGATCGTGTTGGTGCGTTGATCAGTGATTTAATAATGTGGAAAGATGTTTCGAAATCGACCCTTTGGTTTGGTTTCGGGTGTCTTTGTTTCTTGTCTTCTTGCTTCACTAAAGGGGTCAACTTTAGGTCTGCAGCTTCTCTCTTTGTACTTCTTCTCTTTTTGTGTCTCTCTCTAGTCTCTAGTAGAAGAGTCTGAGACATTCCCGTGCTTAACATTTCAGCATTTTCTCGGCCATATCGCGATTGGCAATTCTCTTGTTGGGTGTTTCATTCTTCTCAAACTCAGTTTGTCAAAGGTAATACGTGTTTAGTTTGTCATGATGTTGTTTCTCTTCTAAGCTATCAAAGTTTTGGATTTGGATGTAGGATTTGTATTTGACTATTTGTTAATGTGTTCAGAAACCAGGTTGAGAAACGGAGTTTCGCCAAGCTGAAAGAAGATGACATTTTACATCTAGCAAAATTGATTCTTCCTGCACTAAATTTTGCAATTTCAAAGACAAGAGAACTGTTTTCAGGAGAACCTGGCATGACCCTGAAAGTAATTCCTTAAACCAAAATCTTTGTTCTTGATTGTGCGCAAAATTTCCTTTTTAGTGTTAGTTTATACCATTAGATTGTATTTTAACTTTTTTGATCGGCTAATATCAGTTTGTTAGTTTCGTTAGAAGTGTTATTTGAGGGATTCGAAACCGTGGCCTCTCCCCCCTCCCCTACTCTCTTTACTCTTCCCCAACCACTGAGCCAATTTTATATCTTATACTAATAGATTATATTTAACTTTTTTGTTGCAGGTGGCTCCTTTCCTTCTACTAGGAGCGGAGTATGGTCATCTTATTACAATTTGGAGGCTTTGTGCCATTGGTGAGGACACCATGAACTCTATTATGTTCAGCATTATCATGTTTTTTGTCATTATATTTTAGTTCTGATAATGCATATCTTACTACATTGCTATTACACAATATGAGCAGGATTTTTTGTCAGCTTCAGTGTGCCAAGGCTTTATTCTTGTTACTCTGCTCAGATAAACCAGCGAGGTATAATTCCACCCTGTTGTTAACAGTTGTAGGTCGATCCACATTTTTTTATACTAATTAAGATAAGGTTTTTTCATGCAGTCAAATGCTTGAAATTGCGATTGTTGGACACATGGACTGCTTGCACTCACAAGAAGATAGTGATTGCATCAGTGCTTATTGCCTTCTGGAATCTATCTAACATAAAGACTCGAATCTTCACAGGTAAATCTCCCAGTAAACCTGCCACTTTTTAAAGTAATTTACTAATTTTAACCTAGTTCTGACCACAATATACTTGTTCACTGCCTTTTGCAAAAGGATACATGACTCTTTATTTAGGCATCAACTCTTTCCAAAATTGTAATAGTACTCTCATCTAACCTGTAATATAAAAACAATATTTAGCTGAAGACAGATTTTTACTCCTCTTACATATTATTTCCTTGGTGGAAAATGATCCTTAAAAGATTAATTCTGTGTCTTGAGGTCTGGACAGCTTAATTGACTTATGGTGGCATGTGCATTTGGCAACTTTTTGTGACTGAGAGATAATTCTTATGATGTAATTTTCTTTGCAGCATTTATATTGCTTGTAATACTCCGATATTTCCGGGAAACTATAATGCAACATGCAGAAGATGGTGAAGCACAAGTAGCAGAGAAGGAACATAAGCAGGCATTGGTGGTGGTGGCAGAACCTGAGGAAGAGGAACCGCAGAACACACTAGTGGTTGCTGAAAAACAGCGCCAATGCTAGAAACTTTGTTCATCCGGCCATTTCTTTACACAGAGGACGAATAAGTGTATCTTGCGCCCTCAGAATGGGTCATTTCTTTGCAGTCAGATTAACAATAAAAATGTGCTTTCATAGTCAGCCAATGTTCCATATTTGCAAAGGCATTTTATAGTCATAATAGTCAGCCTGTTGTCTAAATATCTTGCACCTTTAGTCTATAGATGGGGCATTCCTTTGTAGCTAGGTTAAAAAAATAATAAATGTGCTTTCATTGCATAAATTGATTCAAGTTAGTGCACAAATGTATTAAATATTAATTCATTAATTCATATACAAGGAAATCCAGCTAAGTCTAATTTATCACGTGACTCAGATATTCAGCAGTGAGAAGCTTCATATTTGCTGCATTACCACTCCATTTCTGATAAGTGAGAGTCATCCTATCACTAACAATTTGTATCAACAACAATATGGCACTTGGCTCAGTATTTGCACGGAGGCCGTAAGGATCCGTGTTTCTATTTTTTCTTTGTTTTCGGTGACTTTTTTTTACTACCATCGATTAGTGTCCTACACTCTGAGATCTTTGTAACCAATGTTCAGAGAATATGTTCCATGTTGTTTAAGAATAGAAATATATGTCAAATCAGACCATTAGGGCTGGTCTAGTGATGGGGAGAGGGTTTGGAAAATATGTACAAGATTTTAAATTTTAATCTTGTAGCCACCATTAAAATTAGAAGAAATCTAAGTCAAACTGGACAATAATCATATCACTAAATGTTGAGAATCAACAATTCAATTTTTTTCCTATTAACTCTAAATGGGTATTAAATGTAAATGAGATAAGGGAAAAAATACCACCCAAATGTAAACTGAAAAACTGTCTCCATGTGAACCAAAAAAAAAGAATGGAGACCTAATCCAGTAGAATCTCCATTAATTAATGAAAGTAGGACTATAAAGCCTCTCGTAATATGAAAGGATCGATCAATCGTCTAACCAATTATCTGAAAAACTGTCTCCTTGTGGATTACTACAATTACTTTCACTATTCACTCTGGTGTCTTAGATGGAATGAACTTTTCTATTCCTTAATGGATGGCAATAATGAAACTCGTAACTCCTCATGTCCTTCAGTCCTTGTAATTCCTATCTTGAATGTGATGACTAATTTCTTACAATCTATCTTAAATACAATGGAGCTCATTGTTGGAGGTAGGTTTGGCCACATGTCAAGCCCACAACGACCCTGGAAAAAACCTCAATTTGTAAAACATACCACTTTTTTAGCTTTCCCTACACGTATAATGTTGGATTACAAGTGTGAGTTAAAGTCTCACATCGGATAGAAATAGAAAAGTTGAACACCATATAAGTGAGGAGAAGATCCATAACCTTGAGCCTTAAGGTTTTGTTGCAGAAAATGCTCGTTTTTCGTAATTATTTCCTTTCTTTGAGTGCATCTTTTTTCTCTGTTTCTCCCCTCTCCTTAATGCATGCATTTAAATTTCTGTGTGTTTTTGTTTTGCAAGATGTTGGAAATCAAGAGATTTGGTGAAAGACTACAACAAAACCTGTTTCTTAGTTTATAGCAGCATCACAAATACTGGCATTGATTTCATCCAGTTAGTTGCATTGTTGATGTGGTTTGGTAGTTGACTGTGTTTTTTTTTTCTCATTTAGTTTGTATGACACCATGGTACCTATATTAAGCTTTCTTGGTTCTCTTCCTCTCCCTGTCCTTGATGCATGGTTTTTCTGACAATGAAATGAAATTTATGTGTGTTTTTATTTTGCAAGTTATGTGTTAGATGAAATGCCTGAAAGAGTGAGTGATATAGTGTGATTAAGTTTAAAGAACCCCATCACAAAAGATTTTAAATTTGCTCAAAAAAGGTTTTAGGATATTTTTTTTGGTTTTGTTGTTATGGTTTTAGGATATTTTTTTTGATTTTAAATTTGCCTGAAAGAGGGCGAGCCCTAGCACAGCGGTAAAGTTGTGTCTTGGTGACCTGTTGGTCATGGGTTCGAATCCGGAAACAGCCTCTTTGCATATGCAAGGGTAAGGTTGCATACAATATCCCTCTCTCTTACCTGCGCATAGCGTGGAGCCTCCGAACAATGGGGTTACGTGATTTTTTTTTGTGTTATGGTTTGCAATTTGATTGTGTTTTATTATGTGTTTATTTCTCATTTAGGTTATATTTTTGTGCAAAATGTATTCATTAATTTAACTAAAGCTTAATGGTTTTATGTGTTTTGATTTCCAGATTTAAAGCATTCAATCTGAACGATAATAAAATAATATCAGGTACTTGCATTGATTTCGTCCATTTAGTTGCATTGTTGATGTGGTTTGGTATTTAACTATTTTTTTTATTTCTTATTTAGTTTGTATGACACCATGGTACCTATATTAAGTTTTTTTGGTTCTCTTTTTCTCCCATCTCCTTGATGCATGGTTTTTCTGCCAATGAAATGAAATGTATGTGTGTTTTTATTTTGCAAGTTACGTGTTTGATCAAATACCTGAAAGAGTGAGTGAGATATTGTGTTTGAGATTAAAGAACCCCGTTACAGAAGATCTTGAAGTTGCTCAAATAACTAGTTTCACTTTATTTTTTTATTATACTGTTTTCTAAAGGATAAGGATCAAGGTTATTTGTGCACGATTTTACATTGAATGTAGTTCAAAACCCAAAAGATGTATATATGTTTATTGAAACCTTAAAAGCATTTTTACTGTTTATCAAGTTACATCACAAGCTCCCAAAGTAAAAGAAAAAGAAGAGAAATGGGTTAAAAACATGTTCCATTTTGAAATTTCAGTTTTAAATTAGAATTAGAATACTTCTTTTTAATTTGGTTTTATAGCATGTGATGTGAAGTGAATATTTGTTTATTTTGTGATCTTCAGTTTTTAATTAGAATATTTCTTTTGTGGTTTTTCAGAGACAGGAAGCTTCTAAGTTAGGAGACTAAAGTGCTAAACTACTGATCCAACTTCTCCAAGGATAATGGAGCTCCGATCCCCTTATAAGGTAATTAGATAGTTGAGTGTAGTTGTTGTATTCCGTTATTCATTTTTCAGTTATAATTTGTTATCCATTGAGTGCAATTTCTTTAACTTTATTGTCATAGATTTTTGTTGGTGGAGTTGTGGTTTTGTTTTGATCTTTGGTGTTGGAGACAAATGTGGCTGGTGCAACTGTAATTGTTGTTGCTATACAATTGTTGAGACCCAATAAACTTTATTTTGCGACCGTATTGTGGACCAATATTTGAAATCTTGGGTGTTTTTAATCATGACATTTTAAGAGTAAATTAAGTGACATTTTATTTTGATTTTTTGGTCTTTCTTTATAGTTTGAGATCTCTCATATTTTGTATTTGCATAACTAATTGCATAGAGTGATTTGTATCTCCTAATAGACTTGATGTTCTTGAAACAGTTTGATAGGAAAAAGAGTGAAAACTTGGTAGCAGTGTGACTTTCGGTTATATGGAGCATATGGTTGGTATCAAACTCTCAGGTTTTGATAGCAATTCAGCTGGATGAAGAATATATTTTGGAAGATATTCAAGTGTTATATTGGCAATGGAATCCGAGAGTTTGTATACAAACACTTTGTGGGCATTGAGAAAATGGTTTAATTTGATAAAAAAAATAATAACATTTTAAGAATATATTGTCACAAAGAGAGGTAGAGGTAAACCGAAACTTATCTGGGAAAAGTAGTTAAACAAGACCTAAGGAAGTGAGATATAGATTTGCGGACGATATGTCTTCGGACGGAGTGGAGAAAAACTATAAGCTTGGTTAAACCCATTAGTATTTCTATGTTCCAGTCGTTCACTACTAGAAAAACAGCCTTCTACATCGGTTATTTTGGACCTTCTACATCGGTTATGAACCGATGTTGAATCAGGCGACGTTGAATGTATGCAAGTTAACATCGGTTTTCAAAACCGATGTTAACTAAAGTCAACAACATCGGTTTCCCATCAATAACCGATGTAGATAGAGATAAATGAAAACATTAAAAACTGTAAAGAAGGTGTAACAACATCGGTTTTTCCACAAAACCGATGTTAATTAGATGTAACAACATCGGTTTTATCCCAAAACCGATGTTGATTTCATTTAACAACATCGGTTTGACTTTGCAAAACCGATGTTGTTACAGGAAATCAACATCGGTTGACAGTGTGTAATAACATCGGTTTTGTAGCTAAAACCGATGTTGATTTGCTGTAACAACATCGGTTTACTGTTGAAAACCGATGTTATTACGTATAATCAACATCGGTTTTGCTTGATAACCGATGTTGTTGTACATGTTAACATCGGTTTTGGACAATAACCGATGTTGTTTGTTTATTTTTTTTTTTAAATGTTTTGTCTGTTTTTTTAATTTTAGCAGTTCTTCAACCTGCAAATTTTAAAATCCAGATCCAGCCAAGTTCACAGTACATCAAAGTAAATTAATTATTCCAATAACAAATAAATGTCAATAGTGTCAATGTATATAAAACAAATTGCTAAGCTAATGTATATACAATTGTTTTAAAAATCCAATAAACCACCTAATCTACCACCTAATCTACTAATACATCATCTCTAATTTTGAGAAAAAACTTCGCCCATTGAACCCTAATCGCCTTCAAGGTGTCAGCCTCCAATGGTCTTTGATCAGTGAAAAACTGCATGACATAATAAAACATTTAATAAGTACAAAACAAAAACAAGTAAACAAAACAATTAGTTTTGAATTAGACAAGTAATTACCGTCTCCCAGTTGTCTGTGAAACCTCCTTGGACTATTGTTTGCATCCAATGCATGACATAATAGCCACACTCGGTGCTTCCAGTTTGCTTATTACACTAAATTCAAAAACACAGTCAAAGTTAAATGGCAATTAGCGTAAATAGTAATAAAAATGAATTGAATACATAAACCATGATTTATTAAAATACTTACTTTAAGCGCAATCCATTTAGTTGTAGACTTAGATTTATTTGCTGGAGTGCCATCGACTCCCTTCAAAGCACTGTTTAAGACAAACAAGCATGCATAGTGTACAATTTACATTTCAACTATACAAATAACGTAAATGTGTTACAAATTATAACCTACCTGTTAATAATTCCTTTAAGGTAGTTATCAGGCCTGTTATGCAACGAACAGAACCAGACGACTACATTGGCCCTGGGACATATAACTACCAGTTGCCAATGTGCACTGCATTGTCCAAAATCAAATTATTATACTGCATACATTAATTAAATTGTGATACTCATTTATACTTACCCATTCAAATACGGTGCAAGGTAGACATTTTTCTGTGAAGTCTGCATCCATTTCTTCATATAGTCCTCGATTTGAAATTGAGATTGGCCAGATCTCTGTATGGACTGTGGCTCGAGGAATTCATACACATCGGGATGATCCGATTGCAGCCTCATATGATTCATATGCCTATTGTGCAATGAGAAATAAAGTCAGTTATGGTAGAATATAAAACAATTCACCAAATAATGCTACTCAATTGAAAGAGACTTACAGCATCCACAATTGTATAACAGAGATGTTTAGACATTGACCACCATGGATGATCTCCGAAAGATCCTCATGCTTGATGTACAACGGGAAGTTGTCATTATGCACCCCGAACATCAGCGGGTCCCATGGCACCTGGAAGGGTCTGAGGAAAAGATCGGGGATGGTCAATGCTAAATGGTACAAGGGATCAGAAACACGTTCCGGCTTATCTACAGGTTTCGCCGGTCCCTTGGGTTCTTCTTTATCCTACACAGTTAACAACAAAAGGTGAGCGATCAGCTTAAATGCATATGTGACAAATCATTCGTAATTCATAAGAAATAAGGCAAAAATCAAATACCTTAGTCAAAATTGTATGTACAAGGTGCGTCGGCCAAGCAAGGAAAGTGTTAAGTGCCTGCCCCACTAACTGAACCTCGTCAGTGGGAACAGGGACGCGAGCGTCTCCATCGCGTACTTCCTCAACACTAACCTTGACATGATCAGCGCCAAGAGGGACGCCGTGCACAGTCGTCGATCCCTCATGAACTCTGCCAAGGGCAACAAGGCGGGGAGGATTGTCATCCACATACAACCCACGCCTATCAGATGCACCCGTGTCTGGGTCATTGCCCGAGGGATCGACACAGCTTCCCTTGGTGCTGACACGGGCACCAAGGGGACAGGACTGTACCTCCGGAGGCTGAATGGCACCCTGAGACTGGATGTGGGACTGGAGCTGGCTGAAGCTCATCATCACCTGCTGGGTGACTCTCTCTGTGATCGACTGTGTAAGTCGATCAGTGATAGACTGCTCCAGCTCGACCCTAATGTTGTCTTTCAGGCGATCCAAGTCCTCAGGCGCCATGGATGCAGATTTGGACTTCCGAGAGGATGATTGAGCCGGTCCGAAGTACTGAGTGATCGTCACACCAGCTCCAGCACCACGGACACGGCCAGGATGCTCCGGTCGTCCAATGGCAGCAGACAGGACATCCTGGCGACCACTGGCGACAAAAGAACCCTGTGTGGATTGCTCTTCCAGGGAATCCTGCAATAAAAATAAGAAGATCATTTTGAGTCACAATTTGTGACACGAAAATTAATTAAATGTGTATGAACAGTCAAGTGTGACTTACAATCCTCTCAGCAATCTGTCGTGCCGCCTCCGAAGTCATCTCGCCGGTCTTCTTCGTGCGAGCAAGCTTCCACTTCACGTGCCGACGCACAGGGGACGGAGGATGAATGATGGTCTCCGTGCTGTCATCACGAGTTGCTCCCTCTAGTTGCTTCTTCTGTTTTTCCTCCATCAATTTCTTCTCTAGCAACTCGTAACCCCCGCGTGACAGCACGTGAGGTGCGGTGTTTTGCTTCTGGATCGCCTGAGCCTTCTTTCTAACATCCTGTAACAGGTAGACACATAGGGTTAGTAAATTGGAGACTGTATGACTACCTAAATGAGAAATTGTATGTTTAAATAAAACAACATACCTCCCAGGAAGCTGCTCGCCGACTCTGACAGAATTGGGTCCACTGTTCGTGACTGATGCCATATTTACCACAGACAGCGTCGGCATCGTCGTCGTTTCCTTCTGCGAGGACCCATTTCCGCGTCAAGTCTGATTTGAATTGCCTCCACCGCTCACCCACGGTCTGCAGAATCTTCTTTTTTGTCCGTTGGTCGGACGCTTCAGGGATATCAAATTCAGCCTGCATTAAAAGGAAGTTAGTTTTCAATTTAAGCTAACATGAACAACATTTTAATTAATTTATGGTTTAAATTGTAATACCTGAATGTCCTCCCAAATCAAGTCCTTCTGCACTGAAGGCACTTCCTTCCAACTAGGAAGGGTGATATCCACCTTATCTCTGGCCACGATCCCAAGATATGTCCTCAATTTCTTTGCCTGAGGACCATCAGCCTTCCCTGTGCTAGGATCCACATGGACCACCGGTCTGTCAGCACCAGGAGCTCTAGTAGCAAGTGACCTCAGCCGTGTTGCTTTCCTCGTCTTCTTCGATGTAGTCGACGAAGGTCCTGCCGCAAGAGGAGGTGCTGAGTCAGCATGAGTCGGTGCTGACTCGGGAGGAGGATGTGCTGACTCAGGAGGAGGAAGTGGTGAGTCAGCCCGCGGAGGGGAGTTGGATGGTGTAGTCATGATCCTGTAAAACACAACAACACAGATCAGTAAAGTTAACTTACAAGTTAAGTTACAATATCACATATGAAATTGTATGTACAAGGCGAAAATATTTAATAAACAAAAATTACATTAGCTGATGTTAATTAATTCTCCTTCATCATGATCATTACGATTTGCGTGAACATCGTCAACCTCGTTTTCTGTGTTGACGTTAGCTATTTGTGTAGAGAAATGAGGCACACTTGTATCGCCGGTTGAGTCATCGTCGTCAACATTAATGCCAATGGTTTTTCCGTGTAGTACCACTGACCACCTTTCGTCACACGGATCTTGTACATAAAAAACTTGTTTAGCTTGTTCTGCCATGATGAAAGGTTCATCTTCGTAAGCTAGCTTGTTAAGATCTACCAAAGTAAACCCTAAATCCTCGGTTCGCACACCACTGTTGACATCAACCCACATGCATTTGAAAACACAGACAGAGAAAGTAACATAATTAAGCTCCCATATGTCATTAATGACTCCAAAGTAAGGCAAGGATGCCAAACGTGGATTGTCATCATTGACAGTAGCAAAGTGCTGTGACTCAGCTCTTAGGCTAACCCCACTGTTCTGCATGGTGCTCTTCTCATCTTGTTGTTTGGTATAGAAGGAGTACTTGTTGATATCGTACCCTTGCCAACTTCTCACATTTCTTTTTGGGCCATCTGCTAACTTCGTCAGTGTTTCAGATGCAGATTCATCAGCAAATATTGTATGTTTAAACCAATTCAAGAATGTCTTGTTATGCTCTTTCAACAGCCTATTCTTCGTCATTCTTGGATTACTTTCCTTAAGTAGTGCTTCATGACGAACAACATATGGCAGCACTTCATTACTGTTATTCAAGACATACAAATGAGCTTGATACAATTCCTGCAACGAGGGCGTTATAACATGTAGCCCTCGTGTACCTTTTCCTCCCACTCTGTCCTCATGTCGCAACTCGGGAAGACCAACAGGTTTTGCTTTTTGAAGGTACTCTGAACAAAATTCAACCGCTTCTTCTGCAATGTACCTTTCAACTATGGATGCTTCAGGACGGTATAGGTTTTTTGTATACCCTTTCAAGATCTTCATGTATCGCTCGATCGGGTACATCCACCGTAAATAAACTGGTCCACATATTTTAATTTCCCTCACCAGATGAACTAGTAAGTGAACCATTATGTCGAAAAATGAGGGAGGAAAGTACATCTCCAATTGACATAAGATAATTGCGGCCTCTTCTTCCAAGCCATCTAACTTTGCAGGGTCCACGACTTTTGTACAAATGGCATTGAAGAAAAAGCACAGGCGACTTATAGCATGCCTGACTTTGTTAGGCAAAATGTTTCGAATCGCCACGGCTAATAGTTGTTGAATTAACACGTGGCAATCGTGAGACTTTAATCCAACTAGTTTTAAATCCTTCATCTGTACAAGGCTCTTAATATTTGAAGAGTATCCTTGTGGCACTTTAACACGACGTAGACACTGACAGAAACTTATCTTCTCCTTTCTTGACAAAGTGTGGCATGCTGGAGGCAAGTAAATTTTTTTACCATCGGACCTAGGATGTAACTGCTCACGTATACCCATCTCAGCAAGATCTTGACGAGTGTTCAAACCATCCTTTGTCTTCCCTTGAATGTTAAGCAACGTGCCGATAACACTGTCACACACATTTTTCTCCACATGCATAACATCGAGACAATGTCTAACATCTAGATCAGACCAGTATGGAAGCTCAAACAATATGGACCTCTTTTTCCATAAGCATGTATTTCCTTTCTGCTTCTTTTGAGTCTTTCCAAATACAATATGGATGCCGTCAACCCGCTCAAGAACCTGGTCCCCAGTTAACGGAGTCGGTGCAAGTTCATGCTCTTGACTTCCGTTAAATGCTTTTTTCAATCTCCGATAAGGGTGATAAGGTCTCAAAAAACGTCGATGGCGAGTGTAAACTGTTTTTCTTCCATGTTTAAGTTGCAAGTAACTGGTGTCTTCCTCACAGATAGGGCATGCATGATGGCCCTTAACACTGTATCCACTCAAATTCCCGTATGCAGGAAAATCATTAATGGTACAAAATAGCATTGCCCGCAACTTGAATGTCTCCTTACGATAACCATCAAACACTTCAACCCCTTCATCCCACAAGTTTGCCAAGTCTTCAATCAACGGACTAAGATAAACATCAATGTCATTTCCTGGCTGTTTTGGGCCTGATATCATCATTGACAACATCATGTATTTCCGCTTCATACACAACCAAGGAGGCAGGTTGTATATGACAAGCAAAACAGGCCAAGAGCTGTGCTGAGTACTTAAACTGCCGTACGGATTCATTCCATCACTGGCAAGTGCGAGCCTTAGATTTCTTGGCTCTTTGCCGAACTCCGGATACAAACGATCAATCTTCTTCCACTGAACTGAATCTGCCGGATGTCGGAGCATCCCATCAGAGTTCCTTCCCTCTGCATGCCATGTAAGGTCTTTTGCGTCATCTTCATTAGCAAACAGACGCTTAAACCTAGGAATGATCGGAAGATACCATAACACCTTTGCGGGAGGGCCTTTCGTTGAACTCTCATCACTACCACATTCGTCATCGTCCTTCACTTTGTACCGTGATACCCCACACGTGGGGCATTTATGCATTTGTTCAAATTCATTTCTGTACAATATGCAGTCATTAGGACAGGCATGAATTTTTTTATACTCCATACCCATCGGACAAAGTATCTTCTTCGCCTTATA
This sequence comes from Glycine latifolia, assembly GCA_013407115.1. Taxonomy (NCBI): domain Eukaryota; kingdom Viridiplantae; phylum Streptophyta; class Magnoliopsida; order Fabales; family Fabaceae; genus Glycine; species Glycine latifolia. The sequence continues at coordinate 36,708,211 of CM023946.1, read as the reverse complement.
GTAACTGCTTGGCAACGTGTTTTCGTCTGGAAGCATGTCCTTTAGTACCTCAAGCAGTGAACTGAAGCTTTTGTCACTCCACCCATATCTGGCCTTGACATTAACAAGGGTTAACACCGCAGACAACAGTGTCAATGAGTCTTTGCACCCCGGATACAACGGCTTCTTCGAATCACTCTCCAACGTATCATACATAGGGGCATGGGCTTGCTGAAAAGACTCATGTCCCAGATCACGAATCATATCCTCCAGTCGATCTCCGACGTCAACATCAACCCGTTCAGTCTGCGAGACCCTCTGCGTGTCTGTCAATTCACCATGCCATATCCATGTCGTATAAGTCTTCTTAATCCCATCGCACAGAAGGTGCTCCCGCATGTCTTCTAGTGATTGTCGTCTACCATTCAAACAATTGATACAGGGGCAGAAATATTTTCCATCCCCATCCGGTCGACTTCTTTCGAAGGCAAATTGCAAGAAATTTTCAACGCCCTCTTCGTAGTCAACCGTCATGCGATTTGCATTCATCCAACTTCGATCCATGTTATTAACAACTGTGTGATACTCACAATGTTATTCCATGCATGCAAACCTCACTTTTTTCATTCAAGGTGGTGGTCCTATCCCATTTAGGAAGACAAATTTTTAAAGTATATTCATATGTATAGGTTGAGCGTCTTATCTTAAATTTGACGAAATTTCGGCAGCATTTCGCTTTGGTCTCCAAGTACACGAAATGAAAGCAGTGACATCAGTTCCACCACAGTCAAGTATGCACCCGGAGAACAAAGTGAAATGCATTGTATCGAAATTTCATCATATTTAAGACAACACGCACAACCTACACATAGGAATATACTAAAAAATATCAGCCTTCCCAAACTGTCCAAACGGACAATTCGAGAATCAATACAATGATTAATCCAAACTGTCCGGAAGAATCACTGTAATGAATCTCAAACGGGCAACTAAGGTTCACTCATAATGAACATTATTTGTATATACAAATAGTCATTAATGGCATAAAACAATATACAAAAGTACGCATTACATATACAAGCTAACAAAATATGAAAGGCATTCGTCAGTACCTGAGATGATGGTCAGTGACAAGGTCGAACAATGAATCTGGTGATGATGATACAAAGAGGCAAAGGACAACTACATACAAATTATGTTGAACAGTCAAGTTGTTATATTTAAACTTGAGACACATACGATTATATATGTAGGATACAATTGGAACTCAAGTGACTCTTAAGACAAGCCTTACCTTTGGTGAAGGAGCAAAGGCTGCCTGTGGATTCGGTGCTACTTATGGGGGTGTAATTGGGGTTGCAGCCTCACTTGGTTGTTCTTGCTGCAAAGAATTAAAAAACAAGTATAGGCGTTGCCTATGAATGTCAGAAAAATGGACTACATCAGAAAACATATATACAATAAAAATTGACCTATGAATTGCTTAAAGAAAATAGAAAGCAACATCCTAACTGAATGACCTTACGACGTATCCCAGACATCAATAAGGTTTTCATAAAAAATACTAAAGTTCAGAAGTTTGATGACAATCAAGGTTTTAAGCCTAATGAGGAATGGATGCTTCATACCGATGCACAGTTTTCACCTTATGTTAGTGGGATGACATTTTCTCCTACTTCATCTCATGGTTACAGCCCATCATCCCCAGGCTATAGTCCCTCATCACTCAGGTACAGCGCCACTTAACTTGGGTACAGCCCGACGTCATTTGGGCCTATCTCAACTGGGTACAGTCCCACCTCTCCGACTTATAGTCCTGGCTCTTTGGGATATAGTCCTACAAGTCCAGCTTATTCGCCCACCAGTCCATCCTACTCTCCCACATCACCCAGCTATAGCCCCACATCACCTAGCTACAGCCCCACATCATACGTGTCCCATCTACTCCATGCATTTACTACAATAGAATCCTCACCCATTCTGCCATAACAAAATCCTTACCTCGCCCTGCATTCCGCACCCTCCTCACCCAATTTTCTTCCTTCTCGTGTAACCTCTCCTAACACACTGCCCCTAGTCACAGCTCATAGATGATGGCACCACATTCTTGAAATCTCCCTCTCTCTCTCTCTCTCTCTCTGATTACTCAACCTCACAGTTCTTAATCCTTTGGTATACATGGCTAACTCAAATCTTTGTAAACATAAAAATTGTAACTTTCAGCATTGTATAAGAAAATAGAATAACTGAAAACACCAACATTATCAACATATTTACAAGAGAAATAAAGGTAATAAATAAAGAAAGTGAGGAGATTGAAACATAGAGCCCATTTGAAAGGAAGATGGCTACTTACTAACGTTCACAAACACCGTGTAAGGAGAAAAGGCGCATAGGTTGTGACTTGTGAGGTTGACAAAGGGAAATGGCAATTTTTGACTAGTAGTGTGTGATAAAGTAAATAGAGAATTTTCGGACGAAGAATGGTCTTAGTTCGTCTAAGATCAAGTGCCAAAATCGCTTGCAATAGAGAATTGATTTCATCACATTTAAACTTTATTTTGTAGCTGACTCATCAAATTCCTTAACATATACCAACGCTAGGCGGAGAAATTTCAGTGGTAGGGTAATCACTACTATATTATAAGTTACTCTCAGCTCACATTATCAGAATGAGGTAATGGAAAAAGTATAACATACTCTCATGGAGCAGAGTGCTATCATACATACTCAAAATTCAAAATGAATTAAGAAAAAGGAGACTATTCAAATCCATGATAATGTCCAAGTCTTAATCACCTTTGGAATGTATTTAGGAGGGTGACTGAGTAATATATAAAAACAATGAAAACTGGATTACAGTGTAGTCCAAATATGACTGAAGCCAAACTATGATGAATAAATAACAGAAAGACACACTACAAAGCATAAATAGGAAAAAAAAATCTGCTGACAAGTAAAGAAAAAATTGGAATAATAGATGGTTAAATTGAGGTGTCCATGTTGTACACAAGCCAAACTATGATTTAGTTACTAATAGATGGTTAAATTGAGGTGTCTTAGAAAAAATTGGAATAATAGATGGTTAAATTGAGGCCGAAGTATTCATGTCAAGTAAACATCAAAGTCACAAGCTTTTATATCAAACTAAAATTAAATGGAATTGTGGTTGTTCATTTAGTTACTAATTTGTACTCGTAGTTTAAATTAAATTAGAACTGATTTGACATTTGATGACTTCCTAATTAACCCAAATGATACTGAACAATGCACAAACATCCAATTAGTAAGAGGACGCTAACAAGTATAATGAAAACTACAAACTATATGGATGGTTAACTTACATGGAATCTGTCGTCCCCAGAGAGGCACTAATCCCTTGTACAGCCTGAAATCATAAGACACTGCATAAGATGACATCCTAATCTTAATTCTAAGCATAGATCAACATAGAATGATTATAGTGCATCATCTAACAAAAACAATGTAAGAGTTAACAGCATTTGTAACCATACCCTAAGGTTCCTTCAGATCTGACAAATTTTGGGAGCCCTTGCAAAACCAGGCTGAGTTTGGACACGGACCTTCACAGCCTCAAATGGGCAAAGAGCAACGTCAGCAATAACCTCAGCAGATGCTGAACCAGCAAGATAGATCAAGGTCTTGTACTTGCTTGCGTACTCTGGGCCAGCAATATGAGAATAGTACTTCTTAAAGAACTCGTAAAATCCAAATTTGCAAGCACCCTGAGCACTATAACCAAGCAAGGTAGGCACCCAGCCACGGAAAAAGCCCCTGAATCCCTGCTCCTTAAGCAAAACTCCAAAACCAGACGAGATGCTCTTGTACTTAGTAGGGTCAATCTGAAATCAATAACCAATTCAAACACAAATCCTAGTAACAACCAAGTAAACAATCCCAATTCCTACGCCATGTATTAACATTAGGATTTGACTCCTCTAAAGTACTTATAAAGTAAGTAATATTCCAACACAACCATAATTCTTCCTGTGTGCATGTAATATCAACAGTTGATTCTCTTATCAACACAAACTAAGATTACTTACTTTAGAAGAGTCGGATCCTTAACATTACAACACAAATCACAACTAATCATTACAGGTTCAGCACTTCAAGACGGCTCTAATGTAACAATTTTTTGTATGAAGAAGTTGTGCTTGAAAGCAAAAGGAACATTGGAGAAGTTGAAGTTGGACTCGGAGAGAAGAATGCAGAGTAGCATATATAGAACTGAAGACAAGAACAAGATCTGGGATAACAGACTTTCTTTTGCTCCACATAATGAAATTTATGAACACAAAACAAGCTGTTCAGACTTTTATGTTTTGTCTAAGAACAGCTATCAAACTCTAATTCTAATTAACAAACAACACAAAACATACATTAACCATGCATGGGACCATTAATCAGTAGCAACAATGTACATTAAATCAAGCAAAACCTCATAGAGGCCACACCACATTTGTAAATACCCATTTAAAGAGAAACAAAACCTACACCAACACTGGAAACTAAGCTACCCAAACAGAAAAATAAGCTCAAAAGAAGAAGAACACAAATGCATTTGCGTCGTCACAGTTGTACCTTGCTGGAGAGTCGCCGGAAGCCGCGACCTACACGAACGGAAATGGAAGCGCCGTGACAGTGAAGGTGCCGACAATGACACTTCGGATGAGGTCGCGAGTGTAGAAGCTTAGGTTACGGATTAGGGAAACGCGAGTGTAGAAGCTTAGGTTAGGGATTAGGGAAACGCGAGGTTAGGGATGACGGAAAAGAGAAGCGCGCGACAGTGGTGACATTTGATTTGGGGGGGGAACTGCTATTTTAACAACGACAACATCGGTTTTCATCAAAAACCGATGTTAACTGTTTGACGTTAACATCGGTTTTACTTAAAAAACTTAAAAACCGATGTTAAATTGTTCACGTTAACATCGGTTTCCTTAAAAAACTTAAAAACCGATGTTAAATTGTTCACGTTAACATCGGTTT
>CM023946.1:36625711-36677538 GCA_013407115.1 Glycine latifolia | reverse complement strand
ATTAGGTAATCTATATGATTATTACGGATTGCCTAATCCGTATGCTTCATACGAATCACCAACTGCATACGAATTTGGTAATCCGTATGAACTATATGGATTATTGAATCTGTAACAACAAAAAAAAACAGACTTACCTCGCTGCACCCACCACGACGCCACTGGCCGCTCCACTCCGACAAACCATTGCTTTAAATCACGACCAAACTACCACCTACAACAGCACCACCATCAATGCACACCTCAACCAAACCAAAACGCAAAACCAACAACCAAAAATGAGGAAGAAACAACTAAGGTATGGAAGCCAACGAAAACAACAACTAAAATAAGGAAGAAACAACCAAAGTCATTTTTGGAATTTCACAAAATTATAATGGTGTATGAGAAATTGAAATGGTGTAGGAAGCTCATTCCTTACTACATTTGCAATGTAGCCTCAACGGAACTGCATTGGAGCTGCAACAGAACCTTAACACCTTTCTTTTCCACTTTTTTTTTTTGTTGTCAAAAAACAGTAAAATTTAGATTTCTATTTCTATTTTAAACTTCGAAGTGTCAATGGTCGAATAAGTACAGCCGTATGGAATGTTGGAGGATACCAAATGTTAAAATGAATGAAAAATTATTCTATCTTATAAATAATATATCAATAATTAAAATAATTGTAAAAAAATTCCTTTTTCAATTAGTGAAAACATATAATAATTTCATGCCGCAACTGTCACAATGCCTTTGACGATCGCAACCGCAATTTAGAACTATTTTAGACAAAAAAAAATAGTTATGTCAAGTGAACCATACTGTATGCTGGAATTTTCTGAATTCCAGCCTCCATTATTTCTCTCCTCAGATTAGCAGCACGATCCCATCTTTCCTTCTCTGCATTCATGCTTGACAATAACACATATTGGCCAGAATGTTGTGTCTGCAATCTAAGCATCTTTTTTCCTATTTCTTCTCCTAGTTCAATAGCTCCATGAATCCTACATGCTCCCAAAAATGCTCCCAAAACAGATGCATCAGGCTGAAAAGGCATATTTCTTATGATTTCAGCTGCTTCTTCAATATGCCCTGCTCTACCCAAAAGATCAATCATGCATCCATAGTGCTTCATATTTGGCTCTATTCCAAAGTCATACCACATTGATCGAAACAATTCCAATCCTTCCCTAACCAAATTTCCGCGAGCACACGCTGTAAGAACTGCAGCAAAGGTAATGTTATTTGGTTTCAACCCACGAAGCTTCATCCTATCAAACATGTCCAGAGCATTCTTCTCTTTACCATGGGAAGCCAATGAAGAAATCATTGCATTCCAAGTGCATACCTCTCTGACAACCATTACTCTGAAAACATTCTCAGCATTACTCAAGCACCCCATTTTCCCATAAAGATGTATCAACGAAGTTCCCACAAAAACTCCCAACTCGACCTCATTCATCACTACATAACCATGAACCTGCTTTCCGCAATCAAGAGCTGTTTTACCATCTAAATTGGCACAAGAAGAGAGCACAGTAGAAAAAGTAGCCTCATTAGGCTTCACCAAACCGTCCACCACATCCTTATGACTCATCATCTTCCCAAAAAACCGAATCGAGGCACCGAAATTCCCATTCAAAGCAAAACCATCCACAACAGTCGTCCACGAGAAGACATCCCTTCGGGGCATCCGTTCAAAGAGTGCCACAGCAGCCTCCATGTCCCCATTCATGGAGAAAGCATTGAGCATTGCGTTGCACGCAACAATGCAAAACATGGGAAATTCCTCGAACACCATGCGTGCATGAGGAAGGAGGTGGTTTCTTGCATAGAGGGCAAGGAGGGTAGTGAGAATGAAGCTGTCAGATAAAAGGCCACGCTTGAGGGTTTGTGAGTGAAGGGTAGTACCCAAAGGAAGAGGGGAAATTTTGAGAAGAGGAGGGAAAGTGTGACTGTTGGGTGGGGCTTGGTTTGCAAGCATGTGAGTGAAAATGGGAAGAGCCTTGTTCTGGTTGTGAATGTGATAGGCACTGATGAGGGCATTGTAGAGAAGAGTAGGCATCCATGGAAGGGATAATGATGATGATGGAACATTTTGGTGTTGATGGAGGTGGCCATTGGTGATTATGAGGGAATGGATTTGCTTCATTTGTTTTTGAAGCTTCTTGCACTTCTGTGTAAGATTCAACAAAAACAAGCCGGAGTAACTCATAATAACAATAACAAGTAACAACAACAGAAAGTTGGAGACCCAATTGGGAGAATTGGAGAAAGATTGTTGCTTTTGGTTTTCAATTGCGTTCTGAAACTACAAAAATTCGAGAATTTTTACGTTGGAAAGGTCACAGCGTCAAATTTTTAGAGAACAAAAGAAGTGCCACTCATGCTGAAGACCCAATTGAGCAATTGGAGAAAAGGTTGTTGCTTTTCGCCTTGAATTGCCTTTAGAAACCAGAAAAATTCGAGAACCATTACTTTAAACAGGACTTAACTTTAATCACAACGTCAAATCTCAGAGAACAAAAAAAAATTGTCACTCATGCTAGTTGCTAGAGACCCAAATACCCGAGAGAGGAATTGTAGAAAGCTTATTACTTTTTGGTCTTGAACAAGAAAAAAAAATGATTTTTTTAGGATAAATAATCAAATTGATCGCATAAATTTAATTTTCAATATAAAAAAATATGATAAATTAATTTTATCATTTTGTAAAATTATTTTATCTTTAAGTTATAATATTAAAAAATTAATTTAATAATAAATTATATTTTTAAATGATTAATTTAACATTAAATTATAAAATTTAAAAACTAATTTATCAATAATGGTTTACCAGTTTGTAGTTGAATTCTTCATCTTTCAATGGAATAATTTATCCGTGACTCCCACTTTGAACACCAATTTTGTTATTTACCATTTTACGTAATTTAGATGCGGAAAAAGTTGAACAAGAAACGGTGCGTTTTAGTGTTTGTTTGGTCCCATGTTGGTGTTTTGCTATAAATGCAGAAAAGTCACGTGCTTTGAGGGTAGTATTTGGGGAATGGACGCTATTGGGAGTGGTGGTTGGGGGCTGTGGAAATGGAATCCGTTACCGCAGTCTCGATGGCGTTGTATTCGCTCCAATTCGGGTTCGGCGGATGCGACCGGCGAAGGCGGTTACGGGCTTCCGGTGAAGCAGGCGGTGACCGCCGCCTCCCTCTCCCTCACCGGCGACACAATCGCTCAGCTCAGCAACCGTTGGAGGAAAGCTAAGGAGGGTGGTGGCAGTGTCTCTCAGGTGAGTACAAAGATTGTAACTTTGTGATTGTTAATTCATTCAATAGAGAGAAAAAAAATGGGGGTGTAAAATGTGTGTGGAAATTCGAACTGTTTTTATTTTTTTTATTTTTTATGGACAAATATTAATTGTTAATTTGTTAGTTTATGGTAGCCACGAAATTCAAATCTATTAGCTATCCCTTCCTTCTCCCTTCTCCGTTCACCACCTAACCAAGCTTATATCTGCTTAGAGCTGAAAAATTATGATACACTACTTTCTTGTAAAGGGTGGTTAATTACTTAATTTTACATTAAACTAGTATTGTCTGCTAGTACTCTCTTTGAATTTGAGAAGAAATATTACATTTTCACTGCTTTTTCTGATGGAAAATTAGTAGTATAATAAATGAAGGCTCCTGACTGAAATTTGTTCTACTTTTGCTGTTTCAATGATCTACTACCATTCTTTGTAGTGTTACTGTTTATATATTTGGTTTTTCACCTATACAAACGTAAGAAAGATGAATTTATTAATTAGTTGAGAACTGTATGCATGCTTTTTCTGGTCACAAGATTTTCATAGCTTTAAGCATCAAAAAAGATTTTCATAACTTTTTTCAAATGCTTGGACAATTTATAGATATGTACTGATGAAGTATCCAAGAGTATCAGTATCAAATAAGTTTTAGATATGGATACATGAAGTAAATAGAAGTACCAGAGTTTCATAGGTCAGAAACCTAGTGCAATGCGTTTTTATAACATTGAGATGGTGGATGAGAGCTGCTATGTTTTTTCTATCCAATAATGCATATTAAAGATACTTTGGGGGGTTTGTTATTAACCAAAAAGGGTTGTTATAGGATGAATTGTGGAGATACCTTTCAGACCATGATTGGCTGCGTGCTCTGCGAATGACTTCATATGGATTCCTTTTATATGGTCCTGGTTCTTATGCCTGGTACCAGTGCCTTGACCACTGTCTCCCCAAACCCACAGTCCAGAACCTAATGTTAAAGGTACTATGCTTTATAATTATATTTAATTTAATTTATAGGAGGAAGCAGGAGTTAAGGATAGTGGTGATACCTTCTATGTTATCTTTGTTTCTTCCCTTCTGGCAGGTTGTACTAAACCAGATTGTGTTAGGTCCATGTGTCATTGCTGTTGTTTTTGCATGGAATAATTTATGGCTACAGAAGCTCTCTGAGCTTCCAGAAAAATACAGAAGAGATGCCCTTCCAACGCTACTTTATGGTACAAACTTTGTTACCTAATTGATATTTTTATCATAACATGTTGATGCATATTTCATATGGTTGATAGCCTTTCTGTCTAATTTGTTTGTGCAGGATTTAGATTCTGGATCCCTGTCAGTGTATTAAATTTCTGGTGTGCATCTTCATACCCTTCAATTAATCTTCTACTTATGCTTACCATTTTCCTTTTTCTATTGAGTAAGTGTGCTTTTGGAAATTCCAATAACAATACAAGAACAAAAAAAAATTCCCTTGCCAAGTTGCCATAAAAAAATGGTCTTTTATAAATGAGAGGCATTTTCATCCTGTTATTAGAACCATAAAATCTTAAACCTGAGCAATTTGAACAAATTCATTCTTGGACACCTTTGTAGAACAAGTTATTTTTACCTATCAAATATTCCTATCAGTGCCAGGACAGGAGATGGAAGATTGATACTTCTCTTACACTATCATATTGCTACTTAATCCTGATGAATACATATATGTCCTGCAATTCCAAATGTGTTACTTGGTAGAAATAGAAACTGTTATTAAGTGAACTTGCAAGTTCTAACAATTAAAGTAATTCATGACAAATTTATGTAGCATGATGAATAGTGGTGTCAAATAGGTAGTACCATATTCAGATTTGCAAAATGCTTTTATATCATGTATATGAAGTCCCTTATGCTTTAGTGAATACCAAATTACCAATGTTATAAAAACCAGACCAGGCAGCCAGTTTGAATAGTAAACTAGTGAATCATGTGCCAAGCCATTCAACCATAATAAATTGGATGGTCACAGAACTGGAGAAAACCAGTGGTGAACTAGTTTGTATTTTGAACCAATTGTTTTTTAATTAAGGTTAAATTAGTTGATTGATCCTCTAATTTATTGTGGGTTCGATTTGGTTCTCTAATTTTTTTTGCTTCAATTTGATCCTCTAATTTTTAAAATCAATTCATTTTTTTTGGGAAATATGTATTTTGTGACAGTTTAAAACCACGTTAGTGGTGGTTTTGAACCGCCACAAAGTGTAATTTTTACAATTTAGACTGAATGATCAAATTGAATTAATTTAAAAAATTAGAGGACTAAATTGAACAAAAAAAACTAGAGGACCAAATTAAATCTAAAAAATAAATTAGAGGACTAAAAAACTAATTTAACCTTTTCTTAATTCAATCCAAAACATTTTTCATTACAAAAATAAAAACTCAATGCCAAGTTACATTTTTTCTGACAGAAAGTTACTTATTTTTTAGAAATATATATGTAACTATTTATCACTAGTACAACCATGGTTCAAACCATAGTCAGATTACGAAACATGAACTAGTACCTTCACCAGCTCATTGACTGCTTAGATTTTTAAAACCTTGTTGAACACTTAATCTGCCCTCCATCTGCAACTGATTATTATTAGTAGGGTTGCTTTTTCTTTTTCTTTTTCAACTGAATTGAAGATCAATGACATCATAGTCTTTTCTCATGCTTTAATGTTAGTTATATTATATATGTGGGTTGACTACTATGAATCATGAATACTCTTCTTGTTTGAAGTGTCGGAGTTTTGAATGCATCTTTGACACTGATACTTCCCCAACATCCGTATGACACATGTTGGATATTCCTCACTAGATGTTAAATTTAAAAATTATATTTTGTCACCTTTGACACTTACTTACAGCTCATACACTTGAGCCCACTTCCATATGGATTGAAACTTCAAGGACATTGATGTTATTAAAAAAAAACAATTTCTTATTTAAAATTCAGAAAAAAAGTCAGATTAAAATGTAAGATAAAAATATTTAAAAATAATGTCTTAGTATTGTTTTTTGTGAGGTTCATTATCATAGAAGAGAAAATAAAACTTGGCAAGTTATTTCGAAAAGATGAATATATCTTTCAAGAAAGATATATTCATCTTATTTTTGGATTTTTTTTATGAAGAAATAAAGTCATTATATTGTAAAATAATGACTCTTTATAAAAAACCTAAAATTCAAAAACTTATTTTATATATATATTTGATGTCTTGGTGACCTCTATTTGGGATATTAGTCATGTGAGAGTGTCCATGTTGTGTTTTGTGTACCGTTTAGAATCTGTGCTTCACACGTATGCTATTTTGTCCCTTTGTTAAAATGGTAGGAAATTGTGGAAGTGCTTCACAGTTACAGTTCGTAGACCCTGATGTTAGACAACATCAGCGTCGTTCAGTTTTTAATTAACAGTTAACAGCAAATCTCTGTTAGTATACTTGTTGTCTTGGTTTCTTAATGCTCGTGTTGAAATGCTCCAATCCATAGTGCAATTTTTTTCTTCTTCTTGATTTATAGAAATATAAGTAATAGATTATACTCAACTTTTTAAAATCCCTAGATTGGGATTTTAATTTTCAGGGAGACCTCATGATGTAGCTATAACTGTGATGAACTTTACTAACTTCAATCATACTTGCTCTAGCTTTCAATGATCTTTATAATAATCTAGTTATATTATATATGGTTTGAATTGTTTAGATTGCAAATCTTACATTCCTTGGCTATTTTTATGGTGTATGTATAGGGTGGTGCCTCTTCAAGCCCGAGTGGCTTTCATGTCAATGGGCTCAGTATTTTGGAATTTCTACTTGTCATCAACAATGACCAAGTAAAATGCATTGTTTACCAGCATTTTGCATTGTTACAATTTTTACATTGAGGTATGTTATGAATACATGATTATATTTCACCTTTTGTAATTTGGATGGTTACATCAAGCCTTTGTCTTTGTAGATTAATCAAAAGTCTAATAGCTTTTTGGTGAGGAAAGTTGTGGAGCATGAGTTATGATTTGGATGTTACCATTCGTGTGCCGTGCAATAGATTTAGCCTGCTGAATAGCTTATGATAAGAAAGAACAGTGGCATTTTTCCTTCAATGCTGACAATTGTAATATTTATCAAGAATGACTTTTTTTTTTATGGATAATTCTTGAATATCAGAAGACCAAAATAATGTGCACTGTGGCATTTTTTTAAGTGTCACCCTTGGAGTGGCATTACAATGCTTGTATGTTGCCAAAATAAGATATTTTTATTTTTTTACTCTTTGTTTAACTTTTGCACAAAAGAAATAGAAGACAATATGTAAATCTTAGATTGGCATTGTAAAAATCATATACATGTGGGTAATTAAAAAACAAAATCGGATTGAAAAGAAAAAAGGTGAAAATCGGAGAGAATGCTGACGTAAAAGAATATCAACGCTACAAAACCACTCAACCAGATTTCAAAATAATGGTCTCAGAAAAACAAATTATGTTTCATCCAAAAGAAGAAAAGTTGTGAACCGGAGGATAGTAGAAAATAATTGTTGCTATTTTTACTTCGTAGAAAAAATGTAATAGAAAATATTTGATATTTTTTTTCTTTGTAGGAAAAAAATAAAGGGCGTGTTGGGCCAATTGGCCCAGATTTTTTTTATTCCCTTTTTTTTCCTCCTTTTTTTTTCAGGATTTGCTATATCGAGTCCCCTTTTTAATTTGTTTTCGGAACTTACACTTCCTCCCCTGTTGATAGTTATAGAAAAATCACCCACCCCCAACTATATTCTCAGCCTCCGTCCATTTTAAACACTTCGATATCCCTCACCTTTCATCCACCCAAATCACTACCGTTTCGATGAATAAGAGGGTTTTTTCTGCGAAGGCTAATGATTCGAGGTATGAGAGTGCGTTAGGTTTCTTCAAGATATATATTGCTCAGTGACGATCCTATGTCACGCATTCTGTGTGATACATCTAAATGTGCCCCCGAGGTTGGGGTGGGTGGGTGATTTTTCCAGAACTATCAACAGGGGAAGGAAGTGTATTTTTTGAAAAATAAATTTTTTAAAAAAAGAGTGGATAAACAAAGGAGAGTGAATATAGCAACTCTTTTTTTCTCCTTACAGGAGAAATTGGACCAAACAAATTTTAAAATAAGTTTCTTAAATTATACTCCCTCCCATCTCGTAAGAAGAAGAAAAAAAGATATGTTTCACATTTATTTAATAAGGTATGCTTTACATTTTTATTGCATGATATCAAGTTCTAATTAATTTTTTTCATATATTATCTTTCATTGGAAATTGATATCTATATACCTCATATCCCATTACTTGAAGACTTCACGTTATACACAGGTAAGAGGGAGGGATATTATACGCAACTTTACCTTACATATGCAAAGAAACTGTTTCTGGATTCGAACCCATGACCAGCAAGTCACCAAGACACAACTTTACCGTTGTGTCAAAGCTCGCTCTCAAAAAAGAGAATTTTCATATCATACATAAAAAAAAATTCTTTGGTCTTATTAGATGAAGAGTGTTTTGAGAATAATTTCATTAAATAAGATTTCATTAATTAAGATTTGTTTATATTTATATAAAAAAAGAATTTTGTTGTTTATATTGTAGATAGAAGAGAGTAAGTAACTTATTTAATAAGAACAAAATTAAAACAAAATGAAAGTGTTACATCAATATATTTATATATCCACTGATGAATTTGTTATAAAATAAGTTATTGTCTTATCATAGTGGGTAGAGTTTATGATAATTGTAATATTTTATTTTTATTATTGTAAATATACTTTTCTATTAAACAAGATGAGTGGTTTTAAATAAAATTAAATATTTTTTTACCAAACAACTTTTACCTTAAAAGAAACTTTTAAGCTAAAAAAATTAAATCACCAAATAACTTCTACTTTTATTTTGAACTTCTATTTTAAAGTAGCTTTTAAGCCAACAAAAAGCTGGACAAAACATACCCATAGTATCATGCATTCTAGAAAACATCTAAAAACGAGGATGCATGGGTGAAGGCAAATAAAGTGGCACCTCCTTTACAAACGAAAAAGCAAGGATGAAGGTAGACAAGGTGGTGCCTCCTTTGCAAATGAAAAAGCAAGGGTGGCGTCTCCTTTGCAAATGAGAAAATAAACCTTTACCTTATGCCTCCTTCACTGACAAGATACCTCAAGTGGTGTTAAATGTCAACCTGACGCCTCCTGCAAAAAGACAAAGCTTGAACACGAGGAATGCCTCCTATATGTTACGTGACAAAAATCACCCCTAGCAGATAAATAGTTTTAAAAAACATCCAATTTGGTAAAAAAAATTACAAGAAAACCCATTTTGGTAAAAGAAAAAGGTCCTAATACTTAGTAGTACCATTTGGTAGTCTATTGGATGATGAGACAAAATAATGTAAAAGGCATAAAAGTGGAGATGAGTGTTTGTGTGGAAGAACTGACTTGGGTAAAAGAGTAATAAAGATATTGATTTGTGAAAGATTCAAAGAAAAGGAACTAGTAGTAATTGAGCTACAATGGGCGAGTTTCATGACTATCAATGAGGAAGATAACCATATGTTAGCAACTATGTTCAATGAAGAAGAGATAAAAAAAAAAAAAGGTCGTGTGGGAATGTGAAGGGGACAAAAATTCGAGGCTAGATGAGTTTAACTTCAAGTTTATAAAAAGCTTCTAGAATGTGGTAAAGGATAATATCATTAGGGTAGTACAAGAATTCAACACAAATGGATCCTAACTAAGGGTTCAAATTTTCTGTCATCGCTCTTGTGCCATAGAAGAAAAATACTTAGTGTTTAGGGGTGATTATAGACCTATCTCCCTAATAGGTTGTTTGTATAAGATTGTGGTGAAATTGATGTCTAAGCGCTTGAGGTTGGTTTTGGGAAAAGTGATTGATGAGTGCCAATCTGCCTTTCTAGGAGACAGGAATATGCTTGATGGAGATCTAGTGGCGAATAAGATAGTTGATGAAGCCTAATCGAAAAAAAATCCATGCTTTGTGTTTAAGGTGAAATTTGAAAAAGCATAATTCAATGAAGTGGGGTTTCCTAGTTTACATGATGATAAGGATGGAATTTTTCAATAAATGGATTAAATGAGTAAAGGTGTGTTTGGAATCAACTATGGTAGCAATACTTGTAAATGAGAGCCCAGTGTTGAAATTTAGCATGGAGAGGGGGTGAGACAAGGAGACCCCCTAACACAACTTTTCTATTCCTGATAGTGCCAAAAGGGTTAACAGGTCTTATGAAAGAGGCCATTAAAAAAGGAATGTTCAAAGGGAAAGTAGGTGTTGCAAAATTGGAAGTGTGAATTCTACAACATGTAGATGATGCATTATTTTTTGGTGAACCTTCAGTGCAAAATATGACAACTTTGAAATGTGTTTTGAGAGGATTTTAGTTAGCATTGGGTCTAAAAGTGAACTTTTGTAAAAGTAACTTGTTTGGGATTGCAGTGGAAGAAAGATATCTAATTCAATGTGCATCTTTGTAGAACTATTCTGTCATAACTATATTGTTTGTGTATCTGAGGATCCTAATGGGAGGCAATCCAAGAAAGGAAGACATATGGAACACAATTTATGACAAAATGAAAAGGAAATTGTCTACATGGAGACAACGACATCTATCCTTTGGAGGTAGGATATGCTTAATAAAAAATAATCCAAGAATAACTTTAAAAGAGAAATACCAAGTTACTTTAAGAGTAACTTTGTTAAGTTACTCATCAACTCCACCTTTCATTTGATTTTAACATTACAATTTATACTTATTTGAAAACATGGGTCATCTGTTACATTTCTCAATATGTTTCCCTTTTTGATACAATTTCATTGTCATTCTTTGGTTCTCATATCTTCTGAAACATGTTTGTGCGTTTATCTTTTCCACTGTCCATTGACTCTGAGTTGTCCATTTCTTCCTCTTACGTTATTGTGTTAATTGTAATTGTTGTGTTGGGCTATTATTAGAGATATTAAAGTTATCCTTTAGGATTATAGAGTCATTTCCCTTCATTGTGTTTACAGGGGAATGTTGATTTTCAAGTAGCCTCAACCATAGGGTTTGCTCTTTATTGAATCACCATTTTCCAAATTATTTTGAAATAATAGGGATCGTGTTTTGCAAAAAATTATATCGTTAATTAATTATCCAATTGCTAGTATGGATCATTTAGGAATCTTTCTTTGATCAATCATGGCATCTAATGTAGATGACTTTCTTAAATGGGTTGGTGACAGTAAAGTGACATGTTGCCTGAGATGGAACTCCATCCTTGTTGTTATGCCTCACCCATGGTGTCATCTTATATGTCTAGATGCTTTCTCTATTGGATATTGTTTGAGAACTAAGTCCCACATCGAATAAAATAGAAGAAACTGAAGTGTATATAAGTTGGAAATGCTTGAGACCAATCAGTCTAGACTGTTAGATGATATGGTACTTTCCAAACTTAAAAACGTTAACCACCTGTATTGATCCAACAAAAAAAATGGGCCTTTGAAACTAAAGAAACACAAGCTCAAATTAGCCCAAACAATGAAAAAAATACAAAAAAATGGCTTGATTTCAAGCCTAACACGAAAAAGAAAAAATGATTGGTGGCTTAAATGTACTTAGTTTGGGAATGCTTGAGTCTAATAAGTCTAGACTTTTTAGATTATGTTAAAAAACATATTGATGACATTTCTCATTTAACATATATGTTTTTATGAAGTCGAAATTGAGTTATTACTAGTGCAAGACACATGTTCACTACGCATTGGTTGTAAAATATTATGGATAAGAAATAGTTACATATAAGGGTATGCATGTAAATCGGTTTGCATCGAACTGTATCAAACCGAATCGATTTTTGAATCAATCCAATATAGTTAAATAAAATTGAACTATTTTTTCAAATAAGTTCGGTTTGAATTGAACTAGTTTTGAAAATGGTTTGGTTCACTTAATAACCAATTTTTTTTTCTTTCTAAAATTAGTATATATTTTTTTTTTAAAAATGATTTGAAAACCTGTTTGAAATCATTCAATTCTTAAAATCAGTTTAAAATTGGTTAGAAACTAGTTAAGTCCCGAATCAATGAATGAATTTCTTAAAATCAGTTCGGTTTCAAAGTGGTTTTTAAAACCCGTTCTGAATTTTGGTTTAAAACCCGAACCGTTTAGGAACCGGTTCAATTTGGTTTTTTCCCGAATCCGTTTTTGAACAGTTCTAGTTGCGGTTGCGGAGGCTTTGAGGAAGGCAATAATACCAGTGATCATCATCATAGCATAGAAGTTGAATGGAGTAGCCGCAGTTGAGATTTACTTGCCTAATCATCTTCTCTAATAATAACGCTTTCTTTATATTCAAATGAAAACCTAGTTGTTCTTATCTTGTGTGAGCAAGCAAAACCTGTGAAGTGTGAAGAAGGGTTTGGAGAAGAAAGAGGTGAAGATCAACATTCAACAGACTCATGTACTGCCAAAATCTCCCAATTCATTCCATCCAAATCCAATGTTTCTTCAATAATCGCTCCTCCGCATCGCATTCAACACCGTACTACTCCTTCCATTCTTTTCTTTTCTTCATTCCGAAGTATTCAATCGTGTTTTAGCGTCGTAGACTGTCATCTTCAAAAGCTTTCACCAATTTAATGTTTTCTTCATTAACCTCATGTTCGGTGTTTATATTATATTAGGTCAAATAAAAAAATTAGTTTCTTTACAAGAAGAAATTACATCTCAATTTTTTCTTGAAAGAAAACATTGAGAGATCAGTTTCTACCATTTGTTTTAGTTATAAAATACCGTCATTGTCATGGTTTTGATGGGCGGTTGTGGTCTTGCTGCAATTCTTGATATTGCCAGAAATTGTGGGAAAATTCAGCTGATGCAATCACAATTGCAGTCGCGGTGAATAAAAAAAAACTGAAGGTTGCAGGCTGCGGCTGCAATTGCAGTTGTGGACCGCAATTTAAAACCATGAATATTGTTAGAAGATTGCTAATTTGTCTAATGTTGTGATAGCTCAAATCTTGTGTATGACAAGAGGCAAAAGAGTAGTCTTCTAACCGTGTTATGACTTATTATAATAGTGTAGAGACTGATTTATTAGACTCTTTTCACCAAAATTGTATGACCGATTTTAATTTTAGGGGAATGGTGCATGTTTTGAATTTTATTTTTAATCAAATTAGAGTAAGTCGTGATTCCAAGGAGTGTGTTGCCATGGGGCTCTTCATATGTAGTGTGCAATAGCTTGTGTGGTTTTGCATAGTTTTGAAACAACTAAACACGACCTGTCACATGTGTTTCTGTTTTCTCTCTATCTAGATTCTTCAATTTCTTAATAGTGCCATGTTCTCATGTTTTTGTAAACCTTCCATGTTTTTCCACTCTTATTCAGCTGGATTGAGACTTTGATTCAGCAAAGACCCTGAATGTTGAATTTCTCAAAAACTTCAAATTTCCCCCCCCTTTTTTTTCCTGGTTTGGATTTGGTGTTTTCTAGATCATGGGGTGGTACAGAAGGGGAAAGCTTGCTCTTGATCGTTTTCACAGCTTGGCTTCAGGGGTTTTGCCTCAAAATCCTATTTTTCATCATAGTTCAAGGATTTGGCAATCTAGGTATTTGGATTCAGGTTCAAAAGGAGCTAGATTTAGTGGGTTGTCTTTGTGTTGTTCAATTTCTCAGAGACTAGGAGCACAAGGTGTTGTTGGAGTTAACGGGAACTTTCACAATCCGTTTCTTTTGGGGGCTAATAGATTTTACTATGTTGATCCTTGCAATGTGCACCATTTCAAGCCAAGGGGACCAAGGCATTGGTTTCAGAATTCTAGACATGTTTTTGTTGCTGTGATGGTTGGTTGGGTTTTAATCACTGTGTATTTTGGGAACTTGGAAACAGTTCCTTACACCAATCGAACCCATTTGATTCTGTTGTCAAAAGCCATGGAGAGGAGGTTTGGGGAGAGCCAGTTTGAACAAATCAAGGCTGATTTTGAGGGGAAAATACTGCCTCCTATACATCCTGAAAGTGTGAGGGTGACAATGATAGCTAATGAAATAGTTGATGCATTGCTGAGAAGGATGATGAAGGAGCAGGTGTGGAATGATTTGGGGCATGCATCAGAGCATGCTATGCTGGTTGAAGGAGATGGAAGGGATACATCGAGTGCATTGGTTGGTAGTGAAGAGAAGATTGAAGGGAGTTGGCACAAGGAGAATAAGATTCTTGATGACAAATGGGTTCGACTAAGCCGGAAGAATGGTCAGGAAAGAGGGTCACTGACTGCTACATCACATTTGGTTGGATTGGATTGGGAAATTTTGGTGGTAAATGAGCCGGATCTTAATGCCTTCTGCTTACCTGGTGGGAAGATAGTTGTGTTCACTGGTTTGTTTGATCATTTTAAAAGTGATGCAGAGATAGCAACTATTATTGGACATGAGGTATTATACTTGTGCTTGGTTTAACTCCTTGCTTTTGTAGTTTAATATTCCTAGCATCAAAGACCTACAGCTTACACCTTGCTAATTTGTTATATGCACAAATGATATGCAGACATGTCAGCTTATACAGATTTTCTTGTTAATTAGGTTGGGCATGTTGTGGCAAGACACAATGCAGAGGGGATTACAAAGAACCTGTGGTTTGCTATCCTACAATTGATACTTTATCTACTTTTCATACCTGATATTGTCAACATAATGTCATCCCTTTTCTTTCACCTACCTTTCTCCAGGCGGTATGATTTGTTCATTGTCTCTTTCTAACCAATTGATTTTCTGTATGGTCTTCAATTGTAGTATACTCATTTCATAGAAAGATGATATTTGTCACGACATGTTGAAATATGTTGAGTTGTGGAGCAATGTTGCTGCATTGTAGACCTTCCAAATAAATTGCTTTGCTAGTCTAAACAGAACTAATAGCTTATCACAATTTTCCTTCAATATGACTGTTGAACCTTATGCTTACACTTTTGTTACATGTGAAAGATAATTTGAGCTTATGCTATCAATTAGTTGAATAAGATTATATTGCATTAAAGGAGAAGAGGGTAAAGAAAAACAGAAACCAATTCAAGCCTAATTACTAGTTGGAATCTATATGCAAATGGCGTGCTTACTAACGGTCTTGTGCCCCGATGCGTAGAAATTAACATCTACATGAGTTAATACGTGAACGAATTTAGCAAATGAGCGAGTGATAAATAGATGGTGAGTGTTCCAGATAGGTGTGACATAACTTGGTGCATAATACTTCAATGCATGAATTCCATGTTTATAGGATTCCCATCATGGTAAAACCTTTAAGATTATTGAAATGGATTTGAAATTATAAAGACCTTTTGCGGTGCAATGCTGATTATGGAAGGGTCAATAATGGAGATATATCTTTAATGGGAGTTTTTTGGACTACAAATTTTGTAACGCAGCCTATGTTCACAATTTTAGGATGGAAGTAGAAGCTGATTACATCGGGTTGCTGTTAATTGCATCAGCTGGTTATGATCCGCGGCTGGCACCTAAAGTGTATGAGGAGTTGGGAAAATTTGATGGTGATTCTACCTTAGGGGATTATTTCTCTACTCATCCTTCTGGAACACAGAGAGCAGAATTGCTGGCCCAAGCTAAGATAATGGAAGAAGCACTCTCTATATATAGAGAAGTAAGAGCTGGACGTGGGGTTGAAGCTTTTCTGTAGGACTGCACAACCATCACCACCTGTACCTGTATCTGTTTGTGTTAGAATACCCTCTTGACACTTTTTCCAATCCAAAAATACATTGTGTACATGAAGTATATATAAAAATTAATCGAAATTGCTGTTATAGATGATGCTTTTATGCCTTTATATTCTCACATCCTTATATGTTGATACAGGATTCATTAATTCAACAAATAAAATAGAAAAGAAAAAGTAACTGATAGCATTAGCACAACAGGGCTGGTGCAAGGTTTTAGGTAATCTTCTAAGTTCATCCAATCATGCATATCTGCGATTATTTCTTTTTTCTTAAAATTCAATAATTAACTTAAAAAAAACACTGCAGATCAGAGCTGATACATGGAGTACAAGAGTAAGTATAGGCGATCTACCAGTATCAATTAAATATGGGAATTATCAACTAAACACGTACTGCTGCCTTTTTCTTCTGTCACTGTTGAAGAAATTTTTTGTTTATATTTATTTCATTTTAAATTTCAAGATATTATTAATCATTATATTTTTATTAAAAAAAGAAAGATAAATAATAGTATATGAAATGTCAAAGTGATAAACAAGAGATAATAATATATTATATTATGAATATAATGAAAATGACAAGATTAATTACATTTATTAATTTGTATGTTATGAATTTAAATGATGGATAAAAAAAATCTGGAGTAAAAATTTGCATTGCCTTAATGAAAAGCATAGGAGGCAGTATCATTAAACACATGCAACTTTGGTAGGAACAATTCACAATACCATTATATGTTCCATTTCTTTTGTCATAGTAGCCCGTGGCATGAATGTTGTGAACACCATATTTGACAGTGTTTACCCGGTTGATTTGAATCTTTGATCGAGTATAAGTAGTCTGATGAATTGTCTAACCCAAGATTTTTCTCCTTGTTGTGCCATAGATAAATAAGTTTTGTTGTTTTGGTTTATCCATTGAAATTTGAAACCTGCACAAGTTGTTGAAATTTGGGTGTGTTTTCAGATGTTTCTTTTTATTTAGTCAATTGCTAACGAACCATATGTATAGAATCTTACTATTTAAAGTTTGAATAGATCTAGAGAGATGCGACACCATCAAGATTCATATTTGCAGGCCTACAATCATAATTCAAATCCAAATGTTTCTTAAGCATGTATGTCTCTTGAAATCATTCTTTAATTGATTTCCTCAAGTTACATTCGTTGTTAGATCACAGCCTCCCTCCCTAACAAACATGTAATGTTTCATTTGCCACACAACACTATTTTTCCGACGTAAGTACCTAAAGTAATTGCACAATATATAAATAGTAGGCTTAAATTGGGTCTTGTTGAGAAAGAGGTTCCTCACAGATTAGAAAAAGTATGCTACAAAGGCAAAGGAGTTTTAAGAATTCAAATAAAGATTAGAAATATCAATAACCAAATCTTTCTTGTTTAACTTGTGTGGCAAGTTAGACATTTTCACAAGTGTGTTTGGATACCTCCTAGAATCAATTTTGACTCCCAAAATCATGATGAAAAATTGAAACAACTGTTTGTTACTTTGGCGTTTAACTTGATTTTGGAATTGATTCTAGTAGAATTGAGAGTTAACCCAAACACACACTCAAGGTGTTGATCTCCCAAACCAAGGTTTTTCACTTTCATTTATTAATAATTTTATATAATTTTTTTCTTTCACACAAGTTGGACAATTTCAAGGTGTTGAACTCCCAAACAAAGCTTTTTTCACTTTGATTTATCGATGATTATATATCATTTCTTATTCTTCTTTGCATACACATGCATGTCACCTTTTATGCACGTCCAAGCATCTCCACAGTTAGTGGTCCAACCAAACATTTTAAGAGCCTTCAAACACTCTTTAAGTAGAGTAGTGTATGCACAGCATGCACTTGAGATCCATTAAAAATGAAGCCATCAAACTCCAGTTTACGCACGACCATTCACTTGAGATCCCTATCTATTGGACATACAGAGAAACTCTCATTCTTTCCACAAAATCAAGCCTTATGTTTCCATGACCATACAAATAGGCAGTGCTTAGCACATGCAATATACTTTGCAATCCCGTCTTCCACTACTTTTAGCTGGTGTGTAGACTCTGTAAATTTGATTTAATATTTTATTCACCCCCTCCCACATACACAAGCTCTTGAAATTGTCAATATTCATATAATAAGCCAAACATAAGGTTGGTGATTTCCATTTTTTTTCAGTCTCTGAGTGTATGTTGAGAGACTCATCCTGTGCTCACATTTCAGTCATGACAAACATAAGGTTGTTTTTAAAATTCAGCATCTCCCTATATGAAAAACTCGACGTCCCTATATTTTTTAAAACTCTGTTAGTGCATACAACATGCATGATTGAAAATACCCCCCTCCCCCCCTATCAGGGGACTAAAATGATTGCAAAATAAAGACGAAAGGGTAGATTTTCAATTTACAAAAAAATTGCCATTTAATTTGGAATATCAAAAGCAAATTTACCCCAAAAATGATAGATTAAAAAGGTTCGACTCCGTTTTGTCCCATAAAATTAACAGAAGTACACTATTTGCATGTAGTGTTTTCAAGAGTCATCAACTGTCTAATCAATCATAATTTTGGAAACAGTTAAATTTAAATGTGTTCATAAATCTTAACCTGAGATGTTTTGGCCAATATTTTTTTCTTGGAAAGTGCATGGTTAAGTTCAAAAACTACTAAATAGCAAACGCATCAGGTTGAAAAAGATAATGGGTAGAACCAAGGCTTGATGATGTGATAATTTGTTGTAAAGGATACCTACAATATTAAATTTCTATGCAACCACAAAAAAAAGTGAAAGACTATCCATAGTACATGCACCAATCAACTTCGATGTAAAAATGTAATAATCGGGTAACTTTATAGAATTCAGAGTTCAGACTTCCGTACGAAACATAATCTCGAGGATGATCTGCTAAAATCTTTATGAAACACTTCTGAGAATAACTGGTGGCAAAGTCCTTCTAATATGATTGAAGGAAAACACTTTCTGGAAATTAAAGTGACAAGCATGATTCTGCAAGCCAGGGTTGCTTTTAGGAGAGTTCACAGACCTATACAGGCAAAACATTGATTGAATCAGAACTTGAAAGAGCCAGAGGTGATGGGGGATTTGGCAGAGATCTACAATTAAAGAATTTGAATATCCAAACTAAAATTACAATAAACTTGAAGTAGCAATAAAAAATCCAACTTTAGTTACCAAGTACGTTTTGAGCTTAATCTTTATTGCATTCGTTTAGTTATCACTTATCACACATCATGACCCCTTATATACAGAAAGATAACAGTGCAGAAATAAAAGTCCTCCATTCAATAAAACTTTTCATGAAAACATGCCAGTAGCTGAATCTAGTCAGCCATAAGCACAAAGCCAACTCATTAGATCCAAGTCATTGACAAGGAGAAAGTATATATTGCATCCCTAGACTATTCAATATGAAAATTCTAATAAACATGGAAAAACAAAATGAAACTTAATTGGTACTTTGAACTACATTTCCAACTTAATTGCCTATAGGCACTAAAGTTCATGAGGATAAAATGAAGTACATGTGGTCTAGGTTTTAAAGCTCCATTTTGGAAATCAACTTGCCCCTTCAATGGCCGAGTCAACTCCTAATTTTTTCAGCAGACACTTTCATACATTGCAGATTTTATGTAAAAGTTTGCTTCAATCTTCTTAACCCTTATCAAACATCATCATTGTAATCTGATTAAACAGGAAAGATCAGTATATTATAACCCTTATTTAGTGATTGACCCTATAATGCTTGACGCAACACACAAGCAAATTATAATTATTTTTTTTGAAATATGGTTATTAATAGTATAACATATTCAGCAGCACAATCACATAAGAGAGATATATACAATACTTCAAGTCTGCAATTAAGTCCCTTGCAAAAGTATGGAGGAATATTTTATCGCAATCTTCTCATCAATAATTTCTCATACATTGTGATGTTTTTATGTAAAATAAGGAGACACAAGAAAACAAAGTCATTGTTTCATTTTAAATTCCTCAATAAGTGATAAACGTTTTCAAGATTCTTAAACATTGGACAATATGGTTCACAAATAAAGAGAACAAAAACCTGCAACGTAAACCAAAGTTCTGCGTAATGATGTGCGACAAACCCAGGAGAGCACACAAACGTGCTCTAAATAATGTTAAGTAATTAGTTATAGATGTGTAGCAATTATTCCTAGCAACAACAAAATCTTTTTTCAAGATAAACATCATATCATAGAATGTCCCTGCACTCCCATCTATGCTTCCTGATCTTCAAGTAGTTTGCTTTTGGCCTACAACCAAAAGGAGTGGGTATGGCTTCACTAACGATATGCTTGGATGAGAAGAAAGAAAATAGATAACAAAGAAAACATAAACAATGATGCATTTTCTTTTGTTGGGTCAAGAGAAAGTGACAAAAAAAAAAGGAAGAGAAAAGTTAATTTCTAGAAACAAAAATTCAAAATTCAAAACATGGATAATGATGCATTTTTTTTTTTGGTTTGGTTGGAGAGAAAATGAAAAAGAAAGGGAAGAAAAAAGTTAACTTCCATAAACAATATTTCCTTCCACTTTCTATACAACTCAAATTTCAAACATTATCTCTACTTCACTTTCTTTCCACCCAACCAAACAAAGCCTAAATTATTTAGTTAAATGGACTGGGGAAAAAAGATGAAGCAGGGAATAAACTAATCCTCCAATCTTACATATAGGATTAGTAATCATAAGAAACACATGGTCAACCATCAGACAGACAAAATGCCTTTTGTCTATGAATATGGTGAGATTAGATTACGCATATATCTCTTATTTTGAATGCATCCTCATCATATATTAAATCTCATAG
Organism: Glycine latifolia; assembly: GCA_013407115.1. NCBI lineage: Eukaryota > Viridiplantae > Streptophyta > Magnoliopsida > Fabales > Fabaceae > Glycine > Glycine latifolia. Next base: position 36,656,593 of record CM023946.1, on the reverse strand, counting down.
GACTCAATAATCGAAAGAAAACATACCCGAAAATTAATTGTAGAAAGAACATCAAGGAATCCTAGATATGCTAGCTACCTAAATTCAAAAGAAAAATCCAATTGTTAGGAAGTCATACGGAACACAAACTAGTTAACCTAAAGAGAGGGACCACATAACACAAATTTTTCACTAGTTCTAATTGTAATATTTTTTACGACCAAAAGAAAAAAATCTAAATATCTTCCGAATCCCCTCTGAACAAAATATCTAATCCACATTGAATATATACCAAACAGCTTGAAAAGCAATAACATTATTTGGGATTCAGTTCTTCTAAAGTAGGAAAGGGTTGATAAAAAAAAAAAACCCAACGGTTTGATATTTTAACACATTTAGGATTTGTTATGCATTTACACGTAATATTTTAACACGTAATTTTATCATTGATGACCTAAGATTTGGATCCTCTGTTAAGTGCATTTTAGAGGAAAAGTTGTGGTTATTATAAAATACACACATGTAAAACAAGAGGGATAAGATAAGAAATGAGGATATTCAAAAAAAGATATTAGTGGTATCGGTATGTGAAAAGACGAGGGAGCATAGATTGAAGTGATTTGGGCACATTATAAGACGACAACTAGATGCTCCCTTAAGAACAAGAATTTGTTATTAAGAGCTCAACACAAAGAGAGGTAGAGATCGACCAAAACTTACCTGGGGAAAGGTAGTTAAACAAGACTTAATGGAGTGGGATATAGATTGGTAGACGGTATGTCTTAGGACGGAATGGAGAAAAGCTATAAGCTTGGTGGAGAGTTAAACCCATTAGTAGCTCTATGTTTCAGTTGTTTTCCTTGTTTTAGTTCTTTTCCTCTTTATTTTCCACCTATTCCTTTCACCCCTTTTTTATTTTAGCTTATTATTCCTCTCTTTTGTCTTATTTCCTCTTTTTTCTTTCCTTCTCCCTTTCTCTTTCTTCTTCTTTTTTCCGACCTATCATTGGATTCATCTACCATCGACCCCAATTAATTTGGGTTAAAGGTACTGTTGATGTTGATGTTGACACACATGTAAAACAAAATTCGAAATTCCTGTAATCCATTGCCTAATATTTCAATTTCTTCTAAAGTCACCTCTCACAGTAAAAATGACTAAAATCCAAAAGAATAACCCGTTGCAAGTCAATTTTAATTCATACAGAGTCAACAATTCCACTACCTAAAGCAAAGCCATTCAAACAAACGCATTGAATTTCCAAAAGTATTAGAACAATTGACAATACCTTCGGGAATCCAAGCGCTCGTGCGGCTTGAAATTGAAAGCATGGAATTCATGAGCGCAGAAGCAGTGGCAGTGTGGTACGGCATCATCGATTCCACACACGAACTCAATTCCACAGGGAACCTTATCATACAAACGAAACACAACGCAATTAGTTACTAACAGAAGAACACGAAAAGAAGCTTCCATGTAATGCATGAATGCGCGAGTTGCTTATTACCTGAGAGTGGATTGGGACTGCGAGAGAGGCTTATTGGACGCAATGCGGAACGGAGAACGAACCGGTTTGGATTCCGATGCGACGCGAAACGCTGACCGGCTGGCGGAGCATGATCGGAATATCGATCTGGCGGCGGCGGATGCCATTTTCGGGTTCGGAATCGTTTGGGATCGGGGTAGGGTTTTGCGAAGTCTAAAACCCTGACTCTTGTGTGGTTGAGAGTTGAAACCCTGGCTGTTACACCGTCGTTGGACTTTGTCACGGCCCAACTTGTGCGTGCCCCAAAATTCAACAAATGGAAGGCTCTTGTTTGCTGCACTTCCTTTCTGACTTTAGGAAGGCCTTTGCTTTCTAAACCAGACAAATTTCTAATACATCCAGCATAAATAATATAATATCAATTTTGCTCAGCTCGTAATCCGTAAGGTCAATTCATAAGAACCTTACAGATTCGTAATCCAGAACGAATTTGTAAAGTTCTTACAGATTATGAGCTGGACAAAATTGATATTATACTGTTTATGCTGGGTGTATTAACAAATTTTCTGGTGTAGGAAGCAAATGCCTTTTAGGAATAGCCAATCAGGAATGTAATTTTACTTTCTGAAATGCACTCTCTTTTTAGCTTTCAAAATGACCAATCCCAAATGTTAAAAAAATATTTAAAAAAGAGCGTATGAAATAACTTGGGAAGTACAGGAAGCAACAACCCAAAATGAATTTATTATTTATAAACTATAAATATTCACCAAAATAAATTATTTCTTAACCTTAAACCTTGTATTATTAATTATTAAATCACCATGTACGGGAATAAACTGGCGTGAAGGATGAGTTCTAGACAAAAAAAATAATTGATGTGAGCACTGTAGTGTGTAACATTTCATTGTCATTCGAGGTTTAGTCAAATAAGTGTGAAACTATTCCAATTACTTTCTTTCCCTTGATTTGCTATTTTGCTGCTAGTTTCTTTTTGTGACATTCTATGAAAACTTGAAAATTTGAGTGGATCAATGAACTAAAATATGGGAGATTAATTACGTGCTAGGATGAGCTTTGGAAGGTCATATCATTTGTGTTCTTTAGTTTTTATTTTAATTTCCAATGCCAGATAATGACGCTTTTGGGGTCATTATTCAGTTGGCATCTTTTGGGCATACATGTGTATTTTTCTTAATAGTCTTTTAGGTATTTTACAGTATATAAATTTTAACTAATCGTTACTATTGTAAAAAAAATAAAAAATATCGTTACTACAGCACCTAATGATGGCTACTGATCTGGGAGTAATTGAGTTAAAATTTTCTCAGTCAAAATTTCTCCTCTCCCCACTCCGTTCAAATTTCCTCCTTGCCACTCCTTTAAACTAAGCAAAGCATAAGTGTCAATAGCATTACCATTGGATTATACCTGCCAAATAATTAGTACAAGACGTTCACTTCTACAACTTTGTTAATTGACACGTACTTCATGAATTTTAGTTAAATGTAATTTATACAAGCGTAATTAATAATATTAAGATTAAAAAATAAAAAAATTTCAACACCGCCAGACTTTATCTTTTGAATCAATCGATATATCATGGTTATACATGACCAGAGTACTCGTGCAAGAATATGCTCACGATCAATAGAAATTAAAAACTGTCGAGCTAAAGGATTCTCTGATCATCTTTCTATCCAAACGAAGAAATGATTTTAATTTCTTCTACATTTTGACACAATTTCAAATACATTTTAACTAACTACTGTTCAGACACTTGGAACAAAAGAAAAAAGTATCACTACCGTGGTTCTCACTCTTCCCTGTAATCTGGATTCTCCTTCAAAATTACGAAACCTTCAAGAATTGGTGATAGGGGAATGTATCTGAAGAAAAAACCATTGTAAGTATTAGGAATACTATATAAGCCAGTTTCAAAATTTTAAGGCATAGGAGAATTACTTTTCCGTTGCCAGCTCGGCCCTGTCCCCAGCAGCCAGGAGAACAGGGGTGGAATGGGTCTGAAAACCAGTGATTGTTTTCGGACGACCTGCTTGTCCGACAACATCTACGGCTTGTCCAACACGAACAGGCACTGATAGAGGCTTCAAGTTCTCATCCACAGTCAACAACATCCTTGGCTGTAGCAACAAATTACAAAATATAACTGAGAATGGTTTAAAATTGGGGAAGGGGAAGAGTCTATCTATGACTGGAAAGAGGAAATGAAACTCAATCAAACCTGCATTGCCAAAACAAGGAAGTAGAGAACATAGTGATATTTTCCCAACACAATAGCTTTCATGTCTAGGCAAGCATGCAACATGGTAATTAATCCAGCAAGTGCTGTCCTGTAAAAATGATACAGAATGTGATTACAAAATAATATTACAGTAAAGATGTAAACATCATTTTAAGTCAACTCAGTCGGAAAGGCTGATAAAGGTTTGCTTACGGTGATAGTAGGAAGCGATCGGAATGATATGGATTAAGGGTTAATAAGCCTTTTCCCAAATGTACAAGACCTTGGGCAATCCGCACCTATAGATATGGTAAAAAAAATGGTGACCATAAAAACAGTGGAAATTAGAAAATAAGGAGGGAAGCTTAGAGAAAGCTTACACAGAATAGAAGGCTGGTATCCTTGTAGTAATAACTTGAAAGATTGCGAAGCATGCCAGCAATTCGAGCATTGTTCGTCCCAGCACCTATTAGACCCAAGGAGATAACTGCCGCCTGAAGTATATAAATTGTTTTAGCTACAAATAAGATATAGACCCAAATGTTCAAAGAAAAGAGACTAACATCTTACCATAGCTACTTCCGAATCAGTATCATGGCTAAGTCTGCTTAACGTATCCATAACATTGACCTGTAATTATTCAGTGAAAAGTTAGCAAAAGTTAGTGGCATCTTGCAACCCTACAACTATAAGTCATCTTTTAAGAGCAAGGTAATGTGATTCACAATGTTCAATAATAACACTGCCAAAGTGATAAAAATGCAGGGAAGCAAGTCCATTTTACCTTTGGATTTGATATACAGAGTAGACCAAGGGCCAAAGGAACTGCTCGGCGAATATTCTGCTCTCCATATTGTAGAAGATGTTCTAATGATCGAATCGCCATCTCAAGTCCCAATTCTTCAGCCATAGCTACCATAGCAATTCCAAGCACCGCAGGACCTTGATGAGTTTCACCTTTATCAAGATGATGTGAACAATGACCCAACAGATTTTGAACCTACAAGAAAGAAGCATCAGCAAAATATTAAAATAAAAAGATGCATCAGCAATCAGCAATTATAAACATAGAAAGGTGCAGCAGAAGTTTCATTTTAAAAAAAAAATCATAACTAGTTCATCACAAGATTGTACCTTGAGAACATTTCCAGTTCCAGCATAGGCACATGATAGTAGTGTCATGTCACAGTACTTTCTAATTTTTTCATTGAAAGTCTTTGAAACTTCAGCAGTTGCCTCAACACTGTCCTGCAGTAACAAAGCACAATGTAAAGAGTGAATATTACACCTTAACAATAGCAGAACCCTACTCATTATTAATTGTTATTCAGAAATTAAAGAAGATTGATGAGTTGAAAAGAAAATAATCTACGATTCAAAAAGCAGAGACCATAGATTGCCAGACATCTATTTACCTGCTTTCCAAGATATAGAAGACCTAGACCGAGAGGTAAAAGTCGTGTAAGGGGCTCTCCCAACTCTGACTCACTCCGATCCATTAGTGTATATATAATTGCTTGAGCAATTTCTTCATTGCAAGAACCCACATAGATCAAGCCCAAAGAAATAGCAGCAAAAGCAAGCACCTCAAGTGAAGCTTTAGAATCGTTCAGTACACCTGTCAATTTCTCACGTAACTGAAAGAAGCAAGAATATATAAAATAAAAAAAATGCATTTGCAAATAGTAAGTAATATGTATCTCAAAAAATAAAATTACTAACAAGATTTCAAAAAATTTATAGAAAAACAGAACACCTGCTCATTCTGGGAACCAGCATATGCAATTCCCAAACCCATAATTGCACCAATCCTGATTGAAGTGTCTTCTTTATCTATATAGTCACCTAGAAGTGCCATTGCCTGAAAAGGAGTAAAATGATATCTACTTTAGAAACTAAGAAGATATGTCATACTCTTGTATCTAGCAAAGGTATGAATTAAAAAACCTCACAGGATCACAGTCATTCTTGATACTACAATTCACAATTCCAACTCCCAGTAATGCACCAGCAATGACATGATTATCATTACTATGGAAGTACTTGTCAATTTGAGCAAGTCCCGAGTCAACATCCCAGAGTAAAATCATACCCTGTCATGATACACTAGTTTTAAAAATGAAATTTGTGTGGTCCACCCACGGATAAGAAAATTTGTTTTGGTAAGAAAATTCATACCAGACTAGCTGCAGCACTAGTCTTCCCATGTTCCTTATTTTTGAAAAGCCAATTTCCAGAAGAAGCACTGCTTGAAGAATCTGATGGAACAGTCATTAATTTATCCTGCGCAATGATAATGGGAAGTGAGAAGTAGAAGATTGAGGAATAGAAGATATCATTAACCCAAAATCACAACAAATACAACATATAGAATCTTGAAATAACATTGTACCTGACCAAAGCCAGCATTTACAAATGCATTAACAAAAGTTGCAGCAAGGTTCTGTCTAGCTGAATCAACACTTGCACCAGCACTAGCCCGGCCATCAAGTAAGTGCGCCTAGGAGAAACAAGCAGAGTGAAACATAAGGTTGACAGCTAATCAACAAAGTGGCACACTTGAGACAAAAAGTAGCACATCTATAAACTTTTTTTTCTGATACATGGAATACAAGCACAATCTCAGAGTTGTTTAATTGCTAATGTCAACATAAAGCAATTCAGTACAAGAAGCATCTACCAGAACATGAAGCTGCTGCTTTAGCAAGGAATGCACCTCAAACAAATAATTCAAATATTTAATGACTCACCATTGATGATGAAAATATAAATTATTTGTTACTAACCTAGGCTCTTTTATAGTGAGGCTCCAAATTTCACAGAAACCAGCACATCAAAACCCAATTGTTACATTTATAAATTAGCAACAAAATCTCGTGTGAAATATTATTAGAAAATGATTAAGTAACCTATGTACCAAAACACTAAAAATAATGTGATATGGCAATTCGGTAGCAAGGCATTATTTCAAATTCCACAAGAGTATATAACAAATCAGAACCAACTGGTACAGAATACACATATAACTATCAACAAAAATTCTTAGAAAGCAACCGTAGTACAAGATGCAAAAACTAATGTATACAAAAAAAAAATCATGATTCACTTATACATTGTTTAATCAATTTGAAAAGTAATTTAGTTAAGAATTAAATTTCAGGGCATTAGATTTAAATACTATACATGTACAGGAAGTTATATCTGGTACATAGTTCATATTATAGCAAAAGTAAAACTATAATCAAAATCACACCTTGTATATATCCTCAGGGGACTTGGGCTCCATGACTTCAATATCACGAGCAAGGGTGAGATACCCTTCACTTAACTTAGAATTGTTTATGATTTCCTGCAACAATTCTCTGTCCTCATCATCTGCAACCATTTCCTCATCAAGCTCAAAAGTAATTCCCTGCATGTAAACAATCAACACAGTAAATATCTGTCAAAAGAAAATTAAAAGAGAGTCTAAAAGTAAATCTGATAGTAGAATCTTCTCAGTATCTATCTCCCTCTAGCTTTGCCATTTGTCAACATCAACAACTATAAAGAGTTGGGTGCATAACTTCACAGTTAAAAAACTTATGTGTCACAGCTACCTCACATACAAAGAAACCTGAGCCAAGATAACTTCACAAAGTACGAACACAGAATCCAGGACTTACATGACGTGCAAGCATGTAACAGAATTGCTTCTTTCGCAGCACATCATTACAAGAGGTGAACACCTCCCTCACATGCTGTCAATAGCACCGTAACTAGTTAGTTTCAAGCCACAATAATTTAAGATACATAAGATAGAAATCATTTCACAAATAATATATATATACATATATATATATATATAGAGAGAGAGAGAGAGAGAGACTCCTTAAAGGAGAATTGAACATACACTACAGTGTTAAAAGAGAGTGCAAAGAATTTCGGTGTCACACCTGCATATTATCCATGAACAATGCAATTTGGAGTGCATTTGGATATTCTTCAAATTGTTTATAGATTGAATATGCAATGTCCAAAACTAGCATATCATCTGGTCCTGGGAGGTATCTACAAAATTACATAAAAGAATATATCAACATCACTTTTAACCCAAGTTAATTGGAGTCGTTGGTAGATGAACCCAATGATAAATCAAATATGAGACAAAGAAAGCGAAATCGAGAGCGGAAGAAAAAAGTAGAAATAAAACAAAAGAGTAAAAAAAATAAGCTAAAATAAAAGAAGGGTGAAAGGAAGAAGGAAGAAAAGAAGAGGAAAAAAACTAAAACAATGGAACGACTGGAACATAGAACTATTAATGGGTTTAACCCTCCACCATGCTTATAGCTTTTCTCCACTCCGTCCTAAGACATACCGTCCGCCAATTTATATCCAACTCCATTAGATCTTGTTTAACTACCTTTCTCCAGGTAAGTTTCAGTCGACCTCTACTTCTCTTTGTGTCGAGCTCTAGGTAACAAACTCTTGTTCTTACAGGAGCATCCAATGGCCGTCTCATAACATGCCCAAACCACCTCAATCGATGCTCCATCATCTTTTCAAATACTGGTACAGTGGTACCACTGATACCTTCCATCGAAAGTGAGTCATTTTACCCTAAACAACATATAGAAGAAAAAACCAAGACAGCAACATCTGATTTATCATGCAAAATGCTTACAAGTCAAAATAGCTTCCTCCTAAAGATATCTTTAGAATATTCACTCCAATTGCAACTCAAACTACATCTGTAAACCTTTATAAAGTATCACTCTCAAATAAGTTTTCAAAACCAAACTTAGAAGCTTCAAAGCCAGGCCCATGACTACACAAAATTATTTTGTCACTGAAATAAAGAACTACCAATCTACAGTATCCTCAACCACAACTGTAGTAAGAGATCCAACTACAATTTAAGCTAACAGTAGTTTTCATTCCTAAAGCATTGGAACAGTTTTTCACTTAAAAGAGATCCAACCTGAGATCACTTATTAAAAAATTAAAGTATAGGAATTTAGAAATATATATATATATAGAGAGAGAGAGAGAGAGAGATAAAATAGAAAATCAAATAAAAAAGAGTACAAGATTGCAAAGCAAACAAAATATCATTAATTAAACCACAAAAGATACACAAGTTCATATGTAATTGTAAATTATTATTTTTCTTTCTTTGACACATGAATTCAATTCAATTCTCTCTACATAAACCAAACCCTGATTGCACTTACCTTGCAGAACTGGTGAGATATAGGCAAGTCCTTTTAAAATTTGTTTTGTCAACATGTCCACTCAACATATCCAGATCTTCAACCTAGCAAAAATGTATTACAAAGAGTTTAGTTCATCGACTGAAGTAGCAAAGGTAAGCACCAACCTAAAAGATTAGGCATATTACCTCCATCAAAAGATCAACAGTTTCAGGTTCTGCATTATGCTGCAGCACAATTGGAATTAATTAAAATAAACAATAGTCTTCCTCTAACAAATCTTGTTCCATCTCTATTCCATAGAGTGTACAGTTTTTTTGAGTAAATGAATATTGTACCTTCATGTGAAAAGCAACAATTTGTTGCACAAGTTCCATGAGATCATCTATGGGGGCCTCTTCACTCTGTAAAAGTACCAAAAAACGAAGCAATTTTCAAATTTAACAGGAACTGGAAACAATCAGATAAATATAAAAAGTTAACAGTTAACACCACTCAACACAAATCCATATCACAAAGGTTATTCGACATCAGAGCATCAATATTATACTAAACAGAACACACTAATCTTATTTTACAATTTACACATTATTTTTAATTCTTAATTTATAACAATTGGGAGCCAAGGGAAGCTAAACTTTGCAAACAGAGTTAATATTTGAGTTATACTTCAACCCTACTTCTCCAATTACAAAAATAGAAAATTGGTTGAAGACATACATAGTAAATTATTAAATGAACAAGAGAAGGCGATTCATACTTATTCATTGGGCAAATAGAACACAAAATTAAGCACTTTGAAGTGATCAATATTAACATTTATATTAGCCAATGACCAACCTGTCGCTTTGTGTATTCCTGAGCAATTTCTCCAGCTAGATTCCTGACAAAAAAATGAAAACACAACTAATAAGATTAAGTTTCATGAATAACTCCTCAATCAGACTTCACCAAAATTCTAATTTTCCTAGTAATTACCTTCTATAACAATTAAAAAAACAACAGATGCCCCAAAAACAGATTACTCTCACCTAACATACTCGTGGCCCCAGGAACCAATGTCACCCTCTGAACCCAATAATCTATACTTGAGGCTTTCCTGCCAGAGTCATAGGAAGTAGTCAATTTGTAAAGGTCTTAAAAGCTGTTTAATGAAGGAACCCATCTAAGCCAGAAAACGACCATACCAAAACAATCACCAAAAAGATTTTCAATTTTTAACACAGCAAACTTACCCGTTCTCCTTCAGCAGACATTGTGAGTGCCAAAACCGACAATATATCCGCCAGGTACTTCTGCATTGAGGAAAGACAAACAAGTTAGCCAACACAGCATTATACTACTAATTTGAACAAAGGAAGCACCATAACCACACAACACGAAAATAACTATACCTTCAAATCAGACTCCACCATAGTTTCATAATAGGTCTTAAGAGTGCCATAATGCGGGCGAAGGAACTTCAATGGCTTAGGAACCGAGGTCATAGAGCTCGTGGAAGTTCGAATTTCTTGCCTACAACACACAACCACACATTCCAATTTCAAACACACATTCAAAACTATAATAAATAGCTAAAAATTCCCATTCAAATCAAAATTTATTCAGTTCGAGTATAAAACTAGGTTTACCTCATGCTCTCGAGTGCAACCTTCTGCAATCCCTGGTCAGGATCCTGAACCCTCTCCACGTACAACTCCAGCTGTTGCTTCAAAGCCAAATCCTCATCGGACTGCACAAATTTCCACAGACACAATGAATTTTTCGAGCCTCAGAAAGGTTACAAAAATTTGAGTTCCGGAACGAGTGAAAATTTGATTCAAGGGTTTTGGACTCACCAGATCCTCGTTTTCGACCTTCTTCTTGGTAACGGCATCGTCTTTGGCGGCGTTGGCGCTGGCGCTGGTGCTGGCGCGATTAGGATCGGGTGCCATCGGAGAAATTGGAAACCCTAAAAGTGAGGAACGCAATGGGATTGAACTACGACGGAAGTGAAAAGAAAAACTCGCGAGTAGAAATAAGAAAACCAAGGGAAGAAGAATAGACTTTGGGCAGAAATATTTCTTACGATTTTCTCACTTTAATGGGTCTTCACCCATTTTTGCATAGGCCTATTAGTATACTCTTTTGGGCTCCTCACTAAACACTGGACCCAAATTTAAAAACTATCCGAGTCGTTATGCTTCTTTTTTTAAGTTACTTTATTTATTGGAATAGAGTTAAGTACAATCATTAATTAAGTTAAATACCATAAAATATATTTTTCTTACTAAAATATAACTAGATATACTCTTAGAACTCTATTAAATTAAAATAGTTTCTATCAACTGATGTATGTTTTTAGACTTCCAGGATAAAACAAAATACGATAATTATTTTGTTTTATTGTAGTTAATTGTTTGGTGTATTAATTAGGATATGGTTTTCTTATTTGATGTCTAGCCCATGTTGTTGATATAGTATAATTCTTATTCTTAAAAGAGAACTGGATTAGTAAATAACAATAATGATGTTTGTGTTTCTCTTATCACCCTACTATCCAAAGGCGAAATTAGAGGGCTAAGGTGGGCCACTGTCCCCCCTAAAAAAAATTTAAAAAAAAATGAAAATGAAAGAAAAAAATATTAAAAAAAGGTAAAAGAGGAAAGAAAAGAAATCTAAAGAAAACGTAGTAAAAAAAAGAAAAGAAAAACAAAAAAAATATTAAAACAATAAAAATGAAAGAAAACATAAAAGAGGAAAAAAATATTAAAAAAAAGTAAAAAAAATGTAATAAAAATAAATTGGGAAAGAGAAATAACAGAAAAAGAAAAAAGGAAAGGATGATGATAAAACTGGAAAAAAAAATAATCAAAAGGAAAAGAATAAAGAGGAAGAGGGAGAAAGAACACTATAAAAGGGAGAGGTCTGGACACAAAGGAGAAAAAGGAAACACAAATCCCAAAAGAACATGAGTCAAAAAAGTTGTTTAATTTGGTAAACTAGTGAAAGAGAAGAGTTTCAGGTATCCCCTTCTTCCTTTATTGTTCCCTCTTTTTCTCTTTCTTCTTCATGTTGTTATTCTTCTAAAATAAAATAAACTGTTATTTGCGCCAATTGTTTTTACACATGCATCCTCTATCATGTTTGGCTGAACCTGTTTTTGTTAAATCTAAAACGAAATAAAAAAAATAAACTATTGTTTTGGTTGTTAATGTTGTACAATGTGCCGTGTGAATCTCATTCAAAATGTAACAGTGATTTACTTTACGCGATTGTCATTGATACTTGATATTGTTTGTGATTGACGCGCAGAACAATTATGGCGAAGGGTGCTACTACCATTGATGCTTATTTTAAGAGAAAAAATAGTGAGTCTTTGTCATTGTCTACTCCTAATGTTGAATTGTTGAATACCGAGACTCTTTCTTCAAAGTCTCCTAGAATTGAAAATAAAGAGGTAGTTAAAGAAGTTGATTTTGCTTTATTGGAAAGAGATCATGCACTACATCCTCCAATATGAAAATATCCTATAAATCAACAAGATGAAATTCGTTGTGCTTATCTTAAATTTGGTCCATTTCAGTGCAAGCTTCAAAATTATCCCCTCAATAAAATTTGGTCCACTCGGAGTACTTTTATTTATGATATAGTTTTTTTTTTATGTTCGCCCCTTCTCAATAAAATTTCTGCCTCGACCACTGTTACTATCATTGATATTATCATTATCATCTTTTTCTCACGCCTAAATTTGCATTAATTTATATTTATATTTTGTAGTTAGTTTTTTTGTTTAATTTTAAAAAAATAAAAAAATATTCAAAACAATTTCCAAACTTATACTGCACTAATTCTTTGTTTGGTTTATGAAATAAGATAGTGGAAAGAAAGTGAGAACAAGAGAAAATGAGATAATTATTTGACAAGAGAGAAAAGAGAAGGAAAGAGTGAGAGAAAAGAAAATTTGCGTGCTATTAGTATTTACTTACGAGGAAATTAAACTTTGACTGAAACAATATACATGGTCTTTTTTAATTGAAATTGAATAATTTTGATAGAAATTTTCGTTTATAAAAACAATCAAACAATAATTCCACAAAATACTTTAATTGGTAGTAATTGAATTAATTATGATACTAATTTCTATCATAATTAATTTAATTATAATTAAAAATGGTAACTTTATGTTGTCATTAATTCAAATTTTAATTAAAAGGGTAATTTATATTACTATTAAAAATTTCTAAGTTAAAAAATACTATTAAAAATGTAACATGTGTTACCATTGAGATAATTTGTATCATAATTAATTCAATTATTATTAAAAAGATAATTTATATCATAATTAAATAATTAAAACTAAAATAATATTATATATATATATATTAATTATTTACAACTTTTTCTTAAAAAATTAACAAAATAGAAATATATTTTCATTGTTGTGCAAGACAATAAGAAGATTAAATAAGGGTAGAAAAATACACAACAAACAATATTTTTTTATTGTATACAAATATGTAGTAGAAATATATTTTTCTTGTGTATCTTTGTGCACCTTCTCTTATATAGCAAAAGTAAGATTTGTTGTATAAATAAATATACAATAAAAATATATTTTCGTTAAAAAGGTATTTGAGAATGAAATTGTTTTAAAGCACATTGTTGGGAATAGAAAACTAGAGGTGACAATGGTAATTCCATTTAGTTTAGAGTCTAGGGTTGGGCAAAAAAATCAAAATATATAAAACTAATTTATATCTAATCCAATTTAATACATTTTAAATGGTATGATTTAATATCCAAATCCAATTAATTGGATATAAATTAGATATTTGTTTTGATTTTTAAATCCAATACAATTTTTGGACAATGACAATTATGTTTTTTTGTCCAACTTTGGTAAGAGCTATTTTTCGACCGATGTGGTCTAAATTTATTTTAGTCAACATCTATTGATGATGTTTTTAAGCCATCATCGGTTGAGACTATTTTTCGTTTAATGTCAATAAGGGTTTTTTTGGCCAACGTTGGTCTGGACTATTTTTTTGGCCGATGTCGTTCAAAGTTTTTTTGACCGACATCAGTCAAGACTATTTTTTGGTCGACATCAGTTAGGACTTTTTTGCCAATATCTGTTGAGATTATTTTTTGGTCGACCTTAGGTAGGTTTTTCAGCTGACATCAGCTAGAGTTTTTTTTATTGACGTCAAATGATATTTTTTTGCCAACGTCAGTTAGGATTTTTTTTACTAACATCGATTGAAAAACATCATCAATCTACATTGGCAAAAAAAAAACCTAGCTGATGTTTACCAAAATATTCCCCCAATTGACGTCGATCAAAAAAATCCTAGTTGATGTCAACAAAAAATATCTCTAGCCAACACCAGCCAAAAGAAATAGTCATGGATAATGTTGGCCAACAAACTCTAGCTGACGCCAACAAAAAAATAGTTTCAACAAGCGTTAGCAAAAAAACCTAGTCAATGTCGACCAAAAAATAGTTTTGATTGATGTTGGCAAAAATTTATTAACGACCGGTATCGGCAAAAAAAACCTTATCGATGTCCGCCATATAAGTCTTAACCAATGTCAGGCAAAAACTGGTCACAATTGATGCTGATTGAAAAAATCCTAGTTGATGTTGGCCAAAAAATATTATCGATCGACATTGACTAAAAACCTAGCTGACCTCAACAAAAAAATAACCCTACCTAATATCAACCAAAAACATCATTGACTAATGTTGACCGAAAATGCACTGATCAATGTAAGCCAAAAAATAGTCATGATTGATGTTGATCTAAAAATGTCCAAGTCGATATCAGCCAAAATTGTCTTATTGAAGTAAGCCAAAAATACCCTAACCAATATCGAATCAAAAATAGTTTTGACCAAGGTCAACTCAAAATAACTCTTAAATGGATGGGTGTTTAAGTTATAACTTTTTAGCGTTTAATTACTAAAATTTGTAAAAAAAAGTCTTATAACATTTAAGTAGATATAAATTGGATATGATCAAATCTGTATCCACTTAAATGGATTGGATCTTGAATCCAAATTATTTTAAAAAAAAATATGGATATAGATTTAATATTTAATCCACTTAAATATATATGGATTGGGTTCTTAAAAATCCAATTCATGTCCACCCTACGTTATTACTACATTCTTTATCCATAGTTGTGTGCTTGTGCTGATTAGGTTGTCCAGCTTCAACGAACGCCCATGAAATGAACTAATGAAAAAATTATGTTGACCGACAAGTGAGATATGGTGCCACTAATGAAGATTCATTGAACTTACATTATTCTAACCTCATGGTGTTGATGTAGAATATTCATCACCTTTGTTATTATGAAACATGATTAACTATTTTTAGTAGGATCTTTCTTTTTAAGTATATTTTTACATTCACAAGATTCAAATTTGTCATGTTATTTAAGAAATTCAAGATCAATTTCACTTGTTCCAACAACATTTTAGTAATTCATTTTAAGATTTAGACATTATTTAAGTGGGTTTTATTTCACTTAACAAAGCCTATTTATATACAAAACCAAAATTAAAATCCTAATCGACATATTTTAAAATCTAATTATCTAACAATTATGTTAATTGTTAAGAATTTATTTATTATGTACTATTAGTGTAAAATATTTTATAACATCAACCAATAAAAAAATTATTATTGTTATGACTTTTAAAGTAATTAGGTTATGTTTGAAAAAATTAGTTAAAAATGTTTCTAATGAGCTAACTGATAGCTAAAACTATTAAGCTAACTTATTAAATCATAAGTGTTTTATAAAAATTATTTGAAATAAATGAAAAATATAAAATGACAAAAATAGACATATTTACATTATATTTTTAGAAAAACTTTAACTTTATTTTATGGATAAAAATATATTTTGTGATGTTATAATTTTATTTCTTTAATTAATTTTAAACTCTTGTAATTTTTATTTACAGATAAATTATTTTCATTGCATTTTATTTTTAATTATTACATTTTTTCATATTGAGTATTCCACTGTTAATCTTATACTATTTCTTAAAATACTTTTAACCAAGTTTAAAATAAAATAAAAAAAATACTTAAATAGATACTATACTTTTATTATGTTAATTAATGTAAAAGTTAAAATAAATAGTCTAATATAAAATTATTCAAAAAATTCTATTTTATTTAAAAAGGATAATAAAAAAATTTAATAATTAAGAATAAAAACAAAATAAAATATAAAAAATTAGAAGTTAGAAGTAATATTTTAAAAATATTATTTTAAATGACATTTAAAAAATTTTAGAAATTACTAAAAAAAATTGTTAATCAAACATATAGTAAAAAACTACTGCAATCATATAAGTTAACTAAAATGACTTGTAAAATATATATGACCTTAATGTAAAAGTTAACAAAATGTTTCCACTTAATGCATAAATTACATGGACTATTCACTCCATGTTTTATTTAGATTAACATATTTTTGTTTTGAATACATGGGCTAAAGCCCCAATAAAGGGAAATTATTAATCCGCATCAAGGAAAATACAACCATCGGCATCAGCTGAGACTTAGGAATCAATAAAAGATTAACATATTTAAATAAATAGAAATAGCATAAATTAATATAATCAATTGTCAAACTTTTTGTCTTAAAAAAAAAGCTTAACTAGTTAGAAGTGATATATTTATAAACTACTTAAGACTCGGATTAGTTTGTCCACCCTATTAATAATTTAATCCTATCATAGTATTGAAGGCATTTTTCTTAAAATGAAATCAACTTTTTCACAGTTAAAATTAACTTATATTTAAGTTAAGCTGTAAAAGTTTTTTTAATATAACTTCTCTAAAAAATTTAAAAAAAAAAATTCTCAAAAAATAAAAAAAAGTTATAGAAATTAATTTATACATAAATATGAGGTTAGGAAGAAATTCATTTTATTTTATTTTTCTCCTATATAAGTCTTTGTAGATAAATTTACCCAAGATAAGCCTCATAAGCCTGGCAAACATTCAACCCTTCGGCCAATTAACATGGCATCTTGAATTTCTTCGTTATCTTTCAACTGAAATGAGGAAAAAGCAGAAAGCCAAGGTTATCAAATCCATCTTGCTTGTTGAATTCGTACTTATGGATTTTGAATATCTTAAATTAATTAATTTTCTTGTTCTGACTTCTGAAAGACTGAAAGTCTGAAACCACAGGCCGGTATTGGTTTGGAATTGTTCGTGATGGCTAGCCCTAGCTAGCAGTCCTGCGCTTGGTATGATATATTTAAGCAAAATTTATTTTTCAAAGAGAAAAATTCATAAGGGGTGGTCCCTTCTTTTACTATTTTGAATTTAATCATAAACTACTTTAGGAAACAACTTGATAGTCTTGAGTACATGTAGGTACATGACAATGATCAATTCATGCAATATACAGAAGCTTGAAAGTCTCGACTCTTTAGTAGATGTAGATAGTTGACAATTAATGGATTCATACGCCATTATAAAAAGGAGAAAGAAAAATTTTCCAATCTTTAGAATAATAGACTTTAAATATGACTAAATTTTAAAATAAAAATTAATTTATCATCAACTCAAATAATCAAAACTTATACAAATATATACTTCAATATCTCAAAAACTCTAAATAGATTGTTAGTAAAAAAATATTAATCTGGGTCTCGCCTTCTCATGGCTCCTCCCTACCTCATTTTCCAAGTTTTTAAAACACTGGATTTTGGGCTCCTTCCAATTCCACTCACATATCTCCAATCACATCTCTTTGTTCATGTCAATGATCGAACTCAAAATCTTTTAAGAAATGTAATTGTCGAATAATTTATGCAAACGACAGAATTTTGCGCTCCTTTCAATTCCAACCAACCGTGGTCCAACTTCTCTATCATGTGGCTCCCTTTCATTGATTCTCTTTCGGGTAATACCAAAAATTTAACCACTGCACCCTCGTGACTTGTTTGATGATTTTGCAAAATGAGGAATATACCATGCTGTATATTCGCATTATCATGCACATGATGATGTATGTCCACATACACTCCACATGCCATGGAATGACACACGTTAACACCTAGGGGTCCACAAGTGACTGAAAATGAATGATTTGATTGCTGTTTTGTACAGGTTTGGAATATTGACTATGGATGAACAAAAGGGATCAATGGCCCACGACACCATATCCTGTCGATCGCCACCACTTTTCAAAATGTCTTCATATTATTTTCTATTTGTGTTTTAATCTCCCCATCTCGCTTCTCATGTCCAATGTTAACTTTATTTTGCTTCTATCTTCAATTCTTTAAACATGCATGTCAAGCTTTCATGAATCAGATATCAAGATTATATTCAAGTTGTTTTTCTTATCGGCATATACAAATTGTAGAATGTTAATTATAAATAACAAGTTTCTTAATTTTGTTTGTACAACTGATATGATTGTCTTATTCATCATTTTTTAGGATCACTTACATTAGATATAAGATTAATCCAAATTGAGTTAAATGAATCACAGTAAATTGTAATTAGCTAGATTGGATTAATATTAGTTTGGAGAAAAATAACTCATATATTAGTTGAAAGTTTAAAATTTAGCTGAAAACTAAAAAGTTAATTTTTAGTTGGAAGTTAAAATTTATTAAGGTAAATTATTACAGTATTTGTAAAAATTAGTTTGAACAAATTGACTAATGAAAAATTACATAAAAGATATGTTTATATGATTTTTTTATATTTTTTTGTTTTATATATGTTGTTATGAGTGTTGTTTAAAAGTAAATATTTTTTAAAATAAATATAAATAGTGTATTAATTAAAAAAATTCTATTAAAGGGAAAAAATAGAATATAAAAAGTGTAATATTAAATGAAATAATTTATTAAATTATTATTCATAAAAATGAAAAAAAAATATAAACTCGAATACCACTAGCTTGAAGTATTATCTAAAACCAAATGTTATATACTAACAAAATAAGCTTGATCAGGAAGTATATTTATTGTAGTCAAATAAGCTTATAAATTATAGCTAAAATAACACCTCAAAAGTTGAGATGATCTAACTCAATTGATCTTTAGTATTTGAATTCAATTCCTAGGAATAATATAAAAAAAAATACTCATCAAAAGATTGTTAAGCATATGTTTAATTGTTAATTACCAATGAGTGGTTAATTAATTTAAGTTGTAAATGGCCAAACCTAAATAGTTCTCATGCCTTTCTAAAAATATGTTTGATTCTCTTTATGTTAAAGTTTCTCTCCTTGTTTGTTTTAGGGCTCATATATGAATATTTCTTTTTATTTTAAAAAAAAACTTTTGTCTATCTTGTTGTTTTTATGTCGTTATGTATTTATTTTATTAGCTAATTCTTAAAACACTTTTAATTCAATTAATTAACTTATAAATTTTTAGCTTTTAAATTCTTAATTTTTTTTTTATAAACAAAGAAATATGATTAAAAACATTCCAACCTTAACACAATAAATGCAAGGAGTGGAAACATAAAGCACATTACAGAGTTCTCACTATAGCACAGTCCCACCCAAAAACATAACGAGTACATAACAGTATCAAACACAAAAAGGCCAGGAGAACCCACATGCACACACCGAATTCATAACAGTAACATATTGAAAAGTGCATCACCCCCCAAAATTACTAGGAATTAAACAATAGGATTTAAGACCATGTGCCAGAGTTAAACAAAAAGCTCAGCACACTACCCGTACCAATTACCCCCCGCAAGCCAATCCAATGCATACCCAAAAAATACACACATTTGTGATGTACTTCCCATGACCATCCTTCATTCCACTAACACGTTCATTCTTACAGTGTCACCGACACTCTCTATCCAGCCTTTTAACCACCTCTCCTCAGTCCTCACTACCATTTTATTATTATTGTGTTAAATTTGTAATATAAATATTTTGAGATTCTTCGTATCTTTTTCAACAAGTTTTCATGTTTCCAATAAAAAACAAGTTTTTATATTTGGTCTTTAAAAAAGACTAACTCAAGTCTTTGATCGATTAAAAACTCTATATATCTTGTGAATAGTTTCAAACACATATAAATTTGAGGAATATACTAAGCCTATATATATATATATATATATATATATATATATATATATATATAATCTACATATCAGCTTGAAGAAAATTAAAACCGGTCAAAGAACCATAAAATCAGAAGAAGGAAAAATCAGTCAAAAACCAGTTTACAACAAGTCAATGAGAAATGCTTAATACAATATCATTTGACATTTTTTTCTTAAAAAAATCAAAGTTAACTTAAAATATTCTTTCATTTTCTTTTTTATTCTAAATTGTACTTACCGAAATGTGGAACTAACTGATGTCAGAGTTAACGTAGTCAAAATAGGCTCTACGATCTTCACACGTCAAACTACAGTGAGAAAACAAAGGGGAACATGCAAAACAAATGACTCCAACGTTCAAGTAAGTATGTGAGTGAGTTGATAATGGAATTAAAAAGGGTGAAATAAAACCTGATATTTATAACATGAGATAGAAGCTTTAGGTAATTGATTGTATAAGTTGTTATAGTGGTGTAACAAATATTGTAGATAATTCCTA
The DNA here is from genome assembly GCA_013407115.1 of Glycine latifolia. Lineage (NCBI taxonomy): Eukaryota > Viridiplantae > Streptophyta > Magnoliopsida > Fabales > Fabaceae > Glycine > Glycine latifolia. The sequence continues at coordinate 36,636,088 of CM023946.1, read as the reverse complement.
ACTTGTAGATAATAACTAGCATATGAATAGTAGCTTATAGATCATTTGTCTCTTATAGATAATTAAGTACGTGCAACTTGATAAAGGAGTTGTAACATTATCATTAAAATTCAAATATTGAGACATTTATTATTAACCAGTCGATCCAGTGCTAAGAGCGATATGTATGTGCTCTTGTGTCAGAGCTGACATGCATATTTGAATGTTATGTCACTGGCCATATCAACTTTGTGGAACCAAACAGTACATAAATATAAACCTATCATTATTAATAAATGTTGTTGTGTAATGTTAAAACTTAAGTATTATATTATATTTAAATTAAACTTTGTGTTGCACTTTAAATGTTAAGAACCCGTAAAATTATGTTTATTTTTAGTTTTTAGTATTATAAAGTTGTGATATTATATTTTTTAATATTATTTTATGTATATATTATTGGCTTAAATATGTTTTTTATATCTGAAAAATAGACCATTTTCAATTTATTATCTAAAATTCAATTTTGGTTACATGTGCACTTAAATTTTTTTATGTTTCAATGCAGTACATGCAATTAGTCTCATTTTGTTATGTGATGATGTGGTAGAAAGAGTGTTACCTCATCAAGTTTAATCACTTGTCACATCATGATTTATCATTTAAATTATTGAAAAAAATTATCTTCTCCTTCTTCCCCTTCTCATTCTTCTCCTTCTTTCCCTTCTCATTTGTGCCGTTGTTGTCCTTCGCCTAATAGGATAAGATTTTGTTGTTGTTGTTAAAATTTGTTTGTATATACCTTAAGTTTCTTTATTTAAACATTTTAAAAATATTTTCTTTAAATTTAAAATAATCATATGACACAATGAATAAATGTTAATTAGTATATAAATTATACATTTATCAGGCAATCTAAAACTCTTAATTTTTTTTATATATTTGCAATTTTTTTCTTTTCATACAACCCTACACTACAATTTTCATTGTTTTACTGTAATAATTTCAGAAAGAAATTTTTTATTCATATTTTATTTCTCTATTCTATTCTATCCTGCACTCGTCTTATTATTATCAAATGTAGGATGTGAATATGTAGTTAGATCGAGTAGAATTAGATTTTGATCTCTTAAATAAGATTATAGTTCATATATTGATGAAAAAAATGCAGTAGATATTTATCACTAATAACATGGCTAAGATATGAATGATAGATAGTGTAAAAAGAAATATGCATGAGAATATTAATGTGAAAGCCTAGAGTGAGTACTTAATTAGATTTAAAAAAAGAGTGAGTACTTAATAATTAAAAGTTTACCCGAAAAAGAAATATGTTATTAAAGTCCTTTATTGATTTCCTTAGCTCATACAGCTATTACAAAATAACTGCCTTTACAACCGTACATATACAAAATGGCTACAATGACCACGACTTGAAACCATTAACTAATGCATTATAGCACATGAAAATTACAAAAAAGGCTTAAATTTTTTTTCTTCTTCTCCTTTTGCTGGTAAAGCAAAAGAAGAAAGATATGAATCACTCACATAGTAGCTTAGATGTAACATATACGCAAACCATGCAACATCTAATGGATGAGAAGTCGTCGAATTAGGGTTAAGTGGCCTTCAATGGACACCATATAAGTGGCCTCTTCCATGAAGGGTTGGTTTCAAGCACTAGAGGGTGGAATGTTTGGAATTCCTTGTCTTTGTAATTCACTCATCACACTATCAAGCGCTGGAGCCTTAAGTCCAATAGGTAGAGGCAGCCAAGGCTTTGATAAAACATCTCCAATAGCTGCATCTATGCACTCCTTTGACTGTAAAATGATGAAAAAAATAACTTATAAACTAATTAATTAATTATGTTTCTACTCTTCACACGTAAAACAAAAACACATGATCATTTGATAATTTGACACTCCTCAGAATGTATATACTAATACGCCCCACGTGACCAAGAAATGTGAAAAGAAAAAGGGAAAAATAATATAATAAAAACAAAGGAAGAAAGGGATAATAACGAAGAATGCAATAATTGAAGCGTGAAAATTTTTCATAAATGATGTCCATATCCTACCACCTTATACAAGCGTCTCAATTTAACATTTACCAAAGAAAATGAAACATGAAGCCATGGGAACCGATACAAAAGTTTCTATTTATAAACAGATACGAACAATGATATGTGTGATTTTGGGAAAAGTAATGGAGTACTAAGATACGCACTCAATATAATGATTCATCATAAAAGGTTACAATTAGCTTGTGGGATGTTAATTATCAGGTGGTGGCCTTTCTTCATATATATAACCTTGTACATTAAGTGTCATTAATGAAAGGAAAATTTATGAGAAGAACCTAATATACAATTCAATAAATATATACGTACACATGCAAACATGTTTTAATTTTTGTTATATGTAAGAATCCAAAAGCAGATCACATATTTTATTCAACTAAATGAACTAAACCCTCTTATATACATGCAAACATGTTTATATTTGTACGAGAATTTTTTTAAAAAAAAAGAAAAAAGGAATTTACCGGATGAAAGTCGAAAAGGGGACGGGGACCAGGGGGGCCAATGCCGTGATCTGCTTTGTACATGGCATGGGGTGGGATGCCTGGCACAGGGGGACTTCCAAATCTCTGCATGATATTTGCATTTCCATTATGGTGAATGAGCCAAAATTATACAACTATATAGTTTGTGTTTTGTGGTTGAAAGTTAATATGACAATAATTTAATGCTACTATATGGTTTGTATTTGTGGTAGCCAGTAAATATGACAATGATTTTATACTGTAATACTGTTAATGTTTGTAAAAGATTCCAAGATTCAAAGGTGAAGAAGACAATTTGCATGGCTCCAAAATAGTAGTAAGGCTTGTAATGAGTAGTTACCGTTGGTGTCAGAGGTTGTGGAAAACAAGCTGTTCCTGGGATTAGTGCGTTAGGAACCTGTTTCAAAGAAGTATTCATGAGATATATGTATGGCTTAATTAATAAAAATAGAAAAAATTTATAGTGATCATTTGATAATAAATTTAACTTTTTTATTTATGATGTGTTAAAATAGAAGCTTATACAATGATATAAACTCAAGCCAGTTTTTAATCAGTGGGTGTTTTCTTTTCTGTCTCTCTAGTTTTTTTAATAAAATATTCTAAAAAGCTAAACATACGTTTAAATAAAGTGTTATTTTAAAAAAAAAAATAGAGAGATGGGAAATGAGAAAAAAAAATACAAACAGATAATTTGAATTTGAATTGATAAGACTCAAATCAATTGTTAATTTTTTAGATGTAATAAATATTTTGTTCATTAATCTCTTAAAATCAAACTTAAAAAGAATGTTAATAAAAAATTTAAGTATATATTTTTAGTTTCTATAAATAAGCTGGTTTTGATTTTGGTCCTTTTATTTATTATTTTTTCTAAGACTTGAAATAACTGTTTTTAATGTTATAAAATGAGCAAATTTTTGTTTTGATCCCTGTAAAAAATATTTATTTTTATCCTTTCAAAATTTAAAATCACTATTTTTTTCGCTAGCATTAATTAATTTTAAGGTAGATAATAATAATAATATTATTACTATTTAGAAATTTAGAAGAGAAAAAATAGAAGTATAACATGTTGTTCAACATGGTAGTGCATATAGACATTAGTGAGTTGCCACTTCTAATAATCACTTAACTTTTAATTAGTGACACATGACAATAAAGACAAAAAAAAACAATAGTTTTATATTTTAGGAATAAAAATCATAGATTTTTTTTCAGAAGCCAAAACCAAATTTTACTCATTTTATAGAGACCAAAAAATAATTTTAAGCTTTAATAAAATTGTTTTTTTAGTTAAAGGGGTGACAAAGAGACCTAACAAAAATGATTTCAATTTTATGGTATGTTGACAAGACAAAGAAAAGAAAAGATGGATAATAATATAGTTATTTTTTGCTTGGTTAAAACATAAAAAGAAAATTTGATTTCTAAAAATAAAAACGTAATTGGGAGAGAAATCCTATTAATGATAGTTTTTCAGATTGTTTTAGTGAAAATTAATTATTTACAAAATTAAACAGATAAATACTTAATTTGTACTAATAACATGATTATTCAAAACAAAAGGCATTAAAAGAAAATCAAATAAAAACAAAAGGCATTAAAAGAAAATCAAAGATTTGATTGATAGGTCAAAGACACTTAACCCGTTGGTGCCAAAATGAAGGCTCTTGAGGTGGTGCAGCCGGTGGCGGCGGCCATGAGAGTGGCGGTGAATTTGGAAGATGCTTAGGCCACATATGCATGAAGGACTGATCCATAGAAGGGTGCCCCCATACATGTAAAGGTCTAAAATGGTGCATTGGGGGAGTCATTGGAGGGAAACCCATGGTTGGTGCTAACCATGGACTTCCTTCTCTCTTCCCTCCACCAGCACACAATTGCCTCCTTTGACTCCAGCTTGCAGCTTCAGCTTCACGTGCTAGCAAATGTTTCCTATGGGATCTATATTTCTGCATTTAAACACAAACCTACATATGTTTTAGAAGTGTAATATTGTTCTATTTAGAACCCTTCCCTCAAAAAATGCTTCTTTTGAATTATTTAATTTATGCATACTATTCAAATTAATCTAAGTCTCTTACCCGTCGAACCATAAGACAAGCATAAAATCCAAGCAAACTTAATTACCTCGACACTTTTGGCCACTACATGCATATATAATACATAAAGTTCACATTCAAAGATGTAATAATAGTTAAGCACTGTTGATGTGACTGAATCAAATTGAAAACAAGTTTGGAATCAACAATAAGCTTAATTGGAGCTTGACTATAATGCTTTTAATAATATGTTTAGCACTTTTGCTTAAAAAAACAATAACCATAATTGGAGATTGAAATTTTTTCTTACAAAGATATTGAAAATTAATCAGTATAAAAAGTTGGAGAACGTACTTGAAGGTGGCTAGCAATGTTATGGCGAGTGAGACAATCAATTCCCATAATCTCCAAAATCCTTGAAGGCACCGCCTTATCCACTCCTAGCTGTTCCACAGCTTGCACGAATCGTCTGTGCAATTCTGGGGTCCAATCCACCTACACACAACCCAGAAAAGAAAAAAAAGCATCAATACTCACATATTAATAGTCGAGTTAGGTATCAAATAAGAATTTTTAGTTAGAACAAAAAAAAAAAAAATACAGCCCCATGACAATGTATACTTCAAATCAAAACCCCTAAAAATTCTAAGGGTCAAGATTTTTATTTGACAAAAATTAGATGCAGTTATCTTAGTACTTTTGGTATTACTTTTTTTAATTTGAATTGAAGTTTTATTTTGATAGTCTATATGTCTATGTAATGAAAATTTGCAAGTAAATACATATTGCTCAGATAAAATAATTCTGATGGGAAAATAATTTCAAAAGTACTTTATAGAATTAAATCTAAGTTTCTTTCTTTTTCTAATTAACACTACTACTCTTCTGCTACTTTTTGCCTTCAATTTCTCTCTCTCTCTCCACCCTAGGGTGCCCGTGAGTGTTCTTTTGACACTATGGAAAACCTTGTCAAGACCATAATTGAGACAGTGACAGAACCTTAAGAGTTAGCTCAGTGGCACATGACTCATGTCTCTTGACATGAACCATTGCTAGCTTCACTGAAACTAGCTAATTCACTAATTAGAAAAGAGAGAGAGAGAAAAAAAACAATATTCACTATAGAAGATAATTTCAAAGTGTAAACTTTTTAGTTACCTTGACTTTTCTCTTCCCTTGAGGATTATTATTACTACTATTATTATTCTTTGATTGAGCCGAAGAAGATTTTCTTCCTTTTCCACCATCCTTTGGTGCTGGATTCACCACCACGGATTCATCTCTCTTGCTCACAATCTCCTCTCCACGGTTTGACCCCAAGTCTTGACCAGAAGCATTGCAAGAAGTTTTATCTTCTTCCTCTTCTTTCTTTGAAGTAGTGGCGATGATATTCTGATCGTTCTCAAGTTTGCTATTTTCCGCCGACGAGTTCATCTCCGACGATTCCTCGCCGGTGCTAACATCCATGGAGAAGTCGCCGAACATCTCCAGGTCCGGCAAGACATCTCCGTGGATGTCAATGCCAACGAAGAGTTCGTCGCAGTTGATGCTCTCCAACAAGTTCCCTTCAGAAAGGTCACCGAAGTCAACATCATCGGTTGTTGTTGTTGTTGTTGCCATTGAGAAATTACCCTCCATCTCTCCTTGGTTCTTTTCATCTTTGATATTGCTCCTCAAAGGTGACACCGCAAGCATCAATCCCAAAATCAACACTCTATGTTAATCTAAATTGGAAATTCCAATGATATGTTATGCAAAAGCAATACCAACCCTTTTCCTTCTATGGCAGTGCTTGCTATATAGTATATCTCACGTGCATGAAATTAAACTATAATTTACAAAAGATGAGGCAATGATGTATAAAAGAAGAAGTTTGAAGGAGATAACTAATGTGTGCTTGCTCATATAATGGTGTGTGTGTGTGTTCAATGGAATGGTTTATTATGTGAAGTGCCCTTTTGGGAAGTGCTGTGAAGAAGGAAGAGAGATTGGATCTGAACCACAACTTTGTTTTGGTCAAGTTTTAAAAGAGGTTTTGTTTTTGGGCTTTTCGTTTGGGAGTGTGCGTGTGCTACTTGCACTGTTGGTACCCTGCATCCATCATATACATACTATATATTGCATTATTCTGGTTTGTGGATGCCCTTTTTTTGAACCTTCAAAATAAAAGGGTTTTAAGTTTTCTTTATATTTTTCAAAAATTCACAAGTGCTCATGTGAGCTTTTTGTAATTATGTGCTCACTCATATTCTAAAATGGAGAGAGAGAAATATATAGGTGTCATAAGCTCATCAAGTGTGTCTGATCTTCACAGTGTTGCCCGGTGAGTGAAAGTGATGTGTGCTGTGTTATTGTTTGCCGGTGCCAAAATTGACGGTTGTATTTTTGGTACTTATAGTTATAGATATACAAAGTTATTCAATCACTATATATATATTATGATAAATTTATTAATTTTAAAATAATTTAAATAATAATTTATGATTGAATAATAATTTAGTCCATACATAAATATTAAATTGATAGATATACAACTATATATAAGTGTATATATCTTCCTTCCATGATAATATATGTATATATTGTTTCTTTATGGGAGTAAATGGATCATTTTAGGTTGAATTTAGTTAAATCTATGATCCAATTCAATTAAATTTGAATAAGTTAGTTTGGATTGATTTTTTAAGAAAAAAATGAAATTCAATCTAAATTAACATGTTTGTAAACTGTTTGGATTGAGTCAATAGATCAAAATATTTAATTTTATCTATTTTTTTAAAATATAAAAAATTGTATAAACTAAATTTTTTATTAAATTAATATGATACAACTATTTCTTGTTAAATTTTTTATGAAAAAGAAAATTTTGTGATACTGTCACACCCCATTCCACTCCATTAACTCTTATCTATCTATCTATGAGGGATGAGAAATTGAGTATATTATATTTGAGATATGGAGTTTCAATAAGTATAGTGAAGATGATTTTCAAACACTTTTTTCTACCAAAATCAATGAGATATTACAATGTTTATTCTTTGTAAATAGATTCGAAATATTGTTAGAAACGCATATGAAGTGACTTCAATCAATAAAATCATTGTCGCTTTGATCTAAAGGTTAATAATGCGTTGATGTTTACTCAATTCAAGTTGATAAATCTATATAATCAATAGTCGATAGTATTTTTTTGAAATTTAAAATATATATTATATATTACATATATTAATAATGATAATAATTTAATACAAATTAATGGGTTAACAAGTTAGGTCAACTGATAGACAGATTCATATATTAAAATTTGTAATTTAACTCAAAATTCAACGAATTTGATTGATTCGATTCCGATTCAAATACAAAAATAATTAAATTTCAATTATTTTAATTAGTTTGGATCAATTTAAATTGACCGCATACATGCCTAAGTATCTTTACTTATCAGCTAGACACGTTTCACACTTTCACTTTTACACACGTACGTACGTCGTACCACATTTGATCTCAATTCTCGTATCAAACTCTGATGTTTTCCCTATGGGTTTGCTAGCCATGTTAGTTAATCTTTTATTTTCTTTAATTAACCAAGCAACATTTGTTCCGTACGATATTGAAATTATGATTGGTTTTGACCATACAACAAATTAAAATATTGAATGAATCATCAGTATGCGGTGACATACATGTTAATAAATAATTTTATCATTTTTTATCGATGAATATTAATTATTTATTAACAAGAAAATAAATCCAATTTTTTCTTTTTTTATTATCAAATTTATCTTATAACTTTTAAATTATATTATTTTCAATGAAATTTCAGATATCTGATTTTTAAATTTATGTGTAAAAATATTTGTGGAAAAGTGCACTCTTCTAAATAAATTTAAGCATCTTAAGTGATAGTTCTGTTCAAAGATACCCCGAACTCATCATAAAAAGAAAATTATACTGAATGATTTTTTTTTTCACGGTGAATTCGCTTATTAGTGCGACTTATTCAAGGATAAATTTTGTATGTTTGAAAAAAATACTGTATGTGCTTCAATAATGAGCTAGTTTAAGTATACCAAATTTTCTGTAATAAATAGATGTAGATATTTAAAATTGAATATCAGTTTGATTGGAGAAAAAATAAATAAGAAAAACGAAAAATACTAACCGTACATACTGATTTTGTCATGAAAGAGCCACATTGCCCATCTTACACTTGACCACAATTGCCCATCTTACACTTGACATGACAAAGTATTCTCCTTTTAACTCCGAAACTTAGTCGCTTTCCTTTCATTTAATATATCAAAGGTTAGGATAGGCCCCATCGTAAAAAAAAAAATTTCTGTATAGATATATTTTTCAAAAATTTTCAGATTTTATATATTTTAAGAAAAAACAAACAATTACATCATTTACATCAATGCTCAATCCACTCACAATGATTGCTCAAAGTGATAAGTAATATTAAGGATTTTAAAAAGGATAACTTAATGAAATTAATCTCACTTAAGAGAGGGTAGAAATTAAAACCTTGTTTTATAACATATTTTCCAATTAATTATCTTATTATATCTCTTCGCACAGAGCTCCTTTTGGTTTGAGTTCTGCCTCATTGGTATCTTCATTATTTTGATTGTATTTTCTCTCATATATTTCCCCCAACTATTTTTTCCAATGGATCTCATCTCAAGTTAATAATTTGACTTGTTTTATGCAAATTTTGGTTGTATAAAATAGAAATCAAGCTTGAATAGCCTCAAGTTTTGGGGGCAAACCATATTCTTCTTTGAATTAGAGCCAAGAATGTGCTCTGGAAGCGTGATTCAAAAGATTTATGATTAGGGCTGCTTCCATTGAAGGAACTCTATCTCGTGCAACTTCTTGTAGAGTCTATCACCAATATCTCAAATCAATGTTCCTTTGTCTAATACCTATGAAACATATGGCCCTCACTTTTGTTGTCTAGAAATTAATTAGTGGAGAAATTTCTTGTTCCGACTTTGAAGCAACTGAATATTTTAACTGTGCAAGTTCAATTTGCTTCATATAGGAGTGAAATTGTCTTTTTACTGCTGGAATTATTGTTTTCTTGCAGGAGAAAAAAACTGCTCATGAGTTTTGGAATCTTTTATTTAATAAAGATATATGTATCTACAAATTTTTTCATTCACTTCACTATCTTAGATCAAGTATATTTAATCTAATTCGAAAGATGAACTTTACAAGGATACTTTGCCGCTTGTAAAGGAAAATCAACAAAAGGATCGAACCTCATACCTTTTTTTTTGGTGTGTGTGCCAGTTACATGCTCTACCATGCTGTATAAAGAGGGTGTACTGTAATGGTAGTAAAGTTAATAATAATGGCTTGATGGTACCTTACTGTGATAAGATTCTGTTAGTTTTCATATTCATCGCCATTTAACTTCACTTTGGGAGCTAATTTAAAACTGTAATGTTCATTCTTGCACATTTGTGCTCTCTAATTTTTATTTAGTGAAAGCCTAATTTAGCTATTTTTTACTTTTGCTTAGAAATTAAGCACTGGCTTCTACTGGCTAAACTTCTCTTTCAATTATTGTTAATGATATTGTTTTCTTCTACCATGTAATTGAGTATTTATTAGTAATTTTAATATGTTTAGTAGTTAAAAATTTTGCTTCAACTGATATTTGTTTTTACTACAATATTCAACTGATGTTTTTTTATTACTTCACATACAATATTATCTGGCATTTATATATATATATATATATATATATATATATATATATATATATATATAT
>CM023946.1:36573057-36618881 GCA_013407115.1 Glycine latifolia | reverse complement strand
CATTAAACGCGTGCCTTCAATTTGATGGTCAATAATAATGTACATCTATTTTCAATAAGAATCTTTATTTCTGTCTAAATGACATGTCTTTTTTAGCTTTTTATATTTTTATAGATGATATCAAATTAATAAATATAAAGATAAAATATTTTGATTAATTCAAACAATTGGTCATAATATTAATGGTGGTAATAAGGAATAATGATGATGGTGACGAGAAAATATTGGTATAATTGGGGCAGTAAATGTAGCAACACTAACAACAATAGTAATATGGTGGTAGTCACTACAACTAATAGGCGGTGACAGTGGGCACGTCAAGTGGTAAAGATGTTCGTCGATTGAATAAGATCAGATTTTAGTAGAAAAAAACCATTTTTTAATCATTTTAATTTTCTTAATTTATTATTTAATTGATTTAATTTAAAATTTAAATTCAATTCAATCTAAAGTAATTTGGATTGATCATTTTGTGGTTTTTATTCTTGTATTTCTTTTTTTAGAAAGTATTAAATAGATGATAAGATAAATTGTCTTAGTTCTTCAATATAAAATTCTTTTAACTAATTCATATCATTTAAAAAAATTATTAATTTATTTAATAACATTAAATTAATTAATAATTTATGTTATTTTTCTAGAATTATCCTTAAAATTATTTGGATTCATCATCTCACTCTTTTCACTTAATCACTTTCTATCTAATTAATTAATATATATATTAGTCATTTTCTCCAACCACATAAGAGATATAAAAAATTTATCTTATTAATTTATAATATTAATTGTATAGTAATTAACGATAATTTAGTAAAAAAAATAATGTAAGAAACAATTTGAAAACAGTCTTATAAAAATTGACAAGTAATTTTTTTTTATATTTAGGAATGAAGATAATATAATAATTAAATCCTCTCTCTACATATAATTTACAATCACTATCTAATGAGAGGAATTTTTCTTCGACCAGATTATTTTTAGAGTATGTTTGGATGAAGTATTTTAAAATTTCAGAGAATTTAAAATTTAAGGAAATTAAAATGCATCAATTAAAATTCTTTTATTTTCAAAATTTTGTGTTTAGATAAAGAAATTAAATTTCTTCATTTTTAAAATTTTGAACATCATGCACAGATGTGGGAGCCATGGGAGTAGCAGAGGTCGAAGTACTTACCGGTGATGGAGACGGAACAAAGAGTGATGTAATTAGAACTTTTATAGAAGAAGATAATTTCAATTTCTCACCTTTTAGAAAGAAATTCAAATTTCACATTTTTAGTTGTTTAAAATTCTGTTTTAAAATTCCAAAATTTTAAATCCTTCGTATAAATATATCCAAATAATGAATTTTAAATTAAAGAATTTTAAATTTCCTAATAAATTACTTTTCCCAATTAAAATTCTCTATCCAAACACACTCTAAAGAATTTTCTTAAACTCTTATTCCCTTCAATTAATTTTTTTCATCTTTATTTGTAAATTAAATTTTAATTTTTTTTCTAAAATTGTGATAACCTTGTATTACAATATGATTTTTTGGCCATAAATCTAAAACAAGATTATAGGTTCAAAAATATTTATTTAATCTGAATTTTAATTATAATATTTATATATTTAAAAGCATTTATTTATTATATAATTTAGTTTTATAAAAAATATATTTATCCGATGCATTGCACAAGCTAAATACAAGTAAAAAAATTAATTGAAATATCAACTGGGCTTAGCTAATCAGGGATTGGTGGATTATATTGATTAACTCATTTAAAACTAAGAAAAATATAATATATAAGGAAAAAAATACCAAAACAATATACATACAAAAGTAAATCGTGGTTATAAATATTTTGAGGCATTATATAATTAAAGACTAGAGCATCGATAGATTTATTACATTGTGTCCCACGGTTTGTATATATGGATAAGGGTTAAATTATTTCATAGGTTTCTGAAATATATGATAATTTTTAATATACATTTTTTTAAATTGAATTCTTGAACTATTTTTCTTCTAATTGTCATTAGTGAAATTTTATCATATAATGTGATAAATCATAATTTGATTTAAAATTTCTAAGCAAATAAGAAAATGTCTTTATAATTTTTTCACGAACGACTGATAAATAACTTCAGCTTAAAAAAGAAAGAGAGAAGAAGAAAAGAATCATAATTTGCCATAATATGCATAGGAAAATTAGTTTAATTCCTAAGTAGGAAATGGTTCTTTCAACTCGTACTCAATCCATGTGGACGATGGGACCACGAGGGGGATAGCATTAATTTTTCTTTGAGCTAAACGGCATGTTTTTTTACTACTACATGAAAAATGACACACAAGTATCTCTATTGATCAATGGTCCTAACAATGACCTTATATACATGTTTTTCCTTTTAGAAAGGGTCCTGAAAATAGCAACAACAGTTATTGTTGCGGGTGAGTTTACTTGTTGTAAACAGGAATCTAGATTTCTCTATCAACTATGGGTGTGTCATTCTCGATCAATGCCCCAAAGACCCCCCCCAATGACCCCATAGTTTGTCATCCACTAAGTGACTGAGTCATCCAAAACCGTGGCAGTGGTATAGGCCCACCCAAGCTCAATAATTCAACCAAGATATCCTCTTTAGTCTTAATTAATTACTCGATACAATTTCCCGGCATTTAGGATACTTAGAATGGCTAGAATAAGAATAAAAAGTTGTATTATTTAGAGGACATTTGTAACAGTTCAGTTAAATTTAGGTTTAATTGTAATTTAAATTGTGTATTTTTTTTGTCTTTTGAACCTTTTCAAGTAATTTTCTTCCTTTTTAAATTAAATAAAAAAATCTGATTCTTTTATTTTATTTTTTAATTTAAAGATTTTAAAGTGTTGTTTTTTTATTTAAATATGTTTGTGAATATAAGATGAATTAAGAATATTATGAAGGTTAAATTAGTTTTTTAGTCCTTTAATTTTTTTATAGATTTAATTTGGTCTTTTAATTTTTTAAATTAATATAATTTGGTCTTTCAATCTAAACGGTAAGAAATCATACTTAGTAACAATTCATAATCATTACTAAGTAATTTTAAGCCGTCACAAAATTCGCATTTTTCAAAAAAATGAATTGACTTTAAAAATTAGAGGACTAAACTGAATTAAAAATACTAGAAGACTAAATCAAATCAATTTCAAAAATTATAGGATTAAATTAAATAAAAAAATAGAGAACTAAATTTAATTTAAATAATAAATTAGAAGATAAAAAACTAATTTAACCTATTATGAAAGAGTTTTAAAAAGTTTAGAAGTTAAAAATTTAGTAAAAGATTGATAAATTTTGAAAGATTTAATAGGATATGAATTAAGAAAATTGGATATTTTTAAGTGAAACTTGATATTTTAAATGATGTGTCTCAAGTAAAAGAATGTTTATGAGATATTGTTTTGACTTTGTGGATTATGAATGTGTGTGGAAATAGGATCTTCTTTCTTACTTTCTTAATTACATGTTTTTCATTCATAAACTAGAACTTGAGACATTATATACTTAAGAAATTTAAGCTTAGTTTCACTTGTGAGACATGGTGGTCTTCAACAGATCTTCCACTAAAACGAGAGTTAAGATCTCTGGCATGGAGAATGGGATCTTCTACAAGATCCTTAAAGATCTGCACATATATCAAAACAAAATATATTTTTACTCTTTCTCCCTAACCGTTTCAGGTGGGAACCAACGAGAAGGGGAAGAAGAAATTAAACATGAAGAGATGTAGGTCGTGGTGGCGCTAAGGTAGGGGCGATGGCCCTTGCTAATGTTTAGATGATGTGAGGTGGCCTTGAGCTGTGCGCGATGGTGTCGAGATGTGTGGAGAAAAGAAAAGAAAAGGGGGGGCTCATGGTGGTTGGGGACAGAGGAAGGGGAGGGGGTCGTGGTGGCTGAGCGTGGAGGAAGAAGAGAGGTGGAGAAGGGGAATGAGCATGGTGGTTGAGGTGAAGGAAACATGAAGGGAGAGGAAGAGAAAAGGAAACGTGAATGGGGAGGAAGAGAAAAGGAAAGAGAAATGTGAAGGGGAGGAGAAGACGTGAGAGTGTGTAGTTGAGGAGAGGGTAAGGGTGAGTGTTGGTTGTTGAGTTGAGAGAAAAAATATTTAAAACGTTAAAAAAAAAATGAACGTTGCCAATATTAGTTGGACCTACAAAAATTGATTTAGGATTTCAAAATGAGATCTACCACTAGAGCAAAAAATGGAGGAGATCTTGAATCATATGTAACACTTTGGATCACCAAAAAGTGTTTCAAGATTCTAAGTTGAGATTCACCACTAAAGATGTTCTTAGTGAGAAATCCACTTATTACCTATAAAAGAATATGCATTTATAATATGTCATAGTGTGATTCGTAAGTCACTCTAATTATCTATAAATTACTTTAACTATTTATATTTAACTATTTATAAGATAGTTTGACTAAAATATTGATTAAAAAAGTTATTCATTGAATTAGGAATATTGTCATTAAATATAACTATTATTTAAGCCATTTAATTCTAGAGTTTATTATCTTTTTGTCCTTATACTTTTTCAAATTTATGTTTTAAGTTCTTAATATAAATTTTGACCGATCAATGTCTTTGAACTTTTTCCCTTAATACCAATTTTAATCTATGATGTCAAGTAATATAATACTAACTGATGTAACAACGATATTAACAACCTAGTGACTTGTCATATTATCAAAAAGTCTAACACAATGATTATATGTAATTTATTTTGATAAACTTTTTTTAATCTCTCATGTATTTAGACCAATTGATAACATCATATTAGTTAGTTTGTGAGAAATTAAATACAAAATATATATTAAAAAATTATACATGATTATCTTATCAATTTTCTTGATAACTAGATAAGTCACTAGACTTTTAAGGTCATGTTTACATTGTCTATTAATATTAATATTGTTATTTGACAACAAAAATTAAAAGTAAGAATGAAGAAAAGGTTCAAAAACTTTGATTGATCAAAATTTAGATTAGGGAATAAAAGTAAAAAAATTGAAAAAATTTAAAGACTAAAATATAATAAATCCATAACTCCATTAATATTCTTAGAATAAAGTTTAAATTTATGATATTTTTAATAAAAATTTACTATTTTTATTAACATTAATAAATTTGATATTTGTTTTTTTTATATACAGAACGGATGGGAAGTAGAATCATATAACATCATCAGCTTAGAACATATCCTGAACCATTTCTAGCAACATGTTTTCTTCAACTTCAGCAATCTCATGGATCATTTCGGCTTTCACATGTCAAAAAGAGAAAATGCATGATAGATTGTGTTATTGGTAACCTTTCTCTCATAATAGACAAATCCACACTCAAGCATGATCAAATTAGTTGAACACCCAAATGATTGAAGACTCAGGTTCTGAGAACAAAGTTTGTATAGATTAGCAAATATTTTAAAAGCCGAAATGATACCAGATATGGAGGGGCACAGTCCAATATGGTGATCATCTATGGAAAAATCATTGGAAATGATATTTTAAACTAGTCTCGTGTATTCATTTCCGTAGCTATATATGTGTGTGTGTGTGGTGGGGAGAAGAACATTTTGTCTTTCATGAATGGAAGTATTCTATTCTATAATAGAATTTTTTTGTGGTGACAAATATTTTGTTTGGACATTGAATTCGTATACAAATCCGTGTAGACATGTGTATACAAGAAGAAGGACACTGTGGCACCATTAGAGTCATTGTAGCACCGATTCTTGTTAATTTGTGGGGGCACAAGACAAGGACAGAAAATGTTCCGTGGATAGTTGGGCCACCTGGCCCACCAGTACTTGTAGAGAAGAAACTAATCCTGGTATTGCTAAATGCCACTCCACAACTGAAAACCACTGCACCACAAATTTAAAACCAAAAAGGACTGAAATCCACTTCAGGAGTCGACACCCGTCGTTTGCCACAAAACCTGCTGTTAAAGGCTAATGATGGCTCAAACGGCAAATTTGATTATTATCGTTTATAAAGTTCATAACAATGTGGAAATATACTTGCCCATTGTTTTATATAAAAACAAAAGAAAGAAAAAAAATAGGTAGATAGAAAATGATGACTAAGTAAGTAGATTTTTAAGTTGTTTAGTATGAAAAAAAGTGAGAGGTCAGTAAAATTTTATTTTTACTTGTTTAGTTAAGTAAAAAGAAAGGAATATAGTTTTATAATATAGTATTAATATGGATAAAAATATGTTTTTGTCCCTTGTCTAAAATTTTCTAAATTCAATTTTAGTTTGCTAAAAAAAATCCTATTTCTTGCTTATAATTTGGAAATATTTATTTTTGGTCTAAATTGATAAAAAAGTACACTTTGAGGACAAGAAGAAGAAGATTAAAAATATATAAGAATTTTTTTGTGGACTAAAACTGAATTTGAAAAAAAAATAGAGGAGGCAAAAACATATTTTATATATCCTATTAATGTTATTCTATATTTTACTAATTTACTTCGTTATATTTTAGAATGTTAGTTCAAGTACTTTAGATATTATTTTAAACTATTAAAATATGATATTATTTAACCAAGTTAGAAACCACGGACTTTAATAGGGCACGACGAGATTAAGGGTAGCCTTGTAAAACTAGAATACAAGTACAGATGAATAAAGTGACACTATTTTTTTCTCTAGACTCGAGTGGGAAGACCTGAATAAAAGTTGTAGGGCTCTTTTGTTTTTTCTCTCTCAACAATTTTGCTGTTATACCAACTTGGTTTATTCCCTTTTTCTTGTCAACTTCTATCCCTTTCAATAATTTCTTACCTCTTTCTTGTATGCCACCGAAGGGTGTAAAACCTGTATTAACAACACCACACCATATATGTAACAGTTTGTGTTTGGTTAAAAATTTGAATCGTACATATGTCTAGGTCAAACTACGTCTGAGACAAAGATAACTTTTGTCGCCTTCAAAATTTACGTCGAAAACGCAAGTATGAGAGGAAAGAGGAGGAACCAAACGGACTTGTATATAGCATCAATGTTTCATTTTATGATGGCTGTTACTGGCAAATTAAGGTTATTTTTCTAATTTGTCTTCTTGGCTAACAGTTTTTTCTATTAACAAGAACAACACAACCATTTAAATTTTGTCCTATATAGTGAAATGATGGTCTCATATTAATTTCTTTTTGGGTACAAAATACTCAAATGTTCATTCTAAATTATGCGTTTCAAGCTGTAATAAATTATTTCTTAATTATTAGGATAACACCTTCAGAAAACTGTACGCCTAATAGTAATATATCAATAGAACTCAACATAATTTATAGATTACTGAATCTGTTAAATATATTGATTAAAATTCATCGTGTGAGAAAAAAGATTTCGTTGGAAATGATAATGCATTTTAGTGATATCTACGCTTAGATGGACTGAAGGAGATTAATCTATAAAAAAATATTGGAAAGATACGGCTTACTTTAATTCATCCAAAAAAATCCGCTAATAATGAATATTTATTCTTAAGTTACATAAAATTTCTATCAATTAACAATGGTTCTGGACCTGAGCTTCGAATGAATGACAACAAACAATTTGTCTTACATTTACGTTAGTAGTGATATTTGATATGTAACCATTTCAAACACTTCATTGTAACACTTATGTTAATTTTTCTTTATTTCTCTTCTGTTATATATTCGATCATATTAATTATTATATCTATTTCTTTCTGTGTTTATCATTAAAAAAACTTATCATTTTCTCCTTTTATCATTATAACATTCAATTAATTGTACATTTTCTTCATTAGTATTAAAGTTTATTTTTGAAATTACAGTATCAGCTTTGAATTCTGTATAAATCTTTTACTACAATCTAAGTATTTTCTTTATTCAATATACTAAATGTTAAAATGAATAAATGATCATGTCTTACCTTTAATTAGGCCACGAATCTCGTGGGCAATATTGGATGATTCAGAAGCAAACACGTCAAATTTAACTAAAACTCAATTAATATATATCGAGGAGTCAAGCAAGGATCGTAAGATACTATAATAACGACGAGAACATGATATTGATGCAAGAAGGGATGAAAGATACTTGTAGCAATGAATGATATGACATTGATTCAAAGAGCTAGCTAGGTTTCAGTACTAGATGTTTAGCCTCTATAGCTATACTAGGAATTCAGTATTGATATATGAGCAATTTGACGTGTTCAATTGATTATTCACAAGTTTTAATTATACATTGTTGTGAATTTGATGACTGAATGGTTGTTTTCCTCTCCTATGTGGTTAGATAGAATCTTTATCCTCCTTGTCTTAGATAGAATCTTTGTCCTCCTGTAACGGAAAAGAAGTTTGAAAAAATGACACTAACAAAATGGAGAGGACGGTTACAATTAAAGTTTGTCGACAAATGATGTGATGACTAATTTGTTTTTCTATGGGTTTAAATATTTTTTTTCCGTTTTTTTATTATAACTGTAAGATTCAAACCCCTTTTTTTGTTTTTATTATTAGTTTTCATTTCAAAAACAGTAATATAAAGTTATTGAGTCTAATATCATGTTAATTTTGATAACGTAAATATCAGATAATTCTAACAATGTCAAGTTATCAGGGTTATCATATAATTAATATTTTTTATCTATAAGAATAAAAAATAATATTAAAAATTTACAATAATTCATATTTTTTATTCAACTAACTCAAATAAATTTCCTTTACATCATATACTTAATATTGTCACACACAAATAATAAAAACAAAATATGGTCATATTTGCATAGACAAAAAAGATACTGGAATCTTTAATTAGTATTAAATAAAATAATAACTTAAATATTAAAATACCCATCATTTTTGTCTCAATAAATATTCTCAACATTGTGACATCTTTAAACTTCTATAAATTTATACCATGAAAACTGGCTCACTCTCACACCTAACAATTTTGGTGAGAAATGTTGAACAAGGATGTGCTAACTTTCTTCCATCAAGCTTTTCATCCCCACCATAGACTCGACCCATGGTATCGCCCTTAAATGTCCAATTAGTGAGACTCAAACACCACCCATAAGGACATGCCTCACAAAGCGACCATACTAAGTGCATGTTTGGATTGTCGAGTCGATAAATCCAACCTATGTTTTCTAAAGCATCCTCTTCCTTCCTTCTATGGTGAAATTGTACTAGGCTTCGTGTAGCCACATTTAAAATGACAAAACAAACACGCTCTAAGCCACACATACTAGAAGTTACTACCCGTCAAATTTGGGAAATGGTAAGAAAGAAGCAAATGGTGTAGAAATCATAACATGAAAGTGGTAAGGAGAAATGGGTCATGACATCACAGCAAAAAGGAGAGTTAGTGTTTTTGACATCGACTTGGATTTAAGTCACTTGTTTGTTGTTAGAGCATATCTTATGATTTTACTTCCGCCTTCGCGATTATTTCCTAATAGGGTTTTGAACAATATTATGTGATATTGTTAGTAAGGTGAACATAAAATTGAACAAAAAAAAATAGATATTTAAAAAATAATAAAAACAAGATAAATAATTAATTATAGACTAAAATCAAAATGTCATATTGTTGAGACTAAAAACCAAAGTCATGATAACTAAAACCTTATTATAAGATTTTTGTCTTTTTTTTTTATCGACAAAATGTTGATTATTAGTTTTTATTAGGAAGAGAAATCAAACTTGCAACATTTTATTTTATTTTTTTTAATCATCCAATCAACCTTATATCTTTGTCTTCCTTATTTGTGAGAAGTATCTTTTCATCATCCTCAAGTGAAAACAGCCACTGGTTATAACATTATTAACCTGTTTTTTGGTCCATCTTCTAACCTATATCACATCCGGTACAAATCAACAAATTGGCCTATTTTGGATTCTTCATAATAATAATAATAATAATAATAATAATAAAAGATTGGGAAAAAAAAAAGGAAAAGTAAAGGTTGAAGGGTTCTTCACGGACAACAGAAGAGAATTGGTCCTGCGACACAAGACATGGACAGTGGTGGAAGAGGTTGACGCGGAGTGTGACTCGTGCGAAGTGGTGCAACACTTTCATATAGACGTGGATGGTAGACTTAGTAAGAAAGCTTTCGAAATGGGCCAAGCTGTAAATGAGCCATAGGAATTCAGGAAGAGGCCCAAGACCAAGGTGTCCAAATCCAACTATATACAAGAATATTTGTTTCTGCTTCACTATGTTTTTTTTAATCGATGAAAAATAAGGAAATGAATGGAAATAGAATTTTATTGTTTAAATGTCAATGAGAATCACGTGTGTGGATCAATTGGTATATGATTGTTCTAAATTAACAATAATCTTGATTTTTAATCAAAATTTGAATTTACAGTTGTTTTAAATATTCAAAGTGATATGGATCCGCTTGTTTAAATTTATTTATTAGAAAAATGTTTTTTTTAAATAAAACATCAATAGGCACCAAAAGAGCCTAATCACACCACTCGAATATAGCAATACCTTACTCACATATTTAATGCTTGCCTCTTGGTTACCAACCAGCAATAACTCCAAGGACACCCTTACTATGGCACATATACAAATTTATATTTATTTTCAGAAGTGAACTTTATTTGCTTTTTAAGAAAATTCTTATTTCCTTTTTTTAAGTTTAAGGGCCAATTTGTATGATTTTTTAAAATATTTTTTAATAAAAATAAATAGATTTATGTTTTTCTGATGTGTTTGTCTAAATGATTTTTAATTAAAAAATATTTTTTAATTTTTTTAAGAAAAAATATTATCTGATTAGTCTGCCACATGAGAAAAGAAAAAAAAAATCAAAGTGACATGCTTAATTAATATATGTATTAATTCAACTATTTTATCTGTAAATAATTATTTTAATTAATATAATTATGTATTTTTTAATTAACACATGTAAAAAAATAATATAAGATAACTGTAATCATAAAAAATATTATAATTCTTATAAAATATACTAATTTAGTTATAAAATAAAATTCCATATAATTGAATAAATCACTTACCATAGTATATAAAATTTAATAATATGATTGATTGGTTTGATCAGAATATATATTCATTATAGTTACATTAATTTCCAAAAATATGTATATTTATAAATTAAATATTAAAACAAAATATATTATTATAATTTTTTAGTGAAGATACTATTGGTGTTGTTACGTGACATCTGACTACATAGTAAATCTTATTTTATAATATGTTATTATTAGTGATTGATTCATTATTGATTTTTTTTATGTCTATTTTTTATTATTATTGATGATTCTTGATTGATTAATTATCGATTACCTTTTATTTGAATAGTATTTGCTACTTTTTTTTTATGAAATAGTAATAATAATAATTATAATATATGCTGATAGAATTTATATTTTCAGGTCTTATATTATTATCATATCATGCACGGCACGCTAACATGAATCACATTAGTTTAAAAAGAGAGAAAAAAATACCAACCGAAGGTCAACGTGAGAATAAAAGCAAGTCATCGAAGTTCTCTAATTCTCTTCATGGTGGGTCTTCCAACGAAATTACATCGAAATCAAGACACTATTATATACTCTAAAAACCAATTCCACTTCTCTTCATTCTTCTTCTTCAGATTCAGATCGCAGAGAATCACAATCCACTTTGACACAACGATAAGAAAATCAATATGGAAGGTGAATTTTGCGAGTGCAGGCCATTGGGTTTCGTGATTGGATTACCCTTCGCTCTTGTTTCTTTGGTTTTTTGTCCTGTGGGTGCAATCCTCTGGCTTATTGGGTATGTAAAATTTTCTAATTCTATCCAATTTTTTATGCTTCTGTGTTCTTATTCTAAGTTTCATTTTCCTTTGTTTACATCATTACTTGTGTTCATTAATCATTAATCCATTCCTTGACTTTATTTTTCATTCTTTGGCTGATTGGTTGATACATACCATATATTCATTTAAGAGAATTTTTTTATTATCTATAGACAGCTTAAAGAGATATCACAAATTATCATATATAATACATTCATTAATAACTATCTTCATAATCATTTTTACTATAATTTCTTGTTAGTTTCTAGCATAAAATTTTTCGTACTATGAATTCCTTCTTCTTTTTTTTTCTTCCCATTTTTTGAACATGAATTTTGGTGATGGCAATGCAGGTCAATATTGAGTTGCCTGTGTCCATGTTTTAAAGGCTGCGGAGAATTGGCCAAAGTGGGTGTGAATCTTGTAAAGCTTCCAATTCGAGTTCTTAGATGGTTCATTGACCGAATTCCTTGCTAGGGCCTAGGGGTCATTTCATAGTAATTAGTTTGGTGTACTTCACTTTTTCAAGGACTGTTTTGTTATATTTGTTTCTTTCTTTCTAGAGGAATGTTAGTTATAATTCTCAAATATTTTTTGGACACATTATTTTTTATTGAGTGTGATAGGATTGGCCTAGAAAGGTTTAAATAGGTGAGTTTTATAGCGTAGATAATTGAGATATTATTTTATTTTTAAAAAAATACTAAATGATGATATATGGTTATCAACTGTCTTCCATTAGGATTATTATTTAATGTAAGATTTACACTCCATTGAATATGAACTTTATTTTTGTTAGCTTTTTTATGTAACTTTAATTTTAGATTTTAGGAGTAGTGTAACATATATAATTTTTGGTATGTACCAGAGTGCATGGAGTTTTATTTAAGTTTTGTTAAATATATAGATCTCTTTTTTTCTTTTTGATGGATTTTATTTCTAAATTAACTGAACTCATATTCAATCAATAAAAAAAGTGTATTACAAAAAATACATTACTTACAAAAAAAAGTGTACCAATACTCTAATTCAAACTTGTGGAGGACAACAACCTAGCTAGTTTCATTCTATCCTTATGTAAATATAAGCTTCGTTTTGATTAATTAATAACTCTTATGTAAGTTTAGTATTTAGACAAGCTAATCTAATTGTTAATTTTTAGTTAGGACGTTTAGATTTTATGCTAGTGGACAAATATTTTTTAGCATTCATTATTGTATCAATGTTATTGTTATTAATTAATGAAATATTTGTTTCATTCTTTTGAGAGTGATTTTTTTTGGTGATTTTTTTTTAGAGTGATGTTTGTTCTGTTTAATATTCTATTTTTTATCTAATTTTTGTTATTGGACAAACTGATGTAGTTTTTATTTTTTATTTGGTGGATTCTATTTCTATACTAGGATTCATGTAAGATGTTACAATTAACAATTAAATTGGTATAAATCTTATTCTTTCTATACCGTGAATCCAAATTTATTTTTTTGCCTTCTAATAAATACATTACTCTCTTAAAAAAAACTCATTTCTATTTTTTTTACCGAACTACATTACTAATTTCTTCATTTGGTGTCTAACAAACAATTCTTCTGTAAAAAAAATTCTATTGACAACTTAAAAATATTGAAACTTTATGTTATATTACCCAAGAATTTTATAAGAAATAAATGAAAATATTCCCTCTCCAAAAATGAAAATATTTTTTGTCATATACACCCACTTTTAAATGTATTAATTGTTAATTTTTATAGTTTAAATTTATTGCAATGTTTATTGATGATACATCGACTCATTTATGATGAAAGTGGTGCATACATTGAGTTATTAATAATATAAGTAACACCTATTGCTTCAAAATTATTTCTTGAATTACAAGGAATGCCATTAAATATAAATATCAATTTTTTAAAGGAAAATATAATTATCATTTTTTTAAAGGAAAATATAAATATCATTTAAATCATTTAATTTTATAAGTATTTCTGAAATAAAAATTTAAACTTATGACATTATTATTGCATAACTGAATGTTGCCTAAACCAATTTATTCACACGTAGGATAACTAGCAATTTATATAGGATAGGATGCAGTTCTTTTTTTATAGAAAAAGATACTTATTTCATACTCTTTTTTGTCTCGATTATAAGAAAAAAAAGACATATTTTACACTTATTAAAAAATTAGTTAACTTCATTGTGTCATTTTTAATTAAAAATATTTTTTTTCCTAAACTATCATTAATTAGAATTTGATATCAAACATAAAAAGTTCTTAACCTTATTAAATGAAGAATATTTTGGAGAGAGTCTCATTAAATAAAACATATAAGTGAGATTTGCTTATATTTGAGACAAACAAATAGACTTTTCTTACTTATAATCAAGACCGTGTCGTTTATGATAGATTCAAAGATACAATAAGGTAAATGCTCAAATTCATGATTGCTAGCATAAAACTTAAAAGTCCTAGTTAGATTATGGGTCACTTGGTTGACTTGCCTCCTTACCCCAAAAATATATGAACAAATTATATTCATACTCTAGAGTCAACACTTATTACACTTATACTTCTTTTTTATGGTCAGGATTAAAACCTCACTTAAAATAGTCATGTGACTCTCATAACTCACATCTCCTTTTTCTTTTCTCTCATTTGAACGTCCTATTTTGCAATTGCTTGGTGGTAGCCTTGCAGACTCTTTCATGTTTCCCCTTTTATTTTCTCTTCTCCTCACACTGGCAGCCTCAACCTTCTTCCTCAATCACTTTTGAATCTTTCACAACCCTACCTCCATCTAATTTGTATTATGAGAAGAAGCTTAGTGGGTCAGACGACTCCAAATACTAAGATGTTGTCCGTATGGCTCTCTCTACGGTCAAGTTGTCAATTCTTTAACATGCCGGATCAATCATATTTGTTTTCTATCTTTCCCTTTCCTTTAATTGCTCCTTCTTATTTTTCAATTTTAATTCCAATACAACGTGTTAAGGAAATCAATTACAAATCATGGTTACACTTATAAGACTTTGCGTGGGAGGTTCCAGTTTGCATCTCCCATATCCAACATAGTGTCAACAACACATGGTATTGTTATTATGTCTATGCTTCTAGACTTGTTGTTTGCATTTGTGTGACAACTATACCCAATTGATTTATTAGCGACTTTTTTTCCTGTCAAATTCAAATAATATACATAAGAAGTTGCTCACTGTAGAACTACTTCTAGATTATATATAAGAGGGAAAAATGTGTGGCCTCAAGTTTCATTTTACCTTCTATGTTTGTTTTTATTTTCCTATAAAATCAAATAGTATACATAGGAAGTTGTCCATTGTAGCACTGCTTCTGGATTACAAATGGGAGGACAAAACATCTAGTAATATATGCATAGCCCCAAGTAATTTATGCATATTGTTAATATGTTTAGTATCTTGTAGTTATTTTTGCATTCAATTTTTTTTCACGCTAACTCTGGCACAGCGGTAAAGTTGTGTCTTGGTGACCTGTTGGTCATGGGTTCGAATCCGGAAACAGCTTCTTTGCATATGCAAGGGTAAGGTTGCGTACAATATCCCCCCCTTACCTGCGCATAGCGTGGAGCCTCCGGGCAATGAGGTTACGTGGTTTTTTTTAAAAGAAAATAGAATTGGTATTAATTTCTAATGACAAAGGCACCAAAACGAATAGCTAGTTAACTTGCACTAGCCCATGTACATTGTACTTCATGCCATCTTCATTATGTCAAATTCTTTTATCCATAGCACATTTTTTGTGTGTATTTTGGACATGAAAATTAAGTGTTGGCAATAAAGTTTGCGAATAGAACCATCATTAGGCTAGAGGGTCAACCTAATTTGGATACCTCTATATTCATTGTCAAGATCATTGCTGAATACATTTGGTTAAATCTTATTTTCTTGCCTTTCAACTTTTGCAGGCTAAGAAGAATGAGCTATCAAATTTGTCTCCTATTTGGCTTAATCCAAAGATTTTAACACATGAACAACTCTTGGCGTATCAAAAAATTGGATTCAACCTATGGCAAATTTATCCCTTGTTTTGGCGTATACAAAAATTGGATTCAACCTGCTGCAAATTTATCCCTTGTTGAGCATAAGATAAAGAAATTGTTCACAACCACACATGTCAATGTCCTAAGCCTGAAGATGACTAACATTAATAGCAAAAAAAAAGAAGCTTGGTTGAAGTCTACACAACTTGTATTATCAACAAATAGAAACATCTACGATGGACACAAAATTGTATAGGATGAACAAAGAATTGTAGCTTAAACTTGTATCTTACTTGTATTTTACGTTACCTATTATCATTGTACATGATGTATATTGTCTAAACCTATATTTGATGAATAAAGTTTGTACATAATTTATTTCAAATTACCATACACTACATTGTGTGTCCTTTTTTCTTTTACCCTTCATGCTGAAAATAAGTGTAATATGGGTTGTAATCTTACAATCATGTCAAATTCATTTTACATGAGAATACGATTCATGGTAAAAATTGTG
Organism: Glycine latifolia; assembly: GCA_013407115.1. NCBI lineage: Eukaryota > Viridiplantae > Streptophyta > Magnoliopsida > Fabales > Fabaceae > Glycine > Glycine latifolia. The sequence continues at coordinate 36,602,515 of CM023946.1, read as the reverse complement.
GTAAAAAGATAAACACCATTTTTTGCTTTGATGTTATATATAAACCTTCGTTCATTTATGCATAACTCATGCCAAATGCTTGTGCATCTCCACATTCATTTGATTTCCCCTATGGAAATATTATACATTATTGTCATTACAACCATTATAATATGTTCTAAACTGAATTATTTGTAAACCAAAATATATTAGTCAATTGCAAATAAAAAATTCCAACTAATACATAAAAAAAACCATCCTTGTGAAGCCATAACCAAGTCCAACTAGGTGGTTTCAAATAGGAGGTTCTTCATTCAACTTATGCATGTTCCTTGATCCCTCCATGCATACAAAATAAAATATGGACATAATTTTGTACATTACAACGACTATAAGTATTAATTATGTACATGAGAAGGAGGCTTCTTGTCCACATTAGGGACATAATTTTGTTGTGGGACAATTACGGCTGTCATGATTTCCATATTGGCTATATGCTTTACAAAGCCTTGTTCTTTTTTTTTTGTTGTTGTTGTTCAATGGCTTTGTCTTTTCCTCCTTTAACTTGTCTACCACTTCCTTTTGTCTTTGAAATCTTTGGTGGATGAATTTGCACCTCTTTAGGAAGATTGCATCTAGTGAAAGTCTCTAATTCTTTTGTCTTGTCATGCATAGAATCTCCTTAAATTTAATCAATTGTTTTTTCAATGTTAGTAGCTCCATTTATTAGAAGAAGCAAATTTTCCTTAATTATTTGGCCTTATGTATACAAGAAAATAAGTAATTTCATGCTTCTGAGATAATATGACTCTCATCTTTTGATTTAGAACATCCCTCTAAGACCTTGCCATCAATGTCAGAAATAGGCTTACTAGTAGCCAACTTTGTCCACTAATTGATAATGTAATTACTTTAAGCATTTTCCCTGTAGAATACAGAGTATATGTCTACATGGAATGTCTTGAGACTGAAACATTATGATCAAAGGCATTATAAACCACTTCACATAATTTTCTATTGACTCCACTGTGGTGATCAACTGTATGTATTATTTCCTCCATGTCTTTTTCTTTCTTTTTGTCAACTTCACAATGTAGACATGCACTCCATAAATCTTTTTGAAAATTTTCAAAATTCTTATGAGTATAAACAACTATTACATGCTTCTCTAAACTGCTATCCATTAAGTATTGGTAGAGAATAAAGTGAAACATTACCAACAAGTAACTCCTAATACCTTTATGCTTCTATTGCATACTCAAACCTCATCCAAAATTCAACCAAACAAACCAACATTGGAATTAATAAAATTACAGTAAAATGAATTTTTGACTGTTTAATATAGATGTTGTTATCATTATCTCGACCAAAAATATGTCTTTGAAGTAAAATGGGATCCATATGCTTCTGATGTCAACTATATATGAGAGTGCCAATCATTTTTTTTTTTTTTGCAAATCAAACGTAATCATGATGAAATTCCATGTTGCTTCAAATTCATTTAGCGTCTCTGAACTCTAAACACATGATTTGAAACTTTGGTTGAACTCATCATTGGAATTCAAAGAAACACCCACCTTTTTCTAACACCTTTTTTTCGTAATATGCCACATGCAAAGATCAATCTCTGAGAAGATGAACAAAAAAATTTTCTTTATTGCAATCTTCATAGAAGGATCTTGATCAGTCAATGTGAGAAGGCAACTCCAAAAGCAACACATTGTCTACTGTGATTTAATTTGATAAATGGTGCAAAAATCATTAAATACTTATTCGTTTCACATATGTGGTATCAAATTAAATGACATGCCTAAATATATATATGACATATGAGTTGAAACTATTTTATATAAAAGTGAGATAATTAAATATGGACCTATAACCAAATATAAACCCTCAAGATTTAAAGTCATGTGAATTTTTTAAAAAATCTTGTAACTTTTTAACATTAAATCTCAACGATACATGTATGGTTAAACAACAATATTTAATCCTTTCTCTCATAATAATACTAATGCACACACATCATTTTTTTAAATAATCATTTCTTTCTCCTCTTTCATATTTATTAGCATTAAATTTTCAAACAATCTTCTCTCTCTTCTCGTCTAAGTATTAAATTATCAATTATCTCATTTCTCTCATAAACATTAAATTATATTATATATTTATTTAAAAAATACTAAAATGTGACTGATTCAGGTTTATTTAAAAAATAATAATATTTATTCTATTTAAATGAATTTGAAAAATAACTATTTTTTCAAAAACAATTTATAGTAAATAATAATATATTTTTTAGAAAGGTAAAAAATAATGATAAATTATGCTGTTTTTGTTTTTGTAATGTTAATATATGAAACAATTTTTAACGTTCTTCTCTCTTAATTGGTTTTAGGAAGAACGTTTTTGTAATGTTAATAAAACAGTTATTTTTTATTACTTTGTTAAAAGGAAGTAATCCCTCTAAAAAAATAATTTCTTTAAAGAAATTTAATGTTCATGAAATTATAAAAAATATATTATTAATATATATATATATATATATATATATATATATATTATGATAGATGAAAGAAAGATTGATAATTTAATATTAACGAGAGAAAAGAGAAAAGAGAAGATAAATTGATAATTTATTGTTTTGAGATGAAAGATGATAGAGAAATAATTATTTTAAAATTGAATTATAAATTATTATAATATTTTTATATTAAATTTAATGACAATGATTTTTTGTCTTAATATTTATGATATTAATTATTAATACACTCATAAAAATGATATTTATGCATTTGTATTCCCATATATATATATATATATATATATTCTATTTTTTTAACATACTCATGTTAGAGTATTTTTGTAACTTATATTAAATTAGTCGGATAAAAATATAATTTTTTTTGATAATGAATTTATTTTAAAACAATATGACAATGTAATGTTTATATTTATGTTTCAGAGTCAAATCCACACACACAATATATATATATATATATATATATATATATATATATATATATATATTTATTTATTTATTTATTTGAATTTGATAAATTTTTATTTGTTAAAAAAATATTATGTGGTTTACACACTAGATTTTTTATTTATTTGAATTGATAATTTGATGCACGTTAGATAGCAAAACTAGATTATATTATGTTGTTAGTGTTCGAGATAGATCAAATTAATTTTTATAATTAATATTTCTCTCTCAGAATATTTTAGAGAAAACAAATATTTATCGAGAAAAAAATATTTGTTCAACCAGATAACAGTCTACAATCGATCAATGATTTTCCGAAACATCCTAGAAGAAATTGAAAACCAACGGCAACCGTTTCTGGAACTTTCCACCAGGATCGAGATCCTACACCTGTAGAACACTAACTTCAATAACCCGAATAATTTAAACACCTTATTCCTTCGACACCATCATCATCAACTACCTCAAAACTCTAAGCACAAGTTCTGAGTTGTTGTTTTGTGAGATAATAGCACATTAACAAGGGAAGGAGTATTACGACAGCAAACCTGAAGAGAAAAAGAGCAGAAGAAGAAGAAACACCAACAATGGGTGTGGATTACTACAAGATCTTGCAGGTTGATAGGAGCGCCAAAGACGATGACTTGAAGAAGGCTTATAGGAAACTGGCTATGAAATGGCACCCTGATAAGAATCCCAACAACAAAAAAGAAGCTGAAGCTAAGTTTAAGCAGATTTCCGAAGCATATGAGGTATGTTTTTCATAAGGGTGGGTGTTGCAAATTTCTTAGCCTTTTGTGGATTTGTGGGTTGAATAGTGAAACCTGATCAAATGTTTTATCTGGGTGTTGCTTACTTCTTTTTCTTCTGTTGTAATTTATGATGTTTTTTTCAATAGGGGTGTTGCAATTTTGTAGCTTTTTTTTTCTTCTTCTGAAATTAGGGAGTGAAATAGTGAAACTCGATAGAGTATTCCATATGGGTATTGCAAAACTTCAAGCTTTTTTTCTGAAATCAGGAGTGAATCAATTCATCTGCAATTGTGATTTCTAATGTTTTCCCGTTAGGGTTTTGCAAAATTTTTAATTTTTTTTTTCCTTCTGAAATTAGGAGTGAAACAGTGAAATCTAATAGAGAGGTTGATCTGGGGGTGGTGCTTACTTTGTTTTTTGTTGTGATTATTGAAGGTACTTAGTGATCCTCAAAAGAAAGCAATCTATGATCAATATGGAGAAGAGGGTCTGAAGGGTCAAGTTCCTCCTCCTGATGCTGGCGGTGCTGGAACTGGAACTACTTTCTTCTCCACAGGAGATATGCCGGGATCGTTTCGGTTTAATCCGAGGAATGCTGATGATATTTTTGCAGAGTTCTTTGGGTTCTCAAGCCCATTTGGTGGAATGGGTGGGAGAGGTGGCGCCGGTGCCGGTGCCGGTGCCGGTGCCGGTGCCGGTGCCGGTGCCGGTGGCATGAGATCAAGGTTCCCTGGTGGGATGTTTGGTGATGATATGTTTGCTTCTTTTGGGGAAGGAGGAGGAATACATATGAGTCAAGGTGCACCTCGGAAAGCTGCTCCCATTGAGAACAAATTGCCCTGCACTCTGGAGGAGATATATAAAGGGACTACAAAGAAGATGAAGATCTCTAGAGAAATTGCAGATGCCAGTGGGTGAGTAGAAGTTATTGCCTTGCTATTTCTTCTTCTATGTTTGAGGATCTTCTAGCTTTCTTAGTTTTTGTTGTTGTGTATGTGATACGATATCTAATAAATCATTTTGTGGATGGCTGAAAATGATTGAACTTTCAATTTGGTGCCAAGAAAAAGTATATATGCTTCCGCTAAGGAGAAACTAATAGATCCCAATTTTCATGACTGCAATCTGCTATTTTCACTTATGTTGATTGCTTGGCCTGAAAAGTTACACTTGAGAACTAATGCTTGCTCATTGGCTGTCCTTTGTGAATGCTCTTTTAGCTACTGAGTGATTTGCTTTGTTTTTCGGTGCATCTATTTCATCTTCTGTGGGCAATGTTCAAACCTTGATTGATGGTGTTTTATTTTACACAGTGGTTAATGCATAAACTGTCTTTTTGTTAGTGTCATTTGCTTTATTGTTTGAAGAAGAAAATTGCATGCTACTTTCTAGTAATTATACCAAGTAAAGTTTGTACACCCTCTCATCTTTGTGTTCAAGACATTCTTTAAGTGTTTACTATAGTTTCGAATTGAATTGAAACACTTATTGATCTAACAAGTCAGTAAGTGCTCGGCAAATTGCTGCATCAAGAACTTCTACTCTATAATCATAGTGTTTTGTTATTCTAACATGAAAAAAATGCATTAGTGTATAAACCCTTGTGCTGGAATGCATTAGTGTATAAACCCTTGTGCTGGAAAAGTGTTCTTTTTCTACCATCTTATGAGCAATGCCCCGTTAGGCCTTTAATTATTATTTTTATACAGATAATCCTTTTGAATAAAATTGTGATGTTCAAGGATTATTTTAATGTGCATTCAGAATGTACTTGCACTTTCTTTTGATAATCACTTGTGAATTTTCATTGTGTCTCAAACCGATTATTGATGCTTTCTCTTTCCTTGTGGTGCAGAAAAACCATGCCAGTAGAGGAAATCTTGACCATTAATGTCAAGCCTGGCTGGAAGAAAGGAACAAAGATCACATTCCCTGAGAAGGGAAATGAACAGCCAAACGTGACACCTGCAGATCTTGTTTTCATCATCGACGAGAAACCGCACGGTGTCTTCACCCGCGATGGAAATGACCTTGTTGTAACCCAGAAGATTTCTCTTGCAGAGGCATTAACTGGTTACACAGTGCACCTCACTACCCTAGATGGTAGAAACTTAACCATACCAATCAACAACGTTATTCATCCCAATTATGAAGAGGTTGTTCCAAGAGAAGGAATGCCACTTCCAAAAGATCCATCAAAGAAGGGGAACTTGAGGATAAAGTTTAACATCAAGTTCCCAACTAGGCTCACTGATGAGCAAAAAGCAGGAATCAGGAAACTCTTCAACAATGCCTAAGCTTGAGATAGTATAGTATTTGTCAGATTTCCATCTGGGAATTACTTTTTTAATTATGAAGATGTAAGATATACCATTAAACTTTGTTTTTTTCCATATGGATTGTAAACTTAGCGAAATTTTTTTGATTTGATTCTTTTGTGTGGTTTATCCGTTAATAATGTGCAAAGCTTTTAAATCCTTGTTATCTTATAGCATGGGATCAACATCGGTATGATTACATGCTCAATATTTAAATCACAAGGAAATGTTTTTGGCACCTAGTAACTTTGCATATATTTATTCTTGCAAGGGTGCGATAGTAATCAAAATTAATGTAAATTAAACTCTAAAAGGTGCTATTTTAGATTACATTTACACCCTGATGCGGAGTCCAAATTTATATTCGATTCTTTTAACTAAATTGTTTGGTTAATGATGAGAAAATTAATTGAAGTGAATTGTTTAATTCTCGATAAGAGAATTGATGATCGATATTTAGTGCGCATATATATGAAATATTTCAAATAAGAAAGAATTGATTTTAATGGTTAGATGTCGATAAGAGAATTGATGATCAATATTTAGCGCGCATATATATGAAATATTTCAAATAAGAAAGAATTGATTTTAATGGTTAGATTATAATTTTAAAATATTGATGGTCGAGATTAAAATCTTAATTTTTAATACTATATTTTTTCTTCTTAATAATTTAAATAATTACTTTTTAAATCAGTCACTTAAAAAATCAATAAAATGTAAATTTTTATCATTGGTTACTTAAATAATCGATTAAAAAGTTAATTTTTAAGATACGTTATTAATCGATTTAAAAAGTTTGACTTTTATGTTTCCTGTATAAACATTAACCTATAATTGATAAAAAAATATTAAAAATTGGAATTTTAATTTCAATCATCATTTCTTTTAATCATAATTGAATAGTTAAAATTAATTTTTCTCATTTCTCATTTTAAACTTCTTTTCATTTGATACATCATATATATATATATATATATATATATATATATATATATATATATGAATTTGATATATATAAATTTGTTAATATACACATATTTATCTCTTGTTTTTAGTATAAGTGTGTTAGTAAATTATATTATTGATATATTTTAAAAGAATGTTGAGTTATATAGTTTGTTAATGTTCACATATTTTTTTTTTTTTAAATTTGAGTGTTTTAACATTATTAATATATTTTTAGACAGCTTTTAGTCATTGCTTACTATAAAACCGAGAGAGAACTTAGTGTTGTGGTTTATTATGTACTGTCTACTTAATATAAAGATTTAGATGGGTAGACAAAAAGAAATAGAGTTGAGAAAAGTGTGTTGGCGTAATAGGTTTTATAAGTTGGCAAGAGGAGAGAGAAGGGATAGATGTAATAGGAAAAACAAAGAAATAATGATTTAATTTATACGGGAAAAAAATAAAGAAACACTAGAGACAGAATTTATTTGATAAAATATACGACGTGGTAAAAAGGGACAGAAATAGATCAATGTAATAGATAGAGAGAAAATTAATTATGTTTCAACTATATTTACCCATTAAATGAACGATAAGAAAATTTACTTGATTGATTGGTTTTAATGATATAATTGCATTGAAATTTTACAAATCTTATAGATGTTGTTATCAATTATATCACTAAACGATTTGATTTCTTGGAGAATAGATTAGGTTGGGTGTTAAATATATATCACTCAAGCTGGGAGACACAACAGCTTCCAATGGTAACATTAAGAACATACCTCAGCTTCTCAGGCCAATGCTTCTTTCCTCACTCTTTCTTGCTTAGGCTTTGATCTCCTCTCTTTCTACTTCCTTCTGCCATGTAATTTTTAAATTATCACTATTGAAATCTTGTGTTGTTAATTTAATTATATACTATAATCCAAGTTCTACATATAATATATCTTATTGTTGACAATTTTTGTATGTACGTGGTTGTTTTGTAGAAAATGGGTCGTGCAACAATAACCTTAAAATATATCTCAAATTAGAGATCTTGCAAGACAACTTTCATGCAGAGAAGGAAAGTCCTTATCAAAAAAACCTCTGAACCTTCCAAGTTGTATGGAGTTTGAAGCATGCTTGATTGTGCATGATGATGGCAATGTTGAATTAGTGACTTGATCCTAGAAGTGACAATTAATCGAAGAAACTCAAAAATAGTTAAAACTTGATTTGATAATTAGTTCGTTGAATTTCATTTATGAATCAAATGAATTGAATTTGAATTAAAAATTGAGCTAGTTAAATGAATCAAACTTAAGCTGCGAATAATTCGACTCATTAGATTCATGAATTGTCTTGACATATATATATATATATATATATATATATATATATATATATATAATTTATATAATTATAATTGAGTTTTCTATTATTTTATATATGCAATGTGAGATAGTTATTATTTATGCACTTTGGTTGTAATTATGTTTTTTTGTGAAACCTTATGGTATTACAAAATTAATATAATAAATTTAGTTTTATCTTTTTTAAAAAAAAGTAAACAATTATTTTTATCTAGAATCTACTAATAAATTGAAATTTTGAAATGTATAGGATTGTAAAAAATTGACTCTTGATTCATGTGATTTGAGCTAATGGGTTGAACCGAACAATTTGCGAGCTTGAACCGAGTCAAGTTTAAGTTGAAAAAATTCATGTCGAGATTAAATCAAGCTTCGAACTGAGCTAAATATTAACAAACTTAGTCAAATTTGAACCAAACTTTACTCAACGTGACTAATTTCCAGCCCTTGGTCCTAAGATCCCACAGTGGTGCGCTCCATCATTGAGAAATATGAGCTTCAAAGGAATGAGATACCTCCCAAGAAGTTTCGTATTCATGAATTTATTGAGAATAGGAAGAACATGATTGAAGCCTAGATTTCCAAAGTGTGTAAATAGATTACCAACATCAAGTATTCAACTTGGGATCCAAGTATCACAAACATGGAAAATGAGCAATTGAGGGCTTTCATTGCTTAGGTGGATGCCAAGCTTAGATTAGGGTTTGTATCATATGTTGAAAAGTAAGCATAAAAGTGAATCAAATTTCATGCAAAACATGGCTTTGGGAAGTGCTTCCTACTCCTATTGAACCACTTAATAATAATGGGAGGCTAGACGTTACAAACTCAATAAATTAGGTTTGCCCATCTGTTTGAGGATGACAAGTTGTAGAGAAAAGGATCTTAGTGCCAAGCTTACTCCACAAGATCTTCCACAAATACCTAGGGAACTCAGAATCTCTATCTGATACAATGCATCTTGTTAGTCCATGTAGGTGCACCACCTCTCTAAAGAACAAGTTTACTACCATACAAGCATAATTCACTTTGTGGCAAAGAATGAAGTGAACCATCTTTGAAAACATATCAACCACAACAAAAATAGAGTCATTGCCTCTCTTATACATTGGAAGACCAAGTACAAAATCTACGGATATGTTGATCCAAGGAGAGGTTGTAATGACCCGCCTCGTCACTATTGTATCATTGCCTCTTAATCACGTTATTAACATGTTTTAGATGAAAACCCCTTAGCTTTTCTTTGGATTACCAAAACTGTAGTAAATTTTTCGCGAGCACACAATACTCATCATCATCAAATAAATACATAAATAAGATACATACAAAACATCTCAAGTACATGTATATATAAATATATACGTACACATACAAAACATAGTTTTTAATAGTAGATACAGTTGTTCATGACTAAAATATGTAAGCCTTTCAAGAGAAACATGAAACTACACAACAAAAGGTAATTCTAAAAAAGACACAGTTCTTGACCGGGGTCTGATCCATTGTCATCTCGGCACCTTGGTGACTCCAACCAAAAGGGGTCATCTTCCCAGTCACCTACTACTGTCTATCTGCTCACAAGAACCAGGTTTGCAATCATTACAGGTACCAAACTACACGGCACAACAAAGCAAGAGTGAGTTCATCATGTTAAACAACATACAATAAATAACATCAGTTAGGGAAGGCAATCCAAACATCACAATGTCACCATAATGTCCAAGCAATTCATCACGCACCCAACACAACAGTCATTCAACAACATTCCATAAGTCAACTTATAATATCTAGCATGATGCATGCCCCTGACTCAACTCTCAGCATGCAATGTGGTACCATCCCGGAAATAGTCCATTCCTGTGGTCTCGATGATGCAGTAGCTTGTCAGGGTCACTCTGTCGTGCATAGGTCGCTCCCCCCGGTAGTGATCAGCATCCGAGTGTCAGAAGGAGTTCCTAACAGACGTGGCCCCCCAGTAGCCTGATACCCTACAACCAATCATCCTATTTCTGTCATGCAAATGTCGTATGTCTCATGGGCACCATCAATGCATGACCCAGTCAGGAACAGCTCGTCCTGGATAGGTTAATACGTCATGCACCCCCCATGTACATACCATCAAAATCACGGGCTGCCCCAACATGGGCTCATCGATGCACTGACCGCGGTCCTTGCAAGGTTAACCACCCGGTCTCGGCATCTCACGTGTCTATACATAGCCTATCACCATGACACCATCAATGTATGACCCAGTCAGGAACAACTCGTCCTGGATAGGATACTTGTCATACACCCCCATGGGTATCTATGTATATCTACCCGTATTCAGATAACCATGGGAACCATCAATGCATGGCCCGACCCGAGAATAACTCATCCTGGCTAGGACACTGCCATGCACCCCCCATGGTATCAATGCATATATACTCACACTCGATACCCATAGGCACCATCAATGTATGATCCATTCAGGAACAACTCGTCCTGGATAGGATACTTGTCATACACCCCCTATGATATCGATGCATACATCAATATCTCAAGCCATCACATAGGCCGACCTCAACTATTATTAACATAATCACATACGTCCCTTATACATCATTCACAAACACCACAAACAAGTGAGCCGGTGTCAAGTATTAGGTGTCTGGGTTGGCACATAGATATAATAACTTTATGTAAGAATCCGAACAAGGTCGGACAAGATCGGACAAGGTTGGTAAAGGTTGGTCAAGGGAAGACAAAGGTTCGTCAAAGGCGATCAAGGGGTCCTTGGGTTTCTATAAAATACCAAGTACGGACTCAGCACTATGCAATTGATTACATAAGCGCTATAAACGATTATAACAGATAGCGCTTGCAAGACTCGAGATTGTATTAACATCACCAACCTACACAAGGTTGTCTGGGTAAGGAAACCCGGTAGCTCACAAAGAAAAGGTACGAGTTCTACCAAGTAAGAAACCCGGTGGCTCCCAAAGAAAAGGCTTGAACTTAGCGATTCTAAAGAGAATAGCCCATCCTGGGTGAGAAACCCGGTAGCTCTAAGGAAAGGAGATGAGCTTAACCGAGTAGAAGACCTGATGACTCTTTTCCCGAGAAGGCACGAGCTCATCCGAGTTAAGGAACCCGATGGCTCTCTCGAAGTAACTTGAGCTCAACAGCTGTAAAGTACCACCTTGGGTAAGGAACCCAATATATCTAAAGAAAAGAAACGAGACCTAGCAGCTCTAAGGAAACGACTCCGGGTAAGAACCTGGTATATAGACGTTCGCCAACAGGGACTAAGAGTCATGTCCTGCATGCACACATGCATGCTACCTAAACAACATAGCTCGACATACCCATCCCGGTACCCGACACCTCCACGAACACTACTACAAGGTGACTTGGGAGTTTTCAGCATCACAATGCCAACTTCACACACATGCACGGGGAGTTCTTACAGCATCAACTCCCCCATAAGAATACCATCAAGCATCAACACAAAACACCAACCAACAAACATAAAGCATATCACGTCTCATTCATTAAAAAGGGCATATCTTTTCTGGAAAACAACACACACCAGAGACATGTAGTTATTGTCATGGTTGGACTCCCTGGTCCCCAACCATGGAATCTAAAGTCGTTATCAAACATAATAAACTCCCCTTACCTAACCAGGAGTTCTTCGTACAGGTAAGCGATGCTGAAACACCGTCTTCATGAGCGTGTCCGTTTTCTTTCGAACCTTAAGAAGGATGTTCGCCGGCCTCTGCTCTGGTCACGAGGTTCCTCTTATCGTAAGGGGGTTCGTGGCAGGTATGGTGGTCTTCGAGGGCTGAAGGTAACATAGAGGGGTTGAGGAAGAGCGGTTTTTGGGCAAGCTTAGAGAGAGAAGAGAGGAAAGAGAGAAAAAGGAGAAAAGCTCAAGGAAGAAGAAAGGGAAAAGCACCCTCTGCTACGCACTCTGCTGCTTATAAACACGGCTGACAAGGCACGTCCACTTAACGTGCACGACCAGCAACCATAGAACAACAGTGTTGACTTACGTCTAATCATCCATCAAGCATGCATACCAAGGCAGAACAGTACCAAACAATAATTACCAAATAATCAAGCATTACATACACACAAAACGTCCAGCTTAGCACACTTTAAAATCTGAGGTGTTACAGAGGTGGGGTTAGACAAAGGGGTATACAATGCATGGTTTAACACCTTAGATTTAGATTTATGACATACAATGAATTTGGCACAATATCTATTAACATCATGTTTCGTTTTAGACAAGAAGATATGCTCGTGAAAAATGTACAAAGCCTTGTCAACCCCAAAGTGACTCACCAATCCTTCCTCATGAGCTTCTCTGATCAACAACTCATACAAAGAACTCTTAAGTGTAACGACCCGCCTTGTCGCTACAGTATTAGTAACTCTAATTGTGTGAAATTCAAATTTTTAATGAAAATCCCATTAATTTGATTATGAAAATGGTAATAAATTTTTCCTAATAATACAATCATCATACACTCGATACAATTACAATAATTGAATACATATGTATACATATACTAAATCAGTACTCATCATTCACATGTTTAGAACTTAATTTAGTTTCACATGTATTTATAACTCAAAATATACATGTCCACAAAAAGAATTAAGGGACTAGCTATGAAAGAGTTGATTAAAAAAACACAACTCTTTCCAAAAAGAATTCCAACGTCATCACGTCGGCTTGACAGCTCCAACAAAAAAAAGATATCCTTCCAAGGTCACCTACTGTTGCTCATCTGCTTACACAAACGAAGATTCGTAATCATTACAGATACCAACCACACGGTACAACAAATGCAAGGGTAAGTTTATCTTACCAAAAAAATAACAAGTACCATATAACACTAATTATAAGAGAACAACAATAACAACTCCAACCATTCCTAAAATCAATCAGTTACACACACACATGCAACAAACTAGTCATCTACTTTTCCACAATTCAACACAATTATGCTCAATATGATGCATGCACTTGACTCAACTCTTAGAATGCAATGTGGTATCATCCTCATGAAAATAGCCTCTATCAAGAAAATCATGCAGTAGCTTGTCGAGGTCACCCTGTCGTGCACTGGTCGCTCCCCCCCATGGTGATCAGCCCTAAGTCTCAAGAGAGTTCCAAACAGAGTGATATGCCCCCTAGTACCCCCGGTACTTACTGCCACCATTCTATTTCCATCCATGCAATTATGAAGTATGAAACATAGGCACCATCAATGCACTGACCATGGATAGATAGAGACCAAAATTTTTAACAATCTTTTTCTCTCTTGGAATGCTTAAAATTCATAAACCCTCCCTCGCAAGGTTACCAGTCATGCACCCCCCATACATACACACAACATCACCAACGCACTGATCGTGGCTAGGAACAAATCCTTCCCCACAAGGATAACCAACCGGTCAATGCACCCCACGTGAACATACACAACATACAACCATGGGCACCATCAATGCATTGACCATAGATAGATAGGGACCAGAATTTTAAACAATCCCTTTCTCTCTTGGGATGCTTAAAATTCGTAAACCCTCCCTCGCAAGGTTATCCAATCATACACCCCCATGATATTCATGTGTATCCACAACACAATGACATTGTTCACATCAGCATAATCTCTCATCAATGTCATTATCAATCATCAACCACATCATCTCAATATCATAATCATACATATCAATGTCGTCTCATTTCCAACATCATCAGCCACATCAACATTATCTCATTTGTACATCATCATTATCTCATTCAAACATCACCTACACATCAATAACATTTTAATTTCAATATCATCAACAACATCTATAATAGATACACCGCATCCCATTAGTTAAAAACATCGTTTATTTTGAAAATTAGCGCACACAAGAACAAACACACATCAATCATAAATACATCGCATCCCATTAGTTAAAAACGTGGTTTTTCTTGAAAAACTAGCACACAACAAGGATAGACAGTTATCCTCATAGTTGGACTCCCTGGCCCCCAACTATAGTACCAAAACTATAACTAAATAATAAACTCTCATTACCTAACTAGGAGTTCTCCTGTTAAAACCTTGCGGTGTTGTTTTGAGATTCTTCAAATACGCGTGTTTTCGTCCAAACGCAAAGCTCTATACACCAAATTGAAGGCAATTTAGTATAGATTTTCAAGGTAAGATCAATATTAACATTTGGGGTCAAATACCCACTCAAATCAAAAGGGGCTAAAAAGGGTGTTTTGGGAGTTCATACCAAAAGACATTATTTTGAAATTCCGATCACACCAGTGTGACCGGGGTTCAACAAGGATCACAAAAATGACATCAATTTCATAAAAATGACACTTTTACAACATCTCATTTTCAAAGGGTTTTCAAAGGAAGTGGTAAAACTTCCATAACGATACCTAAAACGCAAGAGACACTAAAAGAAGCTTAAACTAGCTAGAAGAAGACAAAGGAAGCCAAAATTACCTCAAGGAAACCAAGAAAGAAGGATTGAGAGCTCCGTTCTCTACCGAAACTTCGAGAGAAGTTTCGAAAATTCTGCTCCGATTACAAGGTTCTTCTCCGTGTCGTGGTCCCGTGGTAAGCAACGGTGGCCCATGGTGGTTGATGGTGGTCGTGGGTGGTGGAGAGAGAAGTTCTAGGATTTTTGGGTGAGTTTAGAGAGAGAAAGAAGTGAAAAACGCGTTCTGCACGCTGCTAGATGTATTTATAACCCGAATATCCCACTCAGCGTGCCTGCAGGTCTCGGTCAACGCGTCCTGGCTCGCTCAGTGCAATTTTTTCTCTGTCAGAAAATATCTTGGAATTGTGCTCAGCACGACATCAAAAGTCCTGATTTTGAAGATCTCAACGGTCAAAATATGAAGAGATGAGTTGAGAAGCTACTGCCAAAATTTGAAAGCAATGCAATGGTTAACAAATCCGGGATGGTAGTTTTACCAAAGTAGGTTACAGGTCAAACTATCACTCTCGCATTACAAAAATAAATCAAACAAAGTTCACATAACTTACATTCACACCAAGCAATTTCACAAGGTTAATCTACACAACCAATCAACTAATCCAAGCTTATCAAACAATCAAATAACACAACAAATATATAAAATATCTATTTTCAATTATCGAAATTTTAGGGTGTTACATTAGGCACACACAACCTTTTGTCTTTAAATAGAAAATGAAAATCTTCATGCCTAAAGAATCCATTGAGCAATTTTCTCACACAATTCAAACAACCTAAAGAAGTCATCATCACAAGCATACAACTCCTTTATGTGATCAAACTCAAGCATTTTAGTTTCAAGCATGATTAGTAAAGAGTATCTGAGTATAGACCACCACATTGACCTTACCTTGCTTATGTTTTGATCACATATGAAAATTGTTTGAAAAATTCTATCCATTTGGCAGGTTGCTTGTGAGAGTTTTGTACACTTGACAACATTATCTCTTATCTAAGGAATTTGTGATATATAATAATCACGAATCTCTTCACACATCATTAAGGAAAATTGACTCAATAAGTGATCAAAAGAAAAAAAATTGATCTTATGATTTCGATTTGCAAATGAAAAATAAAATTTTGTTTGACTACAAAATACAAAACTAATTCTTTCTACTTCAAAGATCTGAATGGTGCCTCTGATAATATTCTCAAAAAAGAAAAATTATGTTTTTTTACAGTAATTTTTTATGGTTTAAAACACTAAATTTGTACCTTAATAGTTTTAAAAACTTTTTCGGTCCCTTCCAGTTTATATTTTATTTTTATAATTTTGGAAGTGTCTTAATTTTTTTATATATTCCCTAAATATTTACTGCATTAATTGTTTTTATTTTTTCAAAAATATCTTTTAAGTAAAGATGTAATAATTAAGTAAAAAGAATGAAATGTTATTAATTTTAAGGATAATTCTAAAAATATATAAATGATCGAAAATTTAATACCAATTATTAGTTACAGGAATAGTTAGACTAGGCTCGCGTTTGTGTTTATGATTTTCCGTAGCATAAAAAAACCCACCTAAAGATTAATAATTTAACTAAATCTCAGTGGAATGCAACCTACAGCTGAGAGAACGACAGATGATGGATATTCTCTTTCAAAATACGAGAAACAAATTTTCTTTCATAATTTTACAATCTACAAATTCCCTCACAAATACATTATCATTGGCCTATGCCTACATTACTAAACAAACTCTCAAAATTTAACTACATACTCTTGTGGAGTCACTTGCAATGACTGATACTACTTTTAATCACTATAGTCTGATGATGTAGAACCAACTCCATCCAGATCCATATTTTGCTCTGCATTTTCTTCTTTCCTGTCCCTTGCATCTGAGTTGCCCCCAATTATGTAACCTTCAACATCAAGATCAATTTGCCTGTCGTCATCATCATCGTCGTCAACGTTGTCATCAATATCCATAACTTCCTTACCAACCACATTATAGTGGCTTCCATGTAATAAGTTTTCAGACTTCCCACTAAATACACCCTGATATCCATCATTACTATCCACCAGATAATCATACTCATCACCTATTTCTTGATAAACATCATCTTCATAGCCTGATCTCTCTGAACTACTAGCATGTAGTGCAGCGGCTTCCATTTCACCTTCATTAATCTCCTCTTGGACAAAGATACCAGCTGCTTCCTCCAAGACATCTTTTGGGGTATCCCTCTCACCAGTGATCACATCCACCTTGGCTTCTGATTTCTGCCAGCTTCTAATGCTACGAGGACCACGGGCATTTCGTCCTTGTCTGCATGGTCTCCCTTTCCATTCAAGTAATTTTCCCATTCTCCTGCTTCTAGAGGTAGTGCTTCTCTTTTTAGAACTGGATCTTGAACTAACCACCCTCCTTTTTGATGATGTTCTTCCCCCATTAGAACGGCCACGGCCCTGTTGGGTCCTTTGTCCTCTGCTGCAGCTCGTAAGACCAGCTCCAAGATCAACCCAGTTCTCTACAGCACATTCAGCTTGATGTGAAGGTTCAATTGCACCAGCATTGTAGGATTTTCTGGCAGAAGCATGTTTTGATGGAAGCTTCTGAAGTGAGAAACAAAAAGTCAGGGAAATTCAAAGTTCAAACTAAAAATACATATTCGAATTATGATAGGCTGATTCCCACAACATTGCAGCCAAATTATTGTCTTCTTTTCTTAAATTTCTTATAGAAGCATACAAAGATTACAAGTGTTGTCATGCTAGAGAAATCCATTTGCAAGGCAAACCTACTGAAATTCAGATTCCTCTCCTTGCTCTCAAATAAGAATGATATAACACACCCTACGTTCTTTATTTTGCTAAACTGAACATTGTCCTACCATAATTTCACAGAATATTACAAAGTTCCATCAAGTGTACAGATAATAAGTTTAAAGTTGTCTTTTTCTTTTGAATCAGTTTTTTAATACCATATTCAGTTCTTTTTCCTCCATTCACCAACCATGTTCCCCTTGCCATAATCTTAAATAGGCATATTTCAGTAAACTCAAATGTATATAGCCGCTCAAATGAAATCATAAATGGTAGTATGATTACAAAATTGTATAAGAAAAAACTTCAGTTGATAGAATAAAAGTGTGGAGGGTGGTTACATGAATTTGTAACCATCCTCCAAATGTATAACTTAGACACACAGGCACGAGCATGTTCACACGCGTACATGTCCACATTTATATAATTGTACAGAATCCAGATCTTGGGTCAACCTGGTCCTAAGTCTTAAACTGGCCTACTATTTGGGTAAAAATCAGATTGTGTTGGGTTGAAACTCAAAAAGATTGGACTGCACAAAAACAAATTCCCAAACCTAGCAAATTAGTAGTAATGTACCCTTCTGAAAGGAGTGCAACCTTCTTAGTCATTTTCTTTATCCTCAACCCCTCACCTAAGGGCTTTTGGCAGCCCTTTCAATTTTTTTTTCATTTTAAATGAAGTATGAACTTCTTATCCTTGGCACAAGCACAGTGGTAAAGTTGTGTCTTGGTGACTTGTTGGTCATGAGTTCGAATCCGAAAACAGTCTCTTTGCATATGTAAGGGTAAGACTGCGTACAATATCCCTCCCCCTTATCTTCGCATAGTGGGGAACCTCTGGACAATGGGTACGTAGTTTTTAAATGAAGTATGAACACTGCAACGTTATATTTATTTATTTTCCTCAAACCCTTTTAACATTTTCACAATAGTTCACAATCAAAGTAGGAAAAGGAAGAATACTCACCATCATAATTCCAATTTTCTTATCCTTCTCAGACTCCAGCTTCTGCTGTGAGGTGTAAAAGATACATGCATCAAGTTGCAAGAGCCTTAGAGCTACAGCAGCTGATGTATATGGAACCCATGGAAGTACAGGCATCCTTTCACCATCAATGGAATCATTAGTGTGACATCCAGAAGCACTAAACAAACCCAATAGCTCACAAGTAGTTTCATAGTTTGAATCCAAATACTCCCTCTTTATAGCACCTTCCAATGCCGTCAATATCTGAGAAAGAAATGATATCTTACACATCAGTATCAGGGTAAACAAATAAATGAAAAAGCTCAAGATAAACTATGCATATTCCACTTCTTGTTAGAAATGGAGTAAACAAGAAAATACATTACGATGAACAAAAAAAACCTTAAATGGTCAGCAATAAGGTATGATTGTATGAAACAATCCGTGTTGAGAAAAGAAGCACTACTAAACATCAATATTAAATTTTAAAATGTTTAGACTAACACAATAACTAGCCAACTAGGCATATCATCAACTGGATCACACCAGCTGGCTGGAAGAACAGTCCAGATGTGATCTGGCTATCCAGTTTGAACATTATCCAGTTCAACCACAAAATCAAACAGTTGAATCAATCAAATCATGACCCAAAGGTCACACCAGTTCAATCCCATGCTTAGTGTTTAGAACATTGAATTTGGTAAAAGAACACGTTTGAAATAACTTCTATTCCTTAGAAGTTCAATTGCAAAGACTTGAAGGAAAGACTATTATACACAATTACCAGCATTGTCCTTCCTCATTATCCGTTTTATCACATGACAATGTAATTTTTCAACCAGAACAATGACCCTAAATTTTTCTTGGTCTTAATTATCTAAATATTTTCCAGTTCCTTATTGAATTATTAGCACTACCCCACTATTGGAAACAGGGTATGATACGGCATTAGTTAGTCTTTCTGTCTGCAACAGACATGGGAAGTTCAAAGCTGAGCTTAACTTGAGACCATTAGCAACCATCTGGAAGTTCCAAAGCATGATCTATCAAGATGAACCAGATTATAACCTGAAGAAGGTCTTCACTTGATGAGGAAGCATCCAGCTTTGCGCTCCAAGATTTCCTGTAGCTGTCTCTCCAAAGAGGTTGCAGAGCTTCTAGGGGAAGGGTTACCTAAAACCCATAAACACTATCAGCTCCAGTGAACTCAAACAAACAATAAACAGAGACCTTATCTAAATTCCAAACACCTATTAAGAAAATAGTTATATCTAACTAATCCACAAATCACAGTCAAGAAAAAATAATATAAGGTTATCACCTCAACAATTGACAGTAAGATTTTGAGCAATCTGATCCTCAAAGACAATGAGGATGAAGCATGAAAACAATCAATGTCAATCTTCACTTTGCCTTCAGAATGAATAATATGTTTGGAAGAACTAGGGTTGCTCTTACAAGCACTGAAGGTTCTACAGCAGGCAGAGCATGGAGCTCCCCCGGAGAAATAGGCATGAAGGCACAAATCACATATGGACTCCAGTTGGTGGCACCACTTCTTCCCAAACTTCATTGCACATAGTACTGAGAAATTTAGACATTCCTTTCGCATCCATTTCTGAAAGTCCCAATATCTCATAAAAGCATCTTTGTTATCTGCTTCATTTCTTCCAAGCTGAACCACAAAAGATGTTGAGGTCTCTGATGCATCCAGATTATCAATGCATACAGAGGAAGAACCATGAACATTAGCACTGTAATCTTGGTTTGAAGCCATTTCAACAGCTTCTGTCTTGAGTCTCTCGACAGAGTCTCCATTTTGCATTCTAATGTTAACATTTTGGGCATTCCTTCTAACAAATTCTTTGAAGTACGTCTCAATTCTTTGCAACATCATATGCAAGTGGGACTCCCTAATCCCACGTACATCCAAAGAAGCCAATAAAGCATCAAAACCCTGCATGTAAAAGGAAAATAATGAAGAAAACAAACACAACAGAATATCGAGGATAAATAGAAATAAGACTTTATATACAAGATTTTATACAAGGAGGCAAAAAAGAAACGAAAAACTAGTTTTAAGCATCTATGAAAATAAGATTTTATATATAGATGCACAGGAAATAATGATATCACAAAACTTTGCAAATAATCTATGCAGTTGGTAGCATTAGAAGTGATGGCTTCCACTTCCACATGCAAATCATTAGTAATTAGTAATAGACATTTTCTGCATTAGCTACATCGAGCTTCACAGAGTAAAGATAACATAAAAGATGCTACTAAGAAAATGCAAAGACAACTGCAAAATTTTATAAGATCAACTCAGCCTCATAGAAGCAATACCTCTTCAGAATCAATCAGCTTCCAACGACCATCATGCAACTCCACAAAAATCCTGCCACAACCTGGATCATTTTGAGCAGATGTTGTGAACTGCCAGTATCGATTACGTCTTCGATCCAAACCAAGAGGCAATGACCTATACATGTAAGTTTGCTCAGCCAAGTGACCAACATATGACTTTAAATTTGACCTTGATTTTTCAACAACATATCCTGAGTGTTGGAAAGAATAATTATCTGGGCCAGTAGAACAATCTTGCATCAGCTTATTGACTTTTAACGGAGAACTCTGAAGATGATTCTGATTTTCCCGTAGTTCATTGCTCTGTTCATGCAGGTCATGGGAATTGAGCAAAGCCTTGCTATTTTTATCATCAACAATAAGCACTGGGCTATGTTTACGATCTGCTGAGGGAAATACAACAGCCGGCTCATTCGTTTTGTCCAAATAAGAGACAGACTGCATCTTAACAAAGTAATCCTCTTTAATACGGCGTTTATCAAGCTGTGCTTCTGCCCACATCTGCTTTTTTAAAGCATTTGCTGCTTCTAGACGTTCCTGAAACACTACTCATCAGAAAACCCCACGCGTACGCACACACACACACACACACTTGTATATGTTGTTTTAAGGCCACCTACAATGGTGATAAAAGAAAGTACAAAACTAAGAAAATACCTCAAGTACCACACGAATTGAATTTCCTTCAGTTGCCACACCAATCAAAGCAACAAGAGCATGAAGACGCTCCACTACACTAAGATCCGAGTATTCTCCCTCTGTAAGCCCTTGTATCCATGGTTCACCTGGAATGTTTTCATCAACATCTATTCCTTTGACATTAGGATCAACCACATCATTGTTGCAAACAGCAATTTCACTAGAGGTACTAACATCTTTATGTTCATTAAAGTCTTTGGCAACAATTGAAGCTAAATCCTCACCCACTTTCTCATGGCAAGTATCATGAGTTTGCAAAACCTCAACGCTGTCCTTTCTATTTCTCATCTCAGAGTCTGCATTAAATCCCTCATAATTGGAACTCTCCTTTTTTGTATTTGTTTCAGTTCCTAAATCATCAATCTCCGGATCTTCTGCCATATCGCTTTCAGAATCTTCATCCCTTTCACCATTATCAGCAGCTTCTGCCTCCACAAATCCACTTCTGAACATCCTGATTCTTTCCCTGGCACCAGAATAAATTGCTTCAGAATCAGCTGGGTCCTTTCTATATGCAGGACGTACACAATATGTTGAAGGAGCTGTCCTTTCAAATAGTTTTGTATCCCTAGACAAAGCAGCAGAAATAGAAGCCTCTGGTGTTTTGCTTGTTGTAAGATCACGAAGTCCAGATTTCTATATAAACAAAAAAATAATAATAATAATGAAGAAAATTTAATCATTAACATGAGATTATGAATAAGACATCCAGTAGAATAGTTATACCTGAATCTTGTCTGCAACTTCCAATATATTAAGGCCTTTGCTTCCTTCAAGAGAAAGGACATGAAATGCAGCAAATTTAACAGTTCCAGGTGTCAAACAATGCCTCGATCTTCTGGAGTTAGATAATCCCTTCTCTTGCATAATAGCAACAGCATTTTCAACAGCTGCTCCACTGCGTAGATTAGAAATTATATCTCTACCATCATTTCCCTGCACTTGCAACCCAGAAGGGGATTGAGAAAAAAACCCGACACAAAACCAACGAAATGAAATTAATATCCCTTTTGTTATGGAATGCTTAGAAAAATTATTTTCAAAGCAACACAAATACCAATTATGAACACAATTACAAATTCACAAACATGACAAGCAAATATGTGCTTTATTTCATCAATCATTCATCTGAAAGTTATAGAGTAATTCCTCAAAATTCTCCTGCTTCAGAAAGGGAGGAGAGAGGTGATTCAGATCCCCCCATCCCCCCAATTCAGAAGTAACAAGTTAAATACCTTTCATTTTTCTGTTTCTTGACATTGTATTTGATTAATAAAAATATGTATAAATGAAAATGTATAACCGACTTTATTGCATTTATTGCATGATGATGATGATGATGCAAATCGGATGCAACCAAAGTATGGTGCACCAATGCACAAAGCATAGCAATATCGATTATATTGAGAAAATGTATGTTCAAGAATAATTATAAAGTAGCAACATTTGGATCAACCTGCCCAATCTTTTATTTATACTTAAAAAACTACAATTTAACATTTAATAAATGTACAACTAACCAGTGCCCTAATGGCAATGGTTAAGGAATCAATGAATAGAAAATTTTTATTGGATGGTTGCATTGGCAATCATGAGTGTACTATTACACTTTTTAATAATAAAAACTTTGTACTTTTGATTCCTTAACCAGGTTAGCATTTTTCCAAATTATAATGTTAGGTACCACAGATAAAAAACGGCGACTTGATGCTAGTGGTTTCCACCTAAATGTATGCAGCATAAACTGGGAGACTTTTTCAGGATTTAAACCCATGAACTTCCAGGTCACAAGGAGGCAGCAACCTTATCTTTGCACCAAGGCTCATCCTCCAATGCTTTTTTTTTATGCAACTTCAATTTTTTGGACAAGGCATTGGTTTAGTAGATTTAAATATAAAAGGGACCACATAACTGTTTGTAAAGAATTTTTCCTCATGACATGTATAAAATGCAAGCTCTCAAAAGTGACAAAAAAGTTAATCATTGCAGATGGTAAATTGTTTGACTCAAGAAATAAAGACACTGAATTTTGAATAATAGTTGATATAACCATCTGTTATTTAGGCAGATTTGGGTGTATACAACAAAAACAGGTTTTCCTCCTAACAAGAGTCTCCTCCTTCAATAGAAACACAAACCTGCAAACTACACCTTTCAAAAACATCTTTCGGTAACTTCCTATACAGTATGCACCCTACTAAAAACATAACCATCTCAAAGAGAAAAATATGACTGCCTATGCTTATGAGCTACTAATAGATTAAGCCTGCCTTTCATTTTTTGTAACATAAACCTTTGACGGCCTCTGTCATCACCCTTAACAGTCCCCTTCGGTCTATCATAAATACAATGGCTGACAATAAATTTTTAATTGAAAGCAATAGTGATGAATGGTGGGGGAAAAATACCTCATTATTATTGCAAGGATGCACCTGCTCAATACTCTGTTTCTTTAATTGGGGCCCAAATCCTGCTGACAAAGCAAATTGTCGCAAGATCTCTGGCCATGTTAAGGGATTTAAATGCCGCTGCCAATTTCTTATATCAAATCCCCACAGATAGGCCTGACAATAGATTCCAAACAAGTTTATTTGGGTTGAGAAGGAAAGAACACAACAGATAATATATTTAAAAGCTGGAGGGATGAAAAAAAATTACTCACCCCTTCAACTACCTGTGGATGCCCCCCCACCACAGTTTGTAACACTGTGTTGGTTGCATCCTAACCCAGTAGAGGGTGTTCTTGCAACATCTTCAATATCTTTTATAATGGATCTCAGAAGTGCAATATGAATCTCACCTAACAACCTTGGATCCTGCATTATTAAGATAGCAAATATAGATCCATCATCACAAAGCTCTGTTAGAAACGTGTAAGTATGTCAAGGCTCATTGTAATATCTAGGTTCAGGGCATCAAGTAAATATGGTACTCAGGAAAACTGAATCTTCGTATTTAATATATTCATTCATTAAATAAATATTGAGTCCATGGTGTAGTTGAGTTGAGACAAATGATTTTCAGCATAAGCTTCTCTTTACTATCTCTATCAGAAATCATAAGTTCAAGGAATAATTTTAGGACAAACAAGACCTTGAATAGGACCTTAAAGAAAGAGATAACCTGGCAAAAATGGGTGGAGAAAAGTATACTTACATGGTCATGAAAAGCTTGTATAAGTTCATCCAAGGTAAATGGCCATATTCCAAGAACATCAGCAAAGGTAATCAAGAACCTCCAAACCTAAATACAAAGCATTTATATTCATCACAGTTGAGAGAAAATCCAGTAAACCACATATAGTTACTAAATGCAATAAAAAGAAATAATTTTATATTTTGAAATATTGGTATAGTTTAATAGCTTTAATTAATGAGAACAATAAATATCTTCATAAGAAAAACTAAGCACAATTACAGGCTCAATCCAGGTATTTGATGGACCAGTGAGGCAGAGCAAACACAAATGACAAAAGAAAATTTCCCAAGTGGTGAGTGAGCAGGTCACATGGTTCAATAACAATACAATCTACAAGAAAGCAAGACCATGCAGAAAATAAAATGAGTCATTTATCACATGATACAATAATGCACAATAAGAAACATATTTGAACCAACCATGACTAGGTTGCAGATTTTATATTGGTGAAGGGAGATAGTTTTTCACAACTTTGGTTAGCCTCACGGACAGTAATAACATCAGAGTCTCAACAAATTTCATCTACTAATCAAAAAATAAAAAATAAATAAATAAATGAGAAAAACAATCTTACCATCAGAAGATTACCCACGTTCTCATCAGAATCTGACCAAGGTTTAATTGAAAATACTCTTTTCAACTGTACAGACTTTGGTGGGAAGGATGCCCGTCCATCTGAAAAACCAGTGCATGTTTGGTCTAAATTAATGTTCAAGGAAAAATCCCCCTCCCCCAAAAAGCCCATCTATTAAGATTTTGATTATAAGCTGTTTTGAACACAATAATCTTTAATATCCTTGTGAACTAAAGGCATCCCCTTTTTAATACAAATATTAAGGTATATACTCAAAATGAATTAGATGCCCCCTCTGAAAGAAGATACTTTTGATGTTATTCCCTGTTCACACAATTTTTTTCAGGTATCAAGTCAATTTGCAGCATATACAAACTTCAATTTCACTGCTGATTAAAAAAAAAACACTGCTTTCAAAATGAGTTAGAAGCTAAGCAGATCAGCATGACAAAAATGGCACAAAACAAATTCTAATTTGAGCGCTTCAGTTACCAAACTGCACAATCTTAAGCAAGCAGATATAAGATAGCAAATGCAAATAAGCAGAAAAATTAAGCAAATTATCAAATTATTTACCTCGATATAATTCAAGATTTTGAATAGCTTCATAGTCAAGAGCCAGTATCGAAGAGAGTTCCTTCTTTGATGCAGCTAACTCCATGAGTTCCAGGCGTTCATCTTCAATAAGTTCTATTGATTCTTTAGCAATTCTGCGAGCAATAGCTCTCTCATTGGCAGCTTTGATCCTTGCCGCCTCTTTCTCCCTGCGTAGTTCTTCCTTCTGTCTCAGTTTCTCAGCCTGCCAGAACAAATAACATAAGCTTTACTAATTTTCACATAACAGATCAGAATAAATTGACAGATCAATCTTACATACTCTGATTGATTCCTTCTGTAAGAACTTCTGCCGCCGTTCCTGTTCACGCCTCTGTTCTCTTTGGTACCTCTCCTCCTCTCGCTGTCTTTCACGCAATAACCTTTCCTCTTCCTTCTGCCTTTCACGTTCATGTCTCTCAATTTCTTTCTTTCTTTGTTCTTCTCTCTTGATGTATGGCAAAACAATATCAGCTACAGAACAAATATTTCATTAAAGGGGGAAAAATAGACTAACTCAAACCTTTTGCCTTAGAATATCCTGTTTTTCAAGCTCTTTTCTATTTTTTCTCTCTTGTGCTTCAAGTTCTTGTTGCATTTTAGCGTCTTCGTTCTGCAACGAAGACAAATCAATGAGCAACCATTGTCTAGTGATAAATCATGTTGGAATCGTGCATTAGATACCTTTCGCTTCCTTTGAAGCCTTGATAATTCCTCTGCGTGGATAACCCTCCCATCAGATGGCATTAGAGGGCTGTCAATCAGAGTTATTGGGTGAGCCCCATTATGAATGTCAGCTGTTACATCAACAAACGGGTTCTTTTGTGGAAAGCCATCATTTTCTCCTGAAGCAGATGGCAAAAGATGATTCTGCCTACCTTGCTGAGACAAAAGATTTAGACCATGTATCTGACCTTGAATTCCATATCCATAAGGTGCAGATTCATTCCCATTGAGGAAAGATCGCCCACTAGATAATAAAGTCCTAGAATGTGGAATGCCATCAAGAGAACTATAGTGGATAGAGGGGGCAACTCTCTCATATGTCTCATTTCTAACAGATGGCTTCTCTGGAATAAATTGATATTCGTGCAGAGTCCTTGAAACATCCTAGATAATGAACTTTTCAGCCAAGCCATAAATATGCATATAAAATATGTTTATCACCTAGATAAGGTATATACTTACAACAGACAAAGGAGATAAACAAAGATACAGATGAAATACAATATTTAACTAGTAGCATGCTTGATACAATATTTAACCAGTAACAAAAAAAAGTGATTATTTCTCCATAGTAAGCTGAACCAAACATGCACTAGTATAAACCACAGTTCCTAATGACTTTTAAAATAGTACTACTGCTACATTATTCAAAAAGATTTCTTTAAAACTGTGAAACTGCAGAAAGAGAAAAAGAATAAAAGAAATATAACCTTGTCCAGTTGTTCATAAATTTTTGCCTCAAAAGGATCTCCACATTTCCTGTGTTGCCCCATTGTCACTATCCCTGGAAAAGTAGAAAATATTGCTGAGGGTTCAATAGTAGTACTTACAGCACAAAGTCATGCCAACAGAAACAAGTTTACCAAACATCTGGCATGCACAACATTGGCAAGAATATGTTTTATGTACCCTTTCCAAAATCACTTTTTAAGGGCCCATATGTTGTGCTTTTGCAAAGGAAAAAACATTTTCTATTAAAGAAAACTTGATATTGGACAAGCATTTCAAAAAGTAAAACAAGTGTTCTAGTGCTTCTCTTAAAAGCTAAAATAGTAGCCTGTGGGAGGAAAAAAAAATCTAGAAAATAGTTGTAATATAAGAGAACTTTTTCAAACCTTATCAAAATGCACCTTAAGTGCATGTTCGGAAAAGATTCAACATCAACATCAATATCAACAACACCTTTAACCCAAGTTAATTGGGGTCAGTGGTAGATGAACCCAATGATAAATCGAAAATAAGACAAATGAGAGAAAAAAATAGGCTAAAAGCAGAATGGTGAGAGGAAGAAGGGAGAAAAGAGGAGGAGAAGGACTAAAACAAGGGAACGACTGGAACATAGAGTTACTAATGGGTTTAACCCTCCACCAAGCTTATCGCTTTTCTCCACTCCGTCCTAAGACATACCGTCCGCCAATCTATATCCCACTCCATTAGGTCTTGTTTAACTACCTTTCCCCAAGTAAGTTTCGGTCGACATCTACCTCTCTTTGTGTCTAGCTCTTGGTAACAAACTCTTGTTCTTACAGGAGCATCCAGTGGCCGTCTCATAACGTGTCCAAACCATCTCAATCTATGCTCCCTCATCTTTTCACCTACCAGTACCACTGATACCTTTCGTCGAATATCCTCATTTCTTATCTTATCCATCTTTGTATATCCACACATCCACCTTAGCATCCTCATTTCCGCTACCCCTATTTTATGCTCATGTTGCCTATGTGCTGGCCAGCATTCCGCACCATATAGCATTGCCGGTCTAACAGCTGTTCTATAGAATTTTCCTTTTAGCTTAAAGGGAATCTTGCGGTCACACAAGAACCCCGATGCACTCCGCCATTTCATCCACCCTGCTCTAATCCTATGACTTACATCCTCATCGATCTCACCACCTTTTTGCAACATTGATCTCAAGTATCTAAAAACATCTTTCCTTTTGAAATATTCATTTATTTTTTGAAAGTTCTCTCAGAAAGCTACCAAAAAACAGCGATTATCTCTAGAAAACAAGTTGAATCAAACATGAACTAAATCTTTTAAGAGCTCAAAAGTGATTATTGGCTGCAAAAAAGACTTCAATTAACCAAATCCATACAAAACAAGCACTAACCAAATTTCTCTCATGTACAACATTTACAAAAATGTGTTCTACTTCTAATGTGCCCTTTCCAATTTCCAAATTCAGTTTCTAAAACTTTGAAGAGCTCGAGTGATTACTGACCTTAAAAATCATATTTTCAGGGACAAAATGCAGTGAGTTATGGCACTCTATTACTTATAACAAAAAAATGCCAAATACATGTTATCAAAAGGGAGATAATAATTTGAAAACTTTAAATAGATATCATTCTCTTCAAATTAACCAATAAATGTGCCACAACTAAAATGGACTATTCCCAATCAAATCCAGATGAAGACTGACTCATTCAAATGCACTGTTAAAGTTCACTTGCATGACAAGTGCATTTTCATAAGCAATGAAATTAAAAGTTTCACCTATATAAAGCTGGTAGGTTTGCTTGGTCTAATAAGCTATGAAAATTATCCATTTAAATGCAGAACAATACCGTGACATTAATCCATTGGAATCATACACTGACAAGCAACAAAAATAAGTTAATCAATTCAGCTCATACATACCCTACTAGTCTAACAATGCAAATATCATG
>CM023946.1:36466541-36572957 GCA_013407115.1 Glycine latifolia | reverse complement strand
GGGGGGGGGGGGGGGGGGGGGGGGGGGGGGGGGGGGGGGGGGTGTGTTTATTGTCAGTCCCACATGGTGAGATAAAATATATAAGTGGGGAGCAATCCTCACCTTATAAACCAGTTTTGTAGAGTTGAGTTAGGCCCATTACTCGCTCTCTGAAATGACATAAGAGCTTATCCTAGATGGGTCCCTGTGTTTGCACGCTTTAGGCAGGTAGCCTTAAGCGTGAAGGGGGTGTGGTCACCCCTAGATAGAGGGGGTGTGCTGAAAGTCCCACATGGGGGTAGCCATGGGCAAAAGGGGACTTGTTGAAGTCTCACATCGACTAAAGATAGTGCCGAGATAAATTATATAAGTGGGGAGCAATCTTCACCTTATAAGCCCGTTTTTTAGGGTTGAGTTAGGCCCATTACTTGCTTTCTGACAACCTTGAACTCACAAACAGGTAAGATCCTTAGGCTTCATTAGAATATCTAAGTGTATGGAGCAATGCATACTGGAATGGAATGGAACAAAATAGAATAAAATCAACTCTCCATTGTTCCATTGTTTGGATACTTGAATACTTCATGATGGAATGGAATAGAATTTCCATTCCATTGTTTGGGAAGTGGATAAAATGGCATGAGTTACAATATAACTATATCAATAATATATTACCCTTGTTTTCAAATACATAAAACAACTATCGCGTTTTCTTGCGTTAAAATTGATATATTTTATTTAGACTTATCTTACTATGCATTGACATATATAGCCGTGAATTATATCAATAAAATTGGTATATACTATGTTTACTAGCACTAGCAACAAGGTGCCCATCTCTCTCTCTCATTGGAATTCATACCTGCCAGATGGCATGGCAAAATTTAGAAATGCTGCAATTAGAAAGTCAAGTTTACCTATTGGTGCACCAAATGCATCGGGCGGCAAAGAATCAAATTCCATCCCCAGGATGGGTCCATCTTCCCTTATCGGCTCCCCCAACTGTCTTTCCACAAATGCAACAACTTGCAGCACATCCATGTTCTGAGGTGGTTCATAATAACTGCTGCCCTCCACTGCTGGCAATCCAGCTCCCATACTAGGAAAGGCTGTCATCCCAGGCCGAGGCACAATTTTCCGCGAATCCAGATGATCGAATGGCCCAGAAGCCAAACCACAATCACGCCCAACATCAGCCCCGGTCACTTGCTCAACACCCTCCTCCCCGACCGCCAGAGCCCCCGCAAGGGATGAATCATTTTGCAGCTTCTTGGCATTTCGGTCCTTCAGTCTTCGGTGACAGAACCACATCTGCAATTGACGATCAGACAGACTCAGCTTCACGGATAGCTCAGCCCGCAAAGCCTCCGAAGGGTAAGCCTCCGCTGAACCACACAATACAGAACCCCATTACACAAAATCTCACATTTCAGCATATATTCTCACCACAAATCACAACCCCATTAACACACACAATCTCACATTTCAGCATAAACTCACACCACAAATCACAATTTAAACAAACAACACACAAAAGAGGTGCACAAAAAAAATGGCTGAAATTTTTTCACTGACCAGCATAGGCTTTTTCCAGAACTTCCAACTGTGAAGCCGTCTTCATTTTGCGCTTGCTCTTATTCTCTCCTTCCACTGGCTCCTTCTTCTTCTCTCCTTCAGAAACACCCTCCATTCCCAAATATCAAGCTTTTTTACTAACAAATTGAACTCTTTTTGCTCCAGAGAAACCCAAAATCAGAAACAACCCAGAAACCAAAAACCCTCGAAGAACACGGAAATCAAAATCAGAGCCAAAAGGGGCAGCTGGACGCGTTAATTCAGAGTTTCTCTCTCTAACATTTCATCCACTCTCTCTCTAGGGGAAATAATTGAAGGTGTTTCAGTTTCACTCTTGAAATGAGAGTGTGTGATTGAGATGAACGGTTAGATTTGGGGAACAACAAAAAGTAATAATTAATGCAATTGGAGTAGACATTACGGAGGAAAATGAAGAAGAAGAATATAATTATGCAAAAACGACGATAATAATAATAAAAATAATAGTAATAGAAAAGGTGTTTGTAAATTGTAATTGTATGATCGTTGATTAATGAAAGAGAAATAATAGAAGCTACGAACAACAACATCCCCAATCGCTGCCATCGAAATTGTGTTTTTTGTTTTTGTTTTTCTCTTTTTCGAGTAGTTTTTAAGTTTTATCGTACAATGTTCGATAAAATGCCCAAAAGAAATTGTAAATTAATTGGAGAGAGTGGAATTGTTACTGTGGCCTTTTTTGTTGTTGAAAGGAAATGTAAGTAGTGACTGTGATTCACGAACAAATGTGTGTGATAGTGGTTTTATAAATTAGTGTAGGTGTCATGTGGTTCATTTGATTTGATTTGGTATGGATTGATCATTGATGTTTTGATTTTGAAGTGTTTCTCTCTCTAAATACGTAGAGGAGTTTCTCTCTCTAACGTTTTTTTTGGGGTTGCTGGTTCTTTTTTTGGGCGTGGTGATCCTTTGATCTTAACCCGTTCCTGGTTTTCAATGGTTTGTGTTCATTATCGGTACGACACTGGCATTGTCGTTTCAAGGACTTAAGTCTGAGTCCCCGTACCATGCCCACTACCCCTGCCCCGCGCGTGCGTTTTACGATAATTTGTTACCGCGGTAAAACACACGTCCACAATGGTGGATGCTTTTAAAGTTTTACTTTTACCAATTCTGATCAATGAAGCTTCTTTTATTTTTTGTTTGAGAAGGATCAATAAACCTTCTTTTAATTAAAGGCTGCGGTAACAGTAAGGATTCAGAATATGATGAATAATTCATTGAAAAAAAAAAACAGAAAAAGAATATGTTGAATGATTAATGCTTTGGCGGTTTGGCCACTATTCTACTTCTACACTTGCTTATTATTTATCGTCCGTAGAAACGTTATAAAGTTGTTTTTATTTCAAACACACATATTATTAATTAAAACTTGTTAACAATTTTATGAAATAAATAAATATATTTTGACAACCAAATGCTACTCGACACTTAGATCTAATGAGAGATTGAAAAAAAGACATATATGATAATCGATGTGATGTAATATGAAAAAAGAAATAAAAAAAAGTATTCATAAAAATTTTAAAATAATTGTGTCTAAATATCATTATATTCTTATGAAATTACATGAATTATATGTTTACTTAATAAATATAACTAGTGATTTTATAATTTTAATTTAAAAAAATGTGGGAAATGTATGTTTTGTGACATGGTTTGACATCTTAATGTTATATATGATTTATATCACAATTTGTATATGCAATTTTATTCTTTAAAGGAAATTTGCATCTGCAATTGTGATTACAATATTGCGGTTTTCTTGAAGTTTCTACAACCACATTTGTGATTACCATTTGCATGCAATTTCAGTTATCACAATGAGATCACAACGGTGTGGCAATTTAAAACCATGTTTCGATCTTCTGTTAAGAAATGCAGAACTGCAACATTTCATTAATGCATGCCATTTTTGTCTAGATATCTTCAATGAATTGGTGATCTGTAACACCCCTTTATATATGAATAACGTGCGGCGGCTTTTCTTTTTGTTAAAATTTTACCCAAAACAAAAAGAACACAACCCTAGCCAGACTCTCGATCACTCACATTTCTGATTTCTGATAGTGCTTGCACCCACGTTGTGGTCGTCATCGTCGCACTCATTCCACCACCCAAGCCGTCGTCGCATGATGCCCCCGTCATGCCCGTGTTGTCGTCGCGCCCAGGCCTTGTGAGCAGGAGCAAATTCGAAGTGAGTTTGCTCCCTCTTTTGTATTAGTTTCCATTGTCTCAAACTCTTTTTGAAACAAAATTAAATAAAGGGTTAAGAAGTATAACTAATGCAATATGATTATATTAGTGGTGAAAATTATGCTCATCTGACCCCTAGGCATATAACTTAGCTGATGTAGAAAACCCTTATTATAACTAAATTAAAAAGTTTATGATTAAGTTATTTCTATGCATCAGATGAGCCTCTTGAAATAACGTACATCTACTGGGATGTAACTGGCCACAAGCGTGTGATCTAGGCAAGTAAAGACCATAAACTTCAAGTTTTCAAGTTCCTGAACATACCTTTACGATATGATATTATGTCTTGGTGTCTGAACGATTTTATAATATGATTCATGTATGCAAGGGTGACAACATAGGAGAGTTTCTTCGAGCAGTTCAACAACAACTTGCTCCTGAATTCAGAGATTCGAACAACTTCAGTAGAAAATTTTGTTATATGTGAATGAAGACCTTATCATTCCTCATGTATGAACTTTGAATTGGTTTTAATTTCAGAAAGTCTGTGTGCAACTTGCTATCTTTTTTTTGTGTGTATAAGCTATGTTAACATTATTTTAACCAAAGGATATATGCTAACTTATTTACCTGTTTCCATGCGTATTACAACAACATAGCTTCCATGAGCTAATTGTGAACAAAGCTAGAGGCAAAAGTGGACCGGTATGTTTCTTTTATTTATTTATTTATTTATTTTACGTTCTTTTCTATTGAAAGGTGCATCTTTTGTTGTAATAATACAATCAATACTCAATTTCTTAATGCTAAGGGGCAAAGCATAGTTAGGATTTAGGTCCCTCCAAACTTTTCTGCAAATGATTTCTCATTTGTACTTCATTTTTCCAAAATAATGTTCTCCTACCCCCAATTAATGTGTTTGTTCTTTTTGGCTGCTGTGAGAAAATTTTGTAAATTTGTTTGACCTTTTCATTTCATTAGTTGTTACTTCCCAGTCTGCCCTTTAATGTCACGATTTGACATATGTAGTTGATATAGAATACAATAATATAAAACAGTTTTGTTGAAGCTATTAACTCATATTCTCTATTTCTTTTATTTCTTTACATATTCAAAATACCAACTGAGTGTTGCTATAACTTTCTGGTATTATGATTGGGTATGTAAAAACTAGCTTTTAATGTGTAGTTATTAGCTCTCAATGACTGAGCTTGATTCTCTCTAAACCTCTAGATGCATTTGCATTATAGCTTTGACAAGATTATGACAAATCATTGGTCACTTTCTATTTTAAGTTTCTTTCTACTTTTCCCTTCTGGATTTACTTGTATTAGGTTTCCAGAGTTTTTTTTGTCACAATACATCAATACTTGAGTCGAATAGATGGGATAGGATTGTTGGATGGTTTTCATTCAATTTACATATTGGTTAAATTTCCTTTTAATGAATCTGCATGCTATTTTTTTTTCTGCATTTTTATTCCCTAACGATTTAGCTTCTCAATAATCAATACATATCACTCTTGATTTAGAGTGAAACTAGAGTGCATTGGACAGATGCTTGATACTCATAAGCAGGAGTCACAACTCAATTGTTTAGGAAGAGTAAGATTCCCTCAAATTGAAAAGACAATAAAATTAGAAAAACTAATGGGAATTTTCATTGGCATCTTCATTGAACTAGGTGGTAATATCCATGATACTTCATTGTCATGGTAGACTAAGTCAGGAATTTTTTACGGATATGTTTGTTGGTAATTTCCGATAGATATATTCGTTGAGAAAAAGTCATTGCTATTTCATATGAATATATTCATCCAAAATTAACAATTGCCTTTTTTTGACGGATACATCTATAGAATTTACCAATGGACATAAAATTTCGTCAATGAATATTTCGTACGAGCATTTTACCAACGAACTTTGATCTGTCAGAAATTATATATTACAAATAGATTTTGGGAGTTACACACGGATTTGTTTTTGCCATTAGAAATACCCTTTTTTTGTAGTGTGAAACTAATTACGTGAGAGAGGGAAGCCAATCCCATGTCTTTGGCTAGGGAATGCAACAAACAAAACGCTACAAACAATTCCAATCCCAATAGGCAAAACCACAAGAAGCTCCTTGGCCTCCTCAGAAGGCTTAGGAACGAAACAGCTCACAACACTTCCATCGAAGAGTGCGACCGCCAAGAAAACCAAGATTGACATGCAAGCATGGAAGAAATCAATGAACCCCAGCCTATACTTCTCAGCCTCATCAACAGGAACTCTAATTGAAGCATCCAAAACCCACAAACCCTTCAATGAGGCCACCCCATATCTCACTTTTCCCCTCTCATCCCTGAAGCTGTCAGTGAAGGACAGAAGAAAACATGAGATGCTGCAAAGGGTTAAGAGACATGTGGTCATGGTTTTGCTTGTTAGGGTTTGGCATTGGCCTTGGTGTGTGACAAGTGGTGATAGGGTTTGGAATATTAGCACTGTTCCTGTTGGGAGAAGCTTGGCCAAATGTGCTGTGCCTTTGAATGCCTTTCTCATGGTTCTTTGTGTTGGGCTTTTGGGCGTTTTTTGGGGCAGAAGTAGTGGTGTAGGTGCGTTTTCCAAAAGGGGTTCTTGAGTAGTCACATGAACATCCATGAAATAAACAAAGAGGGTATAATAATCTTTAGCTTTTTCTTCAATCTATAGTTCCAATGTTTTGTCAGTTTTGTAATTGAAACGTGTGTGTGCTGATCTAGCCTTTGTTAAATATATGTAGGAAATTCATATGCAAGAAACTGAAAAGCATTTTCGTGGTTTGTTACTTTGTTATCACCTCAACAATACAACGTTTTAAATGTACGCCTATGCTTGAGTTACTGCAATGGAACTATATGTTATATTATTATTGAGCTATTTATGGTAAGAAATATGTTATATGTTTGGTGATGGAAAGAAAAAGAGGTTACATATATAAGTAAGAAGATTAATTAAGTTTATAATGTTTTGTTTTTCGTTTTGGTATAAGGGCCA
The DNA here is from genome assembly GCA_013407115.1 of Glycine latifolia. Lineage (NCBI taxonomy): Eukaryota > Viridiplantae > Streptophyta > Magnoliopsida > Fabales > Fabaceae > Glycine > Glycine latifolia. The sequence goes on along the minus strand of CM023946.1, from coordinate 36,566,148 downwards.
TTTGCTTTTATTAGGGGTGTTTTCAGGTTTCCTTTAATTAATTTGTGTCATGCGATTGTGTTCTGGTAAGGATTTTTAACAGATAACGGAAAACAGTTACTTTATTATTTTACTTTTGGGGGACGTTGTTAAAAGAAGTTGGTTATACTAGAATGTCAGGATATTATATCTTGCGTGCTAAGTTATAAAGTTGTTAATTTTATTACGTGCACAGGTTTTATTTTATATGTTTAATTGCATTTTTTATTTACTCCTTTTTTTTTTACTTTTTGATAAATTTTACTCATAATAAATTAATTTGTAGTATCTCTCATCCTTAATTTTTTTTAAAAATTTTACAAATTTTACCTTCGATCGTTGAACTGACTCGTAACATATTAAAATTATTACATTTTTTATCTTCAATTCTATATGTTTTTGGTTAATTTCAATCCTATATTTTTCACTTTATGATAAATTTTACCCACAATTTTTCACTTTTAAGTGAATTTTACTCTTAACTTTTATGCTACCAGATCAGGTCAACATAAGGCAAAATTTGTAAGTTTTTTAAAAGTTGAAAATAAAATGTGATAAATTAATTTGTTAGGAGTAAAATTTTCCAAAAAAAATAAAAAATTAAAGATAAAAATGCAATTAAACTTATTTGTATAATTATTATTGATAATTATTTTTTAAAAAAACATTGAAATTTAATTTAGAAATAAAAATAAAAAGGATATAAATTCGAAACTATAAAAGGATAAGAAAAACTCCTAACAATATCATCATTAAAAAAAATTCTAAACATTGTTGTTGAAGAATAACTTCTAAAATCAATCTCATTCGAGATAATGATTTAAATTTATAATATAGAAGTAGATTTAAAAGGGAAGAAAGTACCCTAATTTATTTTTAAAATTACTTAAGTTAAAAATTCTTATTGAATAAATCAAGTTTAAAAGTTTTTATAAAAAATTAAATTATTTAATACTTCGTTCAATAAATTAAATTTAAATTGTGATATATTTTTCTATAAATATAAATAAAAACTAATTATAAGATTATATAACTACAAACGTCTTATTTATGGGAAGCATTCAATATCTTAACTTTTGGTGATTTTTATTTTTAGTCTGTAAACAAAATTTTAGCTAACTATCCTTAGTCCCTATATTTTTATTCATTTAGTTTTTAGTCCCTCTCATTAAGTTTCTTAGTTAATTGATAATATGACAACTATGTAGCATGTCATGTGGCTACTAAACTAATGTGGCAATCAAGTGTTAAATTTCTAGACAAATTATGTTTTAGTCATTCATCTTTTATAAAATTCACTTTTAGTTCTTCAATAATTTTTTGAGTGATTTTAGTTTTTTAACAATTTTTTGATTGGTATTAATCACTCAACAATTTTCTTATCGATCTTAATCTCTCAACTTTTGCTCACCATTATTTTTAGTCCTTCTCATCCATTATGCCATCAAGCAATCATGTGCAACCATGTGACTTGCCACATGTGGATTATTAATATAAATTAACAGCCACTAATATAATATTATTGATTTAAGATAATTTCTAACTTTCTAAGGTGTTACAAATTTTGAGATTGTGTAAAACTACTGAAAAAAGGTTTGAAATTTTGAATAAATAACAAAGAAGGAGATGCAATAAACAAAACCAATAAATCGCAAAGAAGGATATGAACAAATCAACAACCCACAAAATCATGATCCAAAACACAAATCAACAATCCGTGGTAATTAAAATCGGCAAGAATAAGCAAAATCACAAACTAGTGAAGAAAACGATTCTTCCTCTCCATTGCATTGCCTCCACGTGTTTTCACGAACTTCTCGTATGGTCTTCTCCCAGGTTTTTTATTTATCAAAATGGGTCATTTTTGCTAACTAAATACCATTTTGGGTTAGTCTCTGAAGTATTTTCAGAGCGAATGATTCAAGTCACGTAGGATTTTGGTGGTGTCAATCAACTCCTCTCCACCTAGGAGACACCACTCTACAAAGTGCCACCAGGACTAAGTGGCTTGGTGGGACTGCCTTTGGTGGCTTCAACTAGTCAAACACACTTCTTCAAGATAGTGCAGTCTTCCTAACTTGGTGGCGTCACGCTTCATGGTTTCACACAGGTGACATTAGACTGGATGGCTTCACCCAGTTCTTATTTAATAATATTTCTATTTTTAGTTTTGTAGAAAAAATAGTGTTAATTAAAAAATTAATAGGTAAAATTATAGTTTTATAATAATATTTAATAGAAATATTATTAAAAAAGAATTGGGTGAGGCCACCCAATCTAGTGTCACTTGTGTGAAGTCATGCAGGGTGGTGCCACCAGGTCAAGAAAATTGCATTGTCTTGGAGAAACATGCCTGACTAGGTGAAACCACCTAAAGTAATGCCAACAAGTTACTTAGTCACATAAACTTTGTAGAATGACGTCATCCAAGTAGATAGTAGTTGATTGGCGCCACCAAAATTCTGTGTGACTTGAACATCGACTCGGGTAAACACTTTGGAGATCAACCCAAAATGATATTTAGTTAGCAAAAATGACTCATTTTGATTAAGAAAAACTTATCTTCTCCCCTTTTGATTTGAAGCACCTCATAACCAACAAAAAAATGTTTTACAATGCTATATATCGAATTTATATAGTAACCAACTAATTGATATGTAGCCAACATGGGGACGGATAGCATTATTAATTTTATATATAATTTACACATTACCAACTAGCTACTAGTAGAATAATTGAATAATTGTTGGTCTTTCTATCTGATAATAATAATTCTCATGCTATAGATGAGGTTTTATTTATTTTATTTTATACTTTCGTCCATCTCTTTCAAAATGAAGGTGCCAATTTAGTTATTGTCAGGGAAATGATTGTTTGGTTATTATTAATTTAATTTGCACAATTTTTTTCTATTGGAAATCAAATGGTTGGCAAAGAACATTGATTGCATGATGTTATCGGTACCTATTTATTCTGACTCTGTAATTTTGTGTTCAATTTTCATTCTCAGATGCTTATCATGAAGCTATACATGTTGATTGAGATATCAGCACAAGGGGAGAGTAAGGTGAATCAGCAGAAGCCATCATTTCTGGCAAGGAGCTAGATATATAAGATGAGTGTTTTGTCCAAGATTGGAAGTTAATAGATAAACAAAAATCGATAGCAATTCTGATAAAATATTTGACACCTTAGTGCACAAATTTAGTTGCTGGTGAATTTTGGGCAGTTGGGAAGGGGGATAACAAGTGGATTAATGCTGATCTCAAATTAAGTAATGTCATGTACGACATTTCTCCTCAGTCACCAGTAGAGTTAAAGTTTTCATTTGAATCAGAATCATGTGTTAAAGAAAGTTTGGAGAACTCGGTCACCAGAGAGTTAAAATTTTCATTTGGCAGGCAAGGCAACTCATGATAGGCTTCCCACTAATAGTCGTATTACCCGTTGGAGTTCTGGCCGCCCAAGGTGCCATCATTGTGTGATTCCTAAGAAAACCACCATCCATCCATGTTCTGAGGGACTGTCCCTTAGCATATCATTGGTGTGGCATCATTTGCTTGACCCAGCTAACAGAAGTAGATTTAATCGACAGACTCACAACCCTTCCATTATTAAGCCATTTAGACGATGGAATATTATTCTGTAGAGTTGGAAAAATTATAAGAATTCCATGGTTCAAATGGTTAATGTTCATAGCTTTTTCTAAGAAGCAGATTATGGTCAAATGGAAACCCCGACTCAGGTGGTTCAAGCTTAATTCCGATGGATTGGTCCAAGGCACTAATGGTATAGCATGATGCAGTGGTTTAATCATGGATGATCAGGCGAGATGGATTGTGAGATATGCTAGGAAATTAGGGATAACCTCAGCCTTTGCGGCATAGTTATGGGGAATGTATCAGGGTATTTGTATAGCTCGACATAGGGGAGTTTATTGAGGTAATTGTTGATTCTCAAGCTGTTGCTTGTGTTGAAAGGAGTTAATGAGGGGTGTGCATCTGGAAGGACTGTCAATAACACATGAGACTTCACTCAATAAAAACAGACTATCCAAGAGACATTGTTAAATGTGTGGCGTTTCTGTTTCTATAAATAAAAGCAATGTCAAAATCTTATAATCCTACTCGGATTCAATCTAATGATTTATCAGCATAAAACCACAATTCCATCCCTTGAGAACCTGAATTCAACAAGATGAGTGATTTATTTACCCCTGACTTTAACTTTCAAACTCCAGTTAACCTTGCCCAGTGGCAACGGGATGGACCTTGGTAAACGCAGTGGCACCTCATATTCTCCCAATGTGGATAGAGGTGATGGAAGATGCAGGTTATCAGGTGCAACGTTCACACAAAGTTGTCTTGCCACCTTAAATTAGAACAACATATAAAAGTCAGTACCAAAGAAATTATGAGGAACAAAAAAAAAAAAAGTGAAGCTCACCCTTCTAGGAATGAAATTAGCATTTGGCACATACATTTTGGTAATTTCAGACAATTTATCTAGAAGTAATTTCTCACTCATTTACTTTGAAGCAACACAAAATATTAAATCCTAATTTTCTTTGAGAAGAAACCAATGTTAAATTAAATACGATTTGCAACAGAAATACTAACACCTCAAAGTAACAAACTTGGATTCATAAGTTTGAGAATAAAAAAAGGATGTTAGAGACAATGCACCAGCGAGAACAATCATCTGTCCATAGCAATATTTGGGTGGCAAATAAGGATTATTTTCATAGAAATTCTTCATTTCAGCATTGTCATATATATCATCCAACTCTCTTTCCATTGATTAAAAAAAAACAAATAGAGATATCCCTAGTTTTATTAACATGTCAAGATAAGTAGTAGAGTGAACAGTAACATAACACCAACTGTAATTTTTTTTGTTGGAATGCAAACAAATGCTTATAACTGGTACCATAAGTACCTAGAACTAGAAGTCACTGTGCATAATAACTCCCTAGGTTACAAAGCATTTAAAACAGACATGTAGTGATAAATACCCTGTAACCAAAGGTCAAATGTAAACTAAAGTTAATCCAAGACGTAATGTAAAGAGTATTTTTTTTTTATCACCATGACATTGGTGCAAAGTATCCACCAATTTTATTGATGACTAATCTTTGTCGAGAACCTGACTGACTATCTTTAGTAGGGTCTCTCCTCCCAACCACGTTTTTTCCATCCACAAGGCTCGAACCAGAGAGACCTAGCTTAAGGGGACCAAGCTCAGGACCACTCGGACCAATGACTTGTTGGTGTAATGTAAAGAGTATTAAGTGAAGGAATAGAAGGAAATGAGAAAATAGAAGACTATTTCTTTTGATGAAATAAAAGGCAGAGTATTAACCACTATTTAGATTTCTAATTATAATTAAATAAGGAAACAAATCATGAAATATGAAAACCATTCACAAGAGGTCATCTAGATACTCAATTATTTTAAGATACAGTGATACAGTAATAATATTATCCAGATATTCTAACATGAATCATTCTCTATTCCATGCTCTGAATAATGACAAGAAAGGTACATATATTACAGACTATATTCTTATTTCTTAATTTGTTACTTAGCTAATATCAACAAAACATTTAAACTACAAAGAACAAATATTACCTCAGCCACAAGAATATCTTTTGTCACAGGATACCGTAACTCCAAGGGGTCTTCTTTTGATCCACGTGACTTGGCTTTTTGAACATTAATTAACCTCCGCAAGACCTATTAGATCATCACATCCAGGCCCATATTAAAGTTATATATGAACTTGGTTTTAACATGAAATATTCTATCGAATTACAAATTATCAAATACATATTTCTATTTTAAAACTTTAACAGCTACAAACTATGGGAGTATCTTCACAAACATTTAGTCTAAATTGAAGTTTTAATAAGTAATACATTTAAAAAATTAAAAAATAAAAAACTCAGAACAGTTCATCTATACTTTAGCTAAACCCAATTCCCAAGGAGTGATAATAAATACAAAGCAATACTCTACTAGAAAAAGAAAATAATTATCCCAGAAACAATAGCAGAAATAGTCTAAAACAACAATGAAAAGCTTTTAACACTAAACTACAAACCAGCTTAGCTTTATCAAGACGTATTGCTGCCTTTTCATATTCTTTCATCATATCTTCCTTTGAATCTTTAAGTAGAGTGACATCTTCTTTTTTTTCTTCTTCAGTTGGTTGATAGATCTGAAGCATTTAAAACACAACACTGGAAAATGGTGAATACAGAGAAGAATATTATGGAGACTGCCCATGCGCCAAGTATACAAGCATAGAATGTTGACAGTGTAAATTGCACACATATTCACATAACCACAGAAATAAATACAAAGGATGCAGTTGTTCTAAGGATGAAACATCTAACAGAATTATCATATCAAAAATTTAAAATTTTATTCCAGAAGATAGTAAAATGCAGAAAACTGTAAGTGGAAATAATTTACCTAATAATGACATTGACCAAGAAGTAGCATATATAAATGGATAAAACAGAGATTAATGAAAAGAAAAACCTTGCGCTGCTCATTGAGGAGATAAGCAAACTTATCAATGTTAGGGAAAGCAAGGAGCTTGGGCATTAGGTGGTTGCGAAAATATCCAGGGGCAACTTTGACAGTGTCACCTGCCTTTCCCAGCTTATCCATGTCCTATAAATTGGAAATTAGAACTTTCAGAAAATTGAATTAAATGCAATTCCAGAAAAAAGCATCACAACTCAAGATAAATAATTACAGTTGTAAGGATGACTTGGAGCTTCCTCTTGTATCGTAGTCCTTGGGAAGCATATAGGAGTGGGTTTACCACAACATTATCACAACTAGCATCTCTAAATCTAAGGATCTGCCTAACACCATGTCTGCCAAATTGAAGATAACCCATTCAGATTTGGATTCGGATTCACAGTCACTTCTTTTGTAACTGTCAAGAGCCAGAAAAAATTACCATCAATATCAAACCAACAAATTTCATTTTTTTTTTTCAAAAATAAACACTGTGGTTAAGCTTCTTAAGAATAAGAATGGCAACAGATCTTCCTGTGATGTGTAATTTCATGTATTACATTATTATTAATGTTATAATCGAAGCCAAAAGCCTTGGGTAACCTATGGTTAAACCAATCCAACAACAACCTTGAGGCCTTATTGGTTTGATTTCAGGTTCAGGTCTAAAAACAAAGATAGTATTAGGGTAACCTTGCACTTTAAAAACACATAAACAGTTATGTATCCAAAACTCAGCCATAACATCGTCATCAATATAATAATAACCAAACAAAACTTATGTTTTTGTTAAATTACTTCAGATGCAAACAAGAAAACCGACGGGTGTAGCATCACAAATTCAAGCGCCAATATATCACACACTAGTTCATTTCTGAAAAGTTCAAGCATTTCATCAAACGGGTGGCGGGCAGGTAGGCATGTTCAATAAAATCCAAGGAAGATACAACCCGCCATACACATTATACAAGGCATTGACCGAGACTCAACTTGATTACAATTCGACCCAAACATACATTGGAACCGAAAAGGAAATAAAAGTGAAACACACACACACACACACACACACAAAAAGCCTTTGAGAACACAGAGGAATTGCTAAGAACGAACCTTGCCACGTAGAATGTGAGTCGAATTATATAATAGTAGCATTTACGGGTCATGGCATTCACAAAAATAATTGTTATTAATATTAAGACCTTGATTCAGTGTTAGGTTTCGATGACAACCAACGAAGATGAAGTTAACTACTCAACTAATACATGTTTAATTGTTAATAGCTTCAGATCAATTAGGACTTACCGTAATCAACGAAGTGGGTTAGGATATGTATGGGGGTTTGAAAACTTGAAACCTTCTTCACCGCGGCTGCTATCAAAATGCACAGTTGTAGAGCTTAAAGAATGCTTGACTCAAGGTTCCTAAAGACATTAAAGGTTGGGTTTTTCAGTAACTTTATATCATACTGCTCAAGTTGTTTAGTAGTATAAATCTAAAATACAATGTATAAATTTAAAAAAAATTATTTATTAATAATTTTAATTGAATAGAAATTATTAAATTAATTTTCATCGAGATAGAATAGTTCTTCAAAATTAAACAAAGCTATAAATATCTTTTTTTATACCTCGGATATAATATTTTTTAGATTGTTACTTATTAATTTTTTTTCTATGACATTTTTAGTTTTTTGGTTTTGATACTAATATTAGTGTTTGTTTGTCATCACAAATGGAATGTAAAATGTCATGTCATCATTGTCATATTAATGTGTTTTGAGGATTGAATTTTAGTAAGTTACTTAGATATTTTACAATGAACAAATTTTTTTCACCAAGGAGAGTTGGACATGCGGGTAAGTTTGTCAGGTGAAATCTGTAATTTGTGAAGCTCACATTCTAAATGGATTTATTTTTTTGGAACCCGCACCCATCCCGCAGCGGGTTTTGCAGGTCAGTATGCATTCACACAAAAAAAAAATCTTAAAAATTGTGAATTATTTAAATAAATTATTCTAAATGCACATAAAATAAATACAATACAAATAAATAATATCAACTATTAAGTATTCAGGTTTAGATTAGGTAAATTGTAAAGTCTAAATCCAAACAAGTCTAAGTGCAAAATAATACAATACAAATAATTCAAACAAGTTTAAGCGCTAAAACACCCCATATTTGCTAAACCACACAGTATTATTTTTTTATGTATTTTGTAAATACATCCAAAAAAATCCATGTTTCTTTTAATTTTGCTGATTGATTTTTAACCATGTCAAGGCTAGATTCAATATAAGGTTCTGTGAGGTCGACTAAATGATATCTATATGCAATTATTGTTGTATTAAGCAAAACATATATAGTTTCAAATGTGCCCATTTGTTAACTTTTTTCCTAGTTTTTAGGAGTTTAATTTTAAATTTACATTTCAAGTATTAAGAGATATTAGGAGTTATGATTCTGTTTTTAAATTTAAAATTATGTTGTCATGCCTATCAGTTATGTTTTCTACTCTTTCTATAGAGCAGCTTCAATCAAATAAAAAGATACTTCTTTGCACATTTTTTTCCTCTCATAAACTCCAAAACACAATAAATTAGTATCTAAAGCTCTCCTCCAAAGAATTTATGAGATTGAGTGAGCCTATCTTAAATTCCTAAACACAAACACACACCACCATGAATCCAAAATGTTCATTCATTCCAATTTCACTTCCACTGTTCAATTACCACTTTAGGACAATTATAAAATTCTTTCAACTAGTTCATGTTTTTAAGAAAATTAGTTGATTTAATTAATTACATTATATATATATTATTTGTACTATCATTTCAAAATTACTTTTTTTTTATCTTTCTATCCACTTAATTATTTTTCATCAATATTTAGAGAAAGCATAATTAAATAAAGTATATGCAAGGAAAAATAATTAATATATTTAGAAATTAGAAAATAATTTTATAAAAAGAAAAATAAATTTTTGAAAAAAATTCTTATAATTAGGGATAAAAGAAATGTATAAAATGAAACATAATAAGTATAATTTTACTACTATCGTGATCCTATCTTAATTCTTGGTCTAGTCAAAGCATGCATAAGTTGATTATAAGAGTAGAGTAAATTAATAAATGCTATTTATTACTAGACACTAGACATTCTTCCCACAAGGTAATTAAATGACAAAACGCTATCCAAATTAAGATATGTCAAATTATATTGGAAAAAAACTAATTCAGTAAAAAAAGTATTCGAAAAAACCTTAAGTCTCAACGGCTAATTAATTATATATGTAGGAGTATTTGCGTTTCTGTCTCAGCTAAAATGTAAAATGTGAGGCCCCTCCTTTGAATAAAAAAATGTAAAATGTGTATATTTCCATAACACTTTCGTGCAATATCTTTCGTTTCTAACAAGACAACCATCAACATGCATGCCATGAGATGTAATTACACGTGAGATAAATATTTATTTTTCAACATGATTTATTTCATAATAAGTAATAATAAAAAATTCGAATTTTGAACCAGTAACACAAGTTGTTATCAATTGTATTAAGCGATGTTGGTTACTTCTTTAACTGTATTAAAAAAAAAAAAGTGGAACTGAAATCGTGAACTACGTACGCACAAAAAAGAAGTAACAGCGCATGCAACAAGAATCGTGAACTGAAATCCATTTCGAGGAAAGCGACATGTAATCAAACCGTAATCATTTTTCAGAATTTGTTGATGATGAACCCAAATTGCATGCATGCAGGAAAAACGTGAACAGAGACAAGGGAATCATCCATGGAGAATTCTCGTGCGTTCTTCGTGCCTATATTTGGTTACGCCTTGGTTCTGAATAATTGAATAAAATATGGGGGAAAAAATTAAAATAATGCTTTTTTAATAAAAAAATTTATAAATTTATGATTGTTTTAAAACTATGTATGTTTTGGGGCAGTCAGAGACACGTCCAAATTGGACGTGACTGAATACGCCTAATTTGGGCGACACCCCCCTATGTCATGCTTAAATTAGGTGTGTTATTCCTCATTGTCACACGTGTCACGCATACATGAATTTCAAGTAATATTAATTATATAAACTTCAAACGGTCATAATTTTTAATAGAAATGTCCGATGAAAGCGTACGATATGTCAAAACGCTCTAAATTAAGAGAAGTAATTAAAAAAAATAAAAATAGTATTAAATTAACTAATTGAATAATTAAAAAAGTAGAAAAACAAGAAAATTTTTGGATGATTGAATCCTAAATCCTAATTTTGAAGTACTTAGAGACATTTTTTTGGAAAAAAGAGTAGATCGAATCCCCTTTGGGAATTTCCCCATGGCTTCCTCTTTGAATTTTGAGCGTTTTTACAGATTGTACGCCTCCATCGAACATTTCTATCAAAAGTTATGACCGTTTGAAGTTTATATAATCAATATCACTCGAAATTTAAGCAAGCGTGACAGATGTCGCAATGGGGGTAACACGCCTAATTTAGGCATGTTCAATCACACCCAATTTGTAAATAGTTTCAAAATAATCTCATATTTGTAAATAGTTTCAAAATAACTTCATATTTACACATAATTTCAAAACAATCCTAAATTTGTAATTTTTTTATTAAAAAGTATTATTTTAATTTTTTTTCCTAAAATATGTAAATAGTTGGCAAAAAATTGCATAAAATTAATATGTTAATAGTTGGTATTAGACAGTAACGGTCTCTTGAAAAGAAAAGAAAAAGGATAGTAACGGCTACAGAAATTTTTAGTTATAGGAACAATATTATAGCATTTAATGGATATGTACTAGTGTAAAAGATTTTACATTATTAATCAATTAAAAATAAACTTTAGTGTTATTTTTAGGGTGATTGTTATTAAAACCTTCAAACTTATTATATGGTTGGTAATTGAATATATACCAGTGAGAAAAATTATATTAGTGCATATAATTTAGATTTTAGATTCTGAAATTAGAATGAACAACTTAAATTATAATATAAAATTGATTTAATTATTACTACTTTTTTTCAAAAATACTACAGAAATTTAATTTAGAGATGAAGATAAAATAAGCTAGATTAAAATTAATATACAATTAAAAAATATAAATATAAAGGTGAAAAAATAGTTTGAAATGGTTAAGAGATAACTTTTTTGTTAATTGTGAGGATATTCTGTGAAATGATGCATATCCAATAAAGAAAAGAAAAAACGGTTGAATTGAGAAAGTAAAAAGAATGAAGTTAGCTCAAAATAAATTTGTGATAACAGTACTCATATTATGAAGTTATTTTTTACTAAATTTTAAATTATTATAGGAATACATGTGTGTTATATTAAAAAAAAATGTGGTCAATTGCCCCTACAATCATACACATGAATCTATCAATATGGTATAGTTTAATTGGTTAAATTGCAGGAAAAAAAATGTATGTGAATAACTATAAATCTTCTGATATTTAAGTTCAATTCCTATATATTAAAAATATACAAAATAACTCACTAGCTAATAAAGATTATTTATAGGGATGAAAACTTCAATTCAACAACATGTGTCATTTTAACTTTTTAATATAATATTAATAATAAGATTAGTTTCATAAAATAATATTTATTAGTTTTTGTTGATATTTGTAAAGAAACTTAAAATGACACTTATTATGAGACAAAAAGAATTATTTTTATTTTTATCTTTATTTTTATTTAATTTTAAAATATTTTTATGATTACAAAGCTAAAAATAATATTATAATGAATAAATTTAATTTCTTTACACTATCAGTGTGAGTTTTTTTAGATTGTAAACAAGAAAAATGATGATAAATATATTTTTTAAGATTGTTATTAAAAAATAATCATAAATGTTAATTTATGATTGAATAATAATATAAAAGCTATTCACACTTAGCGTTTACACTTTTTTCCATATAATTAAACATATTAATGGTAATTTTATTTTATTTTCAAATTAACCAAATATAAAGAAATGAAGGAGTCCTAAAGACTTAATTGTACTTTTGATCTCCAAGTATCACAATGGCATATCAATTGGGTCCTCGAGTATTATAATTGTGCAATTTTAATCCCTTCATTTAATAGATCAATGTCATTCTTGTTAATCTATATGAAATAGTATATATAATGGGGCTACAATTGCAAAAAAGTTATACTCTAGTACATGGTCGATTCAAGGGTAAAACAATCAAAGTATATGTTTTAAGTTTGCCAAAAAAACATATTTGTTATTGATTTTTTTAAAGTAAAAAAAGTCACATACGAGTGACAAAAATTCTCATGTTGGTAAAAAGACCCAACATATAGTTATTTTTTTAAGTTATTTTTTTTTCTCTTCACAATATAAAATTGTAATATATACCTAAGAGACCAACAGTGCAATTAAGAAAAAAATAATTGTTCTATCATCCTTTAGGTCTACTTTGCTAGAAAGGAGAAGAAGAGGGTGAATGGAACTGAAAAAAAGAAGAGTAGAATTAGGTGAGAAATAATGTAGAAATTAAAAGTACTTGGTTGAAGAGAAATAAACAAGACATGATCATGAGAGAGATGAAGAAATAAGTGGAAATATGTAAAAAATAATATATTATATCTCACTAATTTTAAAATTATTTTCACTTTATGGTTTTGTCTGGGTTATGAAAGAAAATAAAAAGAAGAAAAAATGAGATGATTTTTGGGTTGTTTGGTACGAGAGCTAATGAGAAGATAGAAAATTAAATAATATTAAGTTTTAACTTAATGAATAATTACTCTAATTTTTTTTATAACTAATATTTTAATCATAAGTTTATTATTTAATTATTTAATGTAAAAAACATAATTTCTTACCCACTAAGCTTATATTGTAATTTATGCATAACTTTAAATTATGTTCCTATTTTATATGCCCAATTTGAGCGCATTGCAATTTTGGGTGGGACCCGTTGTTGGTTTCCTTTGTTGCCTTGTTTTAACGACAATCAAAGGGAAGAAAAAATTAAAAAAAATTGTTTAATCTTTCCATTCATTTTTCTTGTTTTCTCTTTTTATCCTAACAAACAAACACTAAGAGTATGTTTGGTTACTCATTTTTTCAAATGCGATGCACATCTATTATGAAGCCAATAAGACTAGCTTCCATGTCTTTTGATAGAATTTATGTGAAAATTCATTATATGCTTCTACTCCTTTTTTTTTTGGGTAAAATTAAGGAGAAAACCCCAAAGAACCACTAAAAGCCGTGTGAAAATGCGATAGATATTACATTAGTCAAAATGACAAAATCAATAAACGAATGAACAACAAAAAAAAATGAAATCTATCCTCAAAGGATTGAGCATAACTATTTCTAATGCATCCAGGACTTGATTAGCTTCCCTATGAACAGGACTAACCCAAGAATAAAATAATTAAAACTTAAGTTTTAGACCCAATAACAAAAAAAATATTTGTTATTAGTTTTTTAAAGTAAAAAAAGATCATATATGTTGACTAAAAGACCCCACATATCATTCTTTTCTTTAAAGTAAAAAATATTGAACCCAACACACAACTAAAAATATCAATTAGAAATGGATAATTCAAGTAGATGTAGTTTGAAAGTAGAAATCTATTTATGTTTGCACCCAATCGAACCCAACACACAACTAGTTTAAATTTTTAAATTGTATATTGCATAGCATGTGCTACAAGTCTATGACTATGCACTATGCGCCAAGACTCTCGAAGACTTGACAAATGACAAGACATTTCTCTTATACTTGAATCCTTTTGTGAGACCCTTCTTCTTTCTTCCTTCCTTCTTTTTCCTTTCTCCTTTTTTTACTTCATTGTTCTCCCATTTTGTAACCCAACCAAGCCTCCCTCAAGATCAACATGTTATACAAGTATTCACCACCAACACTGGTCTTGGTCCCCCTCTCGAAAATGTCAACATTGTCTTCTCTAACACCAGCTGGTACACCACCAACCACTTCGTCATCAACATCATCTTCTCTAACACCGATTAGTCTCCCTCCATCAAAACTGTATTCTTTATTCACTACTACAAAATTGGTATTTAACATCGATTTTTTGGATATTCAACATCGATTTTGAACCAATGTTGAAATGACTCTCGTTAAAGTAGGTCATTTTTAACATCGGTTATAAAAACCAATGTTAAAATCCACTATACAATATCGGTTCAAGGTCTCTTGACTTTTGTTTAATGGATTCATTGTAACACCCTGTATGCATCCAATTGTTAACATTCAATTATGGTCGTTAAACACAACAATTAATTAACAATAATTAATTAGGAAGCAATTACAAGTATGACGTCATAATACGTCCACAAATATCATTTGTACATTATGTATGGTGATCGTTCATGGGGCTGGGGTGCAAAATGCATATAAATATGTACATAACGAAAATAATGAGCCAACACGCTCTCAAAATAACACTAAGATTCATTCAGAACCCCTGCTCGGCTCGAGCTCTTGTTCGGAATCCCTTGGACTGTCTCACTACCCGGGCCTCTTGCCTCGGGATCCGCCGTCCTCTCTCGGCTCATCACCTGCAAAACATATAATCCCCAATCGGGGTGAGATATAAATCTCAGTAAACTCCGGGTCCTTGGAGGCTTCTCCTCCCCGGGTTCGTCTTTCACGACACATAACATCAAACCCAACATCACATAATCCGGTCATCCCAACTCGTCATAAAACTCATAACATGTATATATCAAGATAGATATAACAGAGAAGATCATGCACTCAAGGGCATATTCTCCGTATATCCTTGCCTAGGGAAGATCATCCACTTAAGGGCACATTCTCCCAGGACTTCCACAAACACTGCCTGAGGAAGATCATCCATTGAAGGGCATATTCACTCAGGAGTATGCTCGAACGTATATGACTCTTTTGTAACGACTCACCTCGTCGCTACTGTATCATACTCTTTAATCACATTTTTAATTGTAATTTATATTTGAAAATCCCTTTAAATTGATAAAAAAAAATTAGTAAATTTCGCGCGTGAACTTAATCAATATCAATAATTAAAAACACGAATAACCAATGTTGAAATACCTCATAATACATTTATATAAGAACATATTTTGGAGTGATTACAAACAATCATGTCTAAAGTGTACAAAGTTTTCAAAAGAAACAAGGGATTAAGTGACGGGAGTGTAACTAGCAAAACAATGGGGTACATCTAGCAAAATACAACTCCTGCCCGGGTTACAATTCAATGCCATTTCGGCAACAGAACACTTCTATAAGCCGGGTTCTAACTAAGAGTAAGTTGTCACAATACAGCATGTGACCGGGATATGGTCCAAAGCCATCCCAGCATCACAACTCATTTATAGGCCGGATTCTAATCGAACATTATCCCGGATACTTGGCGGCTCCATCAAAAAGAAATAACTCCCAGACTGCTTGCTACTGCCCGTCTGCTAACACAAACATGGTTTGTGATCATCATAGGTACCAAACCACATAACACAAGAAAAGCAAAGGTGAGTTCATCATGTAAAATAATAATTAATAAATATCATCAATTATAAAAACACAATCCGGTCATTACATTATCACAATATTCAAACATTTCATTCACATAATCAATCATGGACAACCCGTCCAAATCACTTCACCAATTCATCTTATAATGACTAATCATGATGCATGTTCCTGACTTAACTCTTAGTCAATGCAATGTGGTACCATCTCCGGACAATAAGCCAAATCCATGGTACAAATGATTCCTGCAGCTCGTCGGGGTCACTCTATTGTGCACAGATGTCACCCCCCATGGTGATCAGCCAAATGGGTGTCAGAAGACTATCCCTACAACAATGGCCCCCTAGTACCACTCATACTCTACAATCAATCATCCTATTTCCGTCATGCATGAAGTATGTCTCTCAAAGGCACCACTGTATAGACCGGCGTAGGAGTGAATTCCTTCCTGACTGGTGTCACTATACACCTCCCATGTACATACTCATCACCCCAAACAAGGGCACACCGATGCAATGTCCGGCATCTCACGTCAACACATAAACTATCACCATGGCACATCACTGTATGACCCAAGTTCGGGGTCAACTCGACCCGGGTAGGATAATGTCATACACCCCATGGTTATTTATGTATATTCAAATGCATTTAGATTACCTATGGGCACCACTATATAGACCGGCGCAGGAGCAATCCCTTCCTGGCTGGTGTCGCTATACACCTCTCCATGGTATCAATGCATTTAATAACTCAAGCTAATACAATGGTCAATCTCAACGTAATCACGTTATTCAAAATCATACACGTAAAATGATGTGAGGTTTTAGATGTTCGAGTTGTTATTCAGTTATAACAACTCTGAAGAAAGAATCCGAACAAGGTCGGATGAAGTCGATAGAGGTTGGTAAAAGTTTGGTTAAAAGTCACCAAGGGAACCCTGTAGCTCTATTCCCAAGAATACACAAGCTTTGCCGAGTAAGTAACCCGGTAGCTCTTTCCTCAAGGACATACGAGCTTTGTCGAGTAAGTAACCCGTTAGCTCACAAAGAAAAGGCTTTGAACTTAGTAGTTCTAAAGATAACAGCTCACCCCAGGGTAAGGAACCCGGTCTCTTTATAGAAAGAAAAGAATGAACTTTTAGAGTCGACACGTGTTTGGAATCTGGTTTCTCTAGGAAAGAAAAGAATGACCTTCTAGGGACGACACGTGTATGGAACTCGGTCGTTCTAGAAGAAAGAACACAACTTCAACCGAGTAGAGGAACCTGGTAGCTCTTATCCCAAGAAGACACGAGCTCATCCAAGTTAGGGAACCCGATGGCTCTATTCCCGAGAAGACACGAGCTCATTCGGGTAAGGAGCCCGGTATTTCTAAGGAAAAAGAAAGCGAGCCTTAGAATCTCTTAAGGAAACAACCCCGGGTTAGTAACCCGGTATACAATTGTCCGCCAACAAGAACTAGGTTACGTTCTGCATGCATACATGCACGCTACGTAAACCATTCAAACCGGCATACTCATCCTGGTAGCCGACATCACAACACAAGGGATTGACACGTATATTTAACTCGACCTACCCATCTCGGTAGCCGACATTCCAAACACAAGGGATTAATACACATACTTAACTCGGCCTACCTATCCCAGTAGCCGAAATCCCAAACACAAGGGATTGATATATATATCTAACTCGGCCTACCCTTCCCGGTAGCCGAGGTCACAACACAATAGTGTTTTAATATATATCACATACTCAACCGACTTACACAATCCGGTAGTCGTCTTCTTCACAAACACACCACTTAAAAACATCATCATCAATACTTTTCATACAAAATATCAAACAACGGATACACACTTTATCTCAACCATGATATCTAAAATCATTATTAACACAATAAACTCTCATTACCTTAACATGAATTATTTTCTTTCGTTCTAATGTGTCTTTTATTCGAACACTGGCTCTCACAGCGACCAGCAAAGGTTGGGCTCTGTTCACGAATCCTTCTTAGCGGAGACGATTTTCTGCTGCTACTGCGGTGGTTCTCAAAATTTTTAAGTGGAAGAAAAGAAAGTTTTGGGTGCAAGGTTTAAGAGAGAGAAAGAAGAGAAATACGCAGAGAAGTGAGAGTGAATTGTGCTTTCGCTTCCTGCACTGCTATTTATAGATGGAGCTATGAGGCAAGTTGCCAACAACTTGAATCAGCCAGCTACCACAACCACCATAGCTGCCTACTTGCGTGACCAAACAGCCACCAAAGCCACCACAGTTATGCATGCACATACAACTTTATTTCAGCCACAAACTTTGACTTACACTCCTTAAGCACAAATATCAATGCACACACACTTTTCAGCAATAATATACTAAACAATTAATTAACATAAATATCTTTCAACTTGTAAATTTCAGGGTGTTACAACTCTTCCAAAAGAGGATCATCCTTATAAGGACACACTCTCTCAGGGTTTTCGTATATACTAATTGATCACTTAGAGTTGTTCCACATGACTTTGACTCAAAGGGAAGTCTATTTTTAGTCTATTCTACTGGCCAGAGAAGCTTGTCAAACACACAACATATCAGTATATACATGTTTTCAACCAAAAGTAGTAACACACAACTTCAATACCACATGCATCATTACATATCAAGACCATCACTCCTGGGAGTGTGGTGGACCACGGTCAAGGAAAAAACTCCAAAGAACGAAGAGCTTACCTGCAATAAGAGTTACACTGGTTCTTCCCAACCTCGAGGTCGCGACCGCTTACGTCTCTTGTATCACGCTCTGCAAAAGCATGCAAGAAGGCAAAGCGGTTAACACTAGTTGCATGCAAACAGTCCAGGACGGTCACTGACCGTTGCATGCAAGCCGTCCAGCTCAGGCCCACACGGTCTCTAAACCTCTCAAAACACAGACTTAGGCTAACCGGGAAGACGTAAGTATCTTACCTTAGAAATGTTCAAGAAGGTTAGGAAACAGCTTTTTCCAAGCTTAAGCGTCATGAGAAGCCTTCTTCTTCTTCGAAGTCAAAACTCGGAGGTCTTGGGAGAGACGAACTCTCCGTTTAAAGGTTTCAACAGGAACAAAGGTTGGAATTTAGCTATAGGGTGGTTCCTCTCAATTTTCCAGTTGCATGCAAAGGGGTTTAGGTTGAGAGTCAGTGGCTATGAAGTTTCTCACTGGAACTGGAGGAACAAAAAGAGGAAGAAGATGATGGTGTTTCGTCGAAATTGAGAGAAATGGTCTATTTAAATGACCCTGGCGCATGACACACGCGCCAATACTGCCAGATGTCAAAACATATCTTAGTCAATATACGCACTCGTTGTCTGGTTCAGATCACTTACCAAAAGCCTATCTTGGGCAACACGGTACTAGTAACCCAGACAACCTCGTGCAGGTTCGTGGTATCAGCATAAGTGTTAACTGGTTTTAGTCGATTGCAAATGCTTATGTAATCGATTGCACAGTGCTGAACCCGTCCTCGACACTTTATAAAACACAAGGCTCTGCCCTCGTCCGACCTTATCCGCCTTCGTCCGACCTTATCCGTCCTCGTTCGGGTTCCTACCTTGGCACTTCACAAAGTCCAAGGTTTCGCCCTTCTCCGACCTCGTCCGAACTTATCTGCCCTCTTCTGACCTTATCCGACCTCATTTGGGTTCCTACCTCCACGTCAGAACTGTCCCATAAAGGTCCTATTACCTCCCTGAAGTGGCATCCCGGTCACACGAATCCGGATGCCTCATTAGCGCTGACTTAGGAGACGTGAACCCGGATTTGTTATAAACACAATTACCTCTTAATCATAATATTATTATATTAAAGTGCCAACGTGGACACCCAAAACCTTACATTCATACTCACCAGGCACTAAAATATCAAGGGCATTGCAATAATGGGATCAATGTTCCCAACAATCACAACAATAAATGTTGATGGATCTTTGAAACATGTGCTAAAGAATTCACAAGCTTTCTGGGGATCAACCTTTTATAAGTCAATTTTTCTAATAGGCTGCAAAATAGAAAATATGCTAAAAGTCAAAAGTAGATCATCCAACCAATGACTTAATTGATGTCAGAAGTCATACTTGGAAAAAATAAGAGTTTCCATAGTTAAGCTCTTTTGCACGGTTGGTAAAAGCAGTATATGGATCCCTATCTTGAGTAAATATTGCTTCGTCAGCCATTTGCATGACTATTTTCTTTCTCAACAATAATCATATAAAAGAGGCAAAAAAAAAAAAACATATCAAAAACCAAAATAAATTTATTAAAAAAATACAAAAAAATCTATAAAAAAATAGTGTATGTAGCTTTAAAATTGTTACAGCTAAAACTACTTTTGGTAGCGAGTTCAATACAAAGCAGAAAATAACAACAACAACAACAACAACAACAACAATAATAATAATAATAATAAAGAGTAAGAAAAACAAACCAAGTAAAGCTTGCTGCCTTCGCTTCCGAATCTAAGGAGTTCCCTAGTGGATTGGAGAGCTTCCTTGAAGAAGAGGATGACGTTGAAAGTGTCCTCGGGAAACACATCTTTGTTCATGTCCATAATCTCCTTGAACATCAAGATTAGAAGCTTTAGCCTCTATGCCAAGTTGCAGCACTGCTTCTTCATTAGAGGTCTGTACTCGGAGATGCTGGCTATCTCTTTCACGAACTCGATCACCTTGCTCGCGTTCTCATCTTCCATGCTCGCGGATCCGCTGCGATTTTAGATGGATTGTTGGAGATCCAAGCTGAAGGAAACTCGACAACAGCGGCAACGAGAGATGAGGGCTCGAGAGTAGTTTCGACATGATGACAACAACGACAACTATGACTACGACAATGACGAGAGGCTAAGCGTCAAGAGGCTTAGGCGTGTGAGGAATGACACTGAAAATTGATATTAATTAGAAATGCACACTGACAACATGTTAAGCGAAAAAAACATCAATTTAATTAAAAATTGATGTTAACTATGCACTCACAATATCGATTTTAAAATAACTAATGTTAAGGAAAACTTACAACATTGTTATTTTATAATCGATGTTAACAAAGACATTATATTTACAAAAATATCACCATATTTTTTGTTAACATCAATTTTCATTAGAATCGATGTTAATTGACCAACGTTAAATTCATGTTCTCTAGATTTTCTTATGTGTCGACATCATATCTAAACACGGTGCAAACCACCAACTCAACCGCCACCCAATGAACCCAAATCCAACTAATCCGAATCCGAAGATGTTCACGGTCGACTACAATCTTAAAGTGTTCGATTTTGGTCGAGTTGAACATCTTAAGCCTAAATCTAACCAAAATTGTTGATACCGAGGCCTCCCCTAATTAACATCTTTTATGCTTGAGTAAAGTTCTATTATTCTACAAGTACTTTAATTGCATGAAATTTTTAGTACTCTTATCATTCCTGGTCTAGTCAAACATGCATAAATGATCTTGAATGTCATTTATTATCGGACACATCAATAAGGTAGTAAATATGTCAAACACATATCCAAATTTTAAGATATGTCAAATTTCGATGCAAAATTCAACCAAAAAAAAAAAAAGAAAAATTACCTTACGAGTACTAAGTTTCAACGGTAATTAAATGATTTTTTAAACAATCAATTGTTTATTAAAAAAGAAAAAGCAATCGTTTTTCTTGAAAAATGAAAGATTGTTGCCTAGCTAACAAAACCACCTATTGGGAAACGTCTTTCCCCATAGCAGTTTTTCCACGCTGTTTTGCAGTCTCTCCACAGAATCACACAATTAAACACATTCTATATTTCTTATATCCTTTTCATTTCTCACATACCATACGTTACTTAAGCAACCATCATTTTTTTGCAAAACAGTGGGACTAAAATCGTGAATCAAACACAAAAGAGAAGATGGGAAAAAGAAGTAGTAACAGCGCAACAAGAATAGTGAACACATGAATAATTCAGGAAAGTGGCTTCTTCTATTCAAACCTTTACTAATCAGAAATTAGTTGATAAACCCATCACAACCCATGCAGAAAAAACGTGCATTCTAGCACGGATTAGGAGAATTCTCGCGTGCCCATGCGTTTAACAGGTTCAATTTCCATTAAAATAGAGAGTTGCAGTGGGACCCACTTTGTTGCTCTTTTTAGTCTTTTGTGTTTTTCTCTTTTTATCTTCCAAATAACAAAAGTACAAAACAAAACCGAGACAGAGAGCAGTGAAGTGAAACAAAGGACCAAACCGAACTATCTTTCTGATGTCTCGCAGGATGTTCGTGTTTTTTCTGCTATTCCTCTGCTTTCTCTCTCCTCTTCCGCACTCTCTCTCTCTAACCCAAGACGGTCTCTTTCTCCTCGAAGCAAGACGGCACCTTTCCGACCCGGAAAACGCCCTCTCCTCCTGGAACCCCTCAGCCGCCACGCCATGCCGGTGGCGCAGCGTCACCTGCGACCCCCTCACCGGCGCCGTCACTGCCGTTCGCCTCCCCAACTTTTCTCTCTCCGGCCCCTTCCCCTCCGTCCTCTGCCGCATCGCCTCCCTGACCACCCTCAACCTCGCTTCCAACCTCATCAACTCCACCCTCTCCGACGTCGCCTTCACCGAGTGCCGCAACCTCGTCTTCCTCGACCTCTCCCAGAACAATCTGGTGGGCCCCATCCCGGACTCCCTCGCCGGAATCGCCACGCTCCAGCACCTCGACCTCTCCGGTAATAACTTCTCCGGCGACATTCCGGCTAGCCTCGCCGCACTCCCTTGCCTCAAAACTCTCAACCTCGTCAGCAACCTCCTCACCGGAACAATACCCTCTTCACTCGGTAACCTCACTTCATTAGAACACCTTCAACTCGCTTACAACCCGTTCTCGCCGAGTCGCATACCGAGTGAACTCGGTAACCTCAGGAACCTCAAAACGCTTTTTCTCGCTGGCTGCAACCTCGTGGGCCCCATCCCTGACACACTCGGTAACCTCTCTTACTTAACGAACTTAGATTTTTCGAAGAACGGTATCACCGGTCACATTCCGCAGTGGCTCACGCGCTTGAAGCGCGTGAACCAAATAGAACTCTTCAAAAACAAACTCTCCGGGGAGTTACCCAAAGGAATGTCGAACATGACGAGTTTGAGATTCTTCGACGCGTCCACGAACGAGTTGACTGGGACGATTCCGACCGAGTTATGCGAGCTGCCACTAGCGTCGTTGAATTTATACGAGAACATGCTCGAAGGGGTTTTGCCGCCGATTATTGCGCGTTCTCCGAATCTCTATGAACTCAAATTGTTCAGTAACAAACTTATTGGGACGTTGCCGAGTGATTTGGGGAGTAACTCGCCGTTGAACCACATTGATGTTTCGTTTAACCGGTTTTCCGGCGAGATTCCGGCGAACATCTGCCGGCGGGGGGAGTTTGAGGAGTTAATTTTGATGAACAATTATTTTTCCGGGAAAATTCCGGCGAGTCTTGGCGACTGCAAGAGTTTAAAGAGGGTTCGTTTGAAGAACAATAACCTCTCTGGGAGTGTTCCTGATGGGGTGTGGGGTTTGCCCCATTTAAATTTGCTTGAGCTTTTAGAAAACTCTCTTTCTGGCCAAATTTCCAAGGCGATTTCTGGCGCTTACAACCTGTCAAATTTGTTGCTTTCGTATAACATGTTCTCTGGGTCGATTCCTGAGGAAATTGGGATGTTGGATAATCTTGTGGAGTTTGCTGCTAGTAATAATAATCTCTCGGGAAAGATTCCGGAGAATGTGGTGAAGTTGAGTCAATTGGTTAATGTTGATCTTAGTTATAATCAACTCTCTGGAGAACTTAATTTTGGTGGAATTGGTGAATTGAGTAAAGTCACTGACCTTAATTTGTCACATAATATGTTTAATGGAAGTGTTCCAAGTGAATTAGCAAAATTTCCTGTGCTTAATAATCTTGATCTTTCTTGGAACAATTTTTCTGGGGAGATTCCAATGATGTTACAGAATTTGAAGCTCACTGGGCTGAATTTGTCTTACAATCAACTTTCTGGGGACATTCCTCCTCTTTATGCCAATGACAAGTATAAGATGAGTTTTATAGGGAATCCTGGGATCTGTAATCATTTACTTGGGCTTTGTGATTGTCACGGTAAGATTAAGAATCGGAGGTATGTGTGGATTTTGTGGTCCATGTTTGCACTTACGGTAGTTGTGTTCATTATTGGGGTGGCATGGTTTTACTTTAGGTACAGAAAGGCGAAGAAATTGAAGAAGGGGTTAAGCGTTTTGCGGTGGAAGTCGTTTCACAAGCTCGGGTTTAGCGAGTTTGAGGTTGCTAAGTTGCTGAGTGAGGACAATGTGATAGGAAGTGGAGCTTCTGGGAAGGTGTACAAGGTGGTGCTCAGCAATGGTGAGGTTGTTGTGGCAGTGAAGAAACTGTGTGGAGCACCTATGAAGGTAGATGGAAATGTTGGTGCTAGGAAAGATGAATTTGATGCTGAAGTTGAGACTCTGGGGAGGATCAGGCACAAGAATATTGTGAAGTTGTGGTGTTGTTGCAACAGTGGGGAACAAATGCTCTTAGTTTATGAGTACATGCCAAATGGGAGTTTGGCTGATTTGTTAAAGGGTAACAAGAAGAGCTTGTTGGATTGGGACACAAGGTATAAAATTGCTGTTGATGCTGCTGAGGGGCTTTCTTATCTGCATCATGATTGTGTCCCTCCCATTGTTCACAGGGATGTGAAATCCAACAACATATTGGTTGATGCAGAGTTTGTGGCTAAAGTTGCAGATTTTGGAGTTGCAAAAATGGTTACAGGAATCAGCCAAGGGACACGGTCAATGTCTGTGATTGCAGGATCCTATGGCTACATTGCACCAGGTTTGTGAAATTAAGTTTAGAAAAAAAAAATCATTCTCATTTCATTCTGTTTAAATTCTTAAACCCTATAACACAAAACGTTAAAATATGCCTTCTCTAAAGTGAATAAGTGTAAATAAGTCCTTTAAAAAAAAGTAAATAAGTAATTTCAATGGTTGAGAAAAATTATAGGTTTATATTGTAACATAATTAGATTTAGATTTGTTATGCATCTCTATGGAATATATCAACTGTCATCAACAATTAAGATGCTTACGTGAGTTGCTAGCTTTAAAGGAGCCGAATCTTAAATGTTAAAGCTAGCACATAAAAGATAGAATTTATTGTGTTCTCCAAAGTTAACAAGTGTAAATAAGTAAATTCAGTGATTAAGGAAAAATTAATGGTTTACTAGTGTATTCTGATATATTTGTGATTTATTATGCATATGTAGTTAATTTTCTTGTCAATAATTAAGATAATTCACTTTTCCTCTGAAGTGAGTTGCTCACTTTAAAGAGCCAAATCCCCAAATCCTAAATCAGTGTGAATTTCTTTGTATTTGTCTTTCATTTGTAAACATGTTGCTATTTCTATCATGTAACATATTCTTGTCTAGATTGAAAGGAAATGGACTTAAATTAACAAACTTTGTAACATGCATAAGCTACTTATATAAGTGCTACTTTTTCTTTTATGTGCAGAGTACGCGTACACTCTCCGTGTGAATGAGAAATGTGACATATATAGCTTTGGTGTGGTCCTTTTGGAATTGGTAACTGGAAGACCCCCAATTGATCCAGAGTATGGTGAAAGTGATTTGGTCAAATGGGTTTCCTCCATGTTGGAACATGAAGGACTAGATCATGTGATTGATCCTACATTGGACTCCAAATACAGGGAAGAAATCAGCAAGGTATTGAGTGTGGGGCTTCATTGTACCAGCTCCATCCCAATAACTCGCCCCACAATGAGAAATGTGGTTAAAATGCTTCAGGAGGTAACAACTACAGTTCCCAAATCTAGAAGTGTAAACGGTGGAAATGTTCCATGTTTCTATGAAGGGGCATCTCATGGTATCCAATGAAGTGTAGTTTGAGCATTAATGTGCTAAAAAATATAATAGATAGCTTAGCTTTTCTCTATTGCATAGTGAAAGGGTGGAGTATTTGACAAAGGTGAAATATTGAAGCTCATCCATCTATCTTATAGTCTAGGATCGCTTAATTTTGTTTCAGGGGATAGTAGTGTATCAACAATTGTAAGAAATCCTTTATATATGGATGCAGTAACATGCGAAAGTCATTCAATAACTTGAAATGTTTTTGTGCTGTAGAACATCGATGCAGTAATTTTTATAAATCATTTTTTGCTTAATTATGCTTTAGGTCCATAAAATTTGACATGATTCCAATATTGGTTCTCAAATTCAAAAAGAATTATTTTAGTTTCTCAAATTAAAAAAAAAAAGCGATTTTTGTCCCTCAAATATACTATTTAGGTACTAAAGACGATTTTGAAAATCATTTTAGTTTCTCAATTTAGTGTTTAAGAGCTAAAGACATATTTTTTTATAAAAAAATAGAGACTATTTTTATAAATTTAGGAAACCAAAACTAGATTCACTCTAATTTTTAGGAACTAAAACATAATTAAGTTTTTATTTTTTATTTATTTTTCTTAAACCATACAGTAAGATAGATTTGCAACACATTTTTTGAGCAAAATTTCTTAGTGGGTGAAATTGTGTAGGCTTTACTAAATAATTGAGTCTCATTCTTTATTTAGTTGGTTTCATATTTAAACTATCAAATTTACATGAATTTTAACTAACAAATTAAAGGAGTAAAGAAATTCTAACTATACATTATTTAACAATAGTATCTTTGAACATGCTCTCTATTGCAGTAAAAAAAAAAAACAGTTTCTCTATTTAAAATGTCTCATTTGTAATTTTGTATTTTATTTACAAATCTTGTAGTTCTCACTTTTTGTTTATCGAGTATCACATATTATTTTATATTTTGAATAATTTTGTGATTCTCATCTCGTATTTAATAAGTCTTATTTTATATTTTTTTAATAAATTTTAATTATTAATAATGTATTAGAAGAAGTGTATTAGAGCATCTTTAGTGCTAGATTTTGAATAAATATTTTAAGTTCAAGATCTAATCTTTACTATATCTCTTAATAAAGAAAGTGAAAATATCTTCAACATGAAGAATAAGTTCTTGTAGAAGATCTCTCAAGATTTGCATATTATTCAAAAATAATAAATTTCTTTCTCTTCCTCTTTCTAAGATATTAAAATGACATTTATCATTAAAAAAAATTAAAAAGATATTAAGAGATTTTTAATCTTATATAGTAATATAGGGTGTAGTTTAAGATCTCAATTTAACGTTTATCACTAAAAATAATACTCTTAATAAACTCTCGATAAAAGTATATTAAGAAAATAGTATGCTGCTACCATTAATATTATTATATTAAACATTCGAACAAGTTTACGATAAACAAATTTTTTCCCTCTAAATTGTTAACGCAACTAACATTATCGTGAATAACAACATTAAATTGAGTTTGAATGAAAATATATACTCCTATTTTGTAAATTGATTTATTAAAATTAGTCAAATTGATCGAGACTAGTGGTCAATAAATAATAGAAACTCACAATTTTGACCACCCAATAAATGTTAAGTATTGATTACATGGGAAACAGATCATAGACCCCATTAGAGGAGGGGGACCATGTGTTTCCATGAACGGAAGGAAGCTCATTGGAAAATGTAATGGATATTTTCTTAATTTCTTTGGTAATTGGCTCTGGCGTTGGTAAGTTCTTTTCTACCATGTTTGTATAATTGTTTTGCGCATGCATTGGTGTCTTTAATTAAGTTTCCCTTTCATAGGAACTGTTTAGCTGATAAATGTATAACATTAGTCTCGAATATACATACTGAGTAACATTTGAAATTTTTTGCTACGTAATTTTGTGATGATTAGTAATTATCAAAGTTATTATGCATGAGCTTCAAATCAAATGTGTCCTACAAAATTTGAATGAGCTCTTTCTCGTCTTAATTCTTTAATTTGAACGGAAAGGTATAATCATATCACCCAAAAGAGAAAAAAAATTAAAAAAGATAGTATATGATTACAAATTTACAACAACTTACATACATGTCCTTGAGTCCTTGGCAGCAAATTGCTTACTTGTTTGGTACAAATGTCTATAAGTGATGAGCTTATTTTATAAGGCCGACCATATATTAATGTTTAGGTCCATTGTCAGTCTCGCAAAAGTGTCTGCTTCAGTGACTCTCCTTTTACGTAATACTTCGCACTTAAATCTTAAAAAAAAAAAACAAATGAATTTGTCTGCACAATTTTATAGTTTTATAAAATATTTTTATTTACAATATGTTTATTTATTTAAGATTTTATTTTATATTCATTTCTCAACTTTGTTTATACATTTTTTAGGGAAAATTTACCGCAATTATGATTCATTTTTAAAATATTTAATGACATATTTATATTATAAAAACATTTTTTATTATTTAATATGACTTTAAAAACTCTATCTTAATTATATTTTAATAATATTATCTTTATTATAAAAAACAAAAAATGATGAAAAAGTTTATTGAAACAAATTTAATGATGATAATAATAATAAATCGACACAATGGATAAGCTTTAAGAGTCACCATTGAATACTCATTAATGACAAAAAAGGCTTTTGTTGGAGGGGTAGCTAAATGTGAGAGAGACATCTCACACTTGAGAGGAAAATTGTTGAAGTTTAAGTGCGAAGATAAAATCTCATATTAAATAAAAATGAACAAGTTAACTAATTGATAAGTGGGAAAGACTCGCAAACCTTATGTCTTAAAAGATTTAGGATTGAATGTGGTGTCAAATCCACTTGTGTGGTATGGTTGTAATTCATTGATAAAGATTTCCCTAATTTTTAGAATATAGTTTTTGGAAGTCTTAAAATTTTAAGACTTTCCCTAATTAAGTTTAAGAAAAGGGGTAATTTTGAGGAAGAAAATGAAATTACTTGAGGGAGGTATATTTAACAAACAAATAGGTGTATTTACCAGTTGCCTTGGACCTATTTCTGTTGAGGTTGCACTTTAATCTTTTAATTAAGGGTCCAACATGTCAACTAAGAAATATTTAATTATGAGTTTTCTTAATGATAAAAAAGGAGGAGTGTTATTTACAATATCAATAATTTTGAGGAAAAAAATGAAATTACATGAGGGAGGTGTAATTAACAAACAAATAGGTGCATTTACCAGTTGCCTTGGGCCTATTTCTATTGAGGTTGCACTTTAATCTTTTAATGAAGGGTCCAACATGTTAACTAAAAAATATTTAATTATCAATTTCTTAATGACCAAAAAAGAGGAGTGTTATTTACAACAACACAAACTTTTCAACTATCAGTTACTAACCCTAAACAAGTAAACAATATATCTAAGTTGATTTCTTTTAGGAATTATGATAGACAATAACTCCCCCCTAAACACAGCTCACAACTTTTATCGTACTATACTTTCCAAAGAGCATGTTCCTTGACTACCCCCTTCTCGACTTTGTTACCCAGACACTTATCCTGAGCAATCTCTTCCAGTTTAGCAGTGTCCAACCCCCCCTGCCATTATCACTACTTGAAAACAACTATTTTTCTCAAAAATGAAATAGTCAAAATGTTCTTGTATGTCATATTAATTGGAATACATATTGTATATCTGAATTAAAATTACCCCCCTTTTTGAAACGAGGATGAGGGCAAAAGAAACAAAATGCTAATCATTGACATTGTGATATCATTTCACTTGACATTAAATAAAAAAGTATCAACATCAACATTAACAACACCTTTAATTCAAGTTAATTGGGGTCGGTGGTAGATGAACCCAATGATAGATACGAGGTAGTTGAAAAAAAAGAGGAAGGGGAAGGGAAATGAAAAGGAAAAATAAGACAAAAGAAAATAAGGTAAAAGAAAAGAAGGGTGAAAAAAGGAGGGCAAAATGAAGAGGAAAAAAACTAAAAAGGGATCGTTTGGAATATAGAGATAATAATAGATCTAACTCTCTATCAAGCTTATAGTTTTTCTCCACTCTGTCCTAAGACACACCATTCGTCATTCGTATACTACTCCATTATGTCTTGTTTAATTACCTTTCTACAGGTAACTTTCGGTCTACATCTACCTCTCTGTGTGTCGAGCTCTTGGTAACAAATTATTGTTCTTACGGAAGCATCAATGAACTATTTCATTACATGCCCAAACCACCTTAATCTATGCTTCCTCATTTTTTCACTCACTGGTACTACTGCTATATTTTGTCGAATATCTTCATTTCTTATATTAGTCATCTTCGTATAATCACACATCTACCTTAACATCCTCATTTCTATTATCCCTATTCTATATTCATATTCATGTTGCTTATGTGTTACCCCTATTTTATTTATTAAATTAAATAAAAAAGTATGGAAAAGAAAAAACTTTGGGACACAATTGAAAATGTATATGTTCTGTTTCTTATGAACAGGATGTCCCGCTAGATTACTGGTAATTTTGATATTAGATCAACTCTCTCTTTCAAGGTATTTATGTGAGAAAAATACCTTCAGAAATAGGATCACTATGCTCCAGCAACACTCAATCAGGGGGTGAGGTGTGTGTACAGTGTGAATGTAAAAGAGAAGAGAGAACGAGTAATGTGTACCTTTTTCCTCTGAAATTATCCCTTATTTATACTGAACTTACCTCTCAGTCAGTTGAAGATGTTCTCCGATATTTTTGGTCAATATCTCCAACCACATTATGCCAACCTCTTCATTGCAGTTATTATGTTAAGGGTCCACGATCTTTTCCTGCTGTTATATTCAACCATCCATGATTTGAATTCTTAATGGACCTTGACATTAAACCATATATTAAATCCGTATCAGTATAGTTATATGATGTTAATTTAAGAGTTCGAAATGCATGTTATATATATATATTTTTCTCTTTCCAGGGTTCATATACGCCACCCATTAGCATGGAAGTTTATGATTTTTTTTATGATTGCTGGGGGGTTATATATTTGGCAAGGACAAAGGATCACCAACTTTAATAATGAAAGTAAAGTGAAAATTTCAGTATTATATATTTGGGTCCCATATGCTAGTTTGGCTGATGCCTGGTCACACTTAAAAATATGCAAGCTAGTAAGTATCGCAAGTATCATATTGTCTAATATTAACTATTAAGTATAGTCAGACACTATATAGAACGAAGCTAAAGCTAATTAAGCTAGGTTTAACTATTACCAGTATATTATCCTAAAAGAAGAAAAAACTATATATCACTAGTATATTTCTTACGTTTCTTGGTAGTATCTCATGTTATAGGTTCTAGTTGAATAGTGTGTAACAAACACAGCAACATATATTTAATTTGACGGTCATCTCGAGCAATTTATTTATTTGGTTAAACTAAAAGAAGCGCATGTACACTAAAAATATTTATCAAAATATTCTTCTATATAGCCTAACATTAAATAATTGATTGATTTAACTAATAATTAAATTATCAGTGAATTATCTAAACTACTAATATGAATATTCTAAGTTTATTTATTACATTATACTAAATAATTTTATCAGTGTAAGAAAATTTATATCTATGCTAGATGAAATGTAGACTTAAAATTTATAAAATGAATTTAAGTGAAACTAAAGAATGAATAAAAATAAAATTATTTCTTCACCTTCGGTAATTTACGATCATAAATTATTGCTTTTAAAATGAACTGGAATATCAGTCTATCATATGCATTCGCTCGGTAAAATCTGGCCCCAATTCAAAACACTTATCATTGCAAGGAAAAATACATCCAACCAAAATTGAGGGGAAAATTTTTTAAACAAACAATCTGCACGTGTGTAGTGGTTGGACGGATTTATGGATAGTATAAACAATAAGAAAAATAAGGTTACATACCCACCTATTTGTATAGTCATATTTGGTAAAAAAATAAAAATATTTTCCGTTTTAAAAATCATCTGCATAAAATTTTAATTTTACACTATTTTGACTATAAAATAAATTAATCCAAACGAATATTTAATTCCATGCAAAGCAAACCTTATGAGGTTCATCACCAAAGTGGGCATAATTATTTTTACCTAGATATGCAAATATGCATCAATCGATCGGAACTCAACAACTGCCAGCACATAAACAAACGTAGGGACAGTACTTAATTACAATCTTAGGGAAACTCATTACTTTACAAAATCTGTCTTGTTCATCTAGACAAATCAATTGTGTAGAATATGAACTTGAGAAGTAAAGATCTTATTTGGTGAAAAAAATGTTGATGAAAACTATTGAAGACTATTTATTTCCAGTATTTTAATAATAACCTCTTGACACAAAATCACGTTTGCTTTTGCCCTATGGCAAAAGATAATGTATGCCTACAACCATTGTTGACGTTGAGAGCTAAGACTGTCTAAGTCACCTTAGGACATGAAAGAGAGAGACAGAGATGAGGGGTTTCTTGGTATGCATGAGAAGTCTACGTGAAGGAATGGAATTATGGTTGGCTGAAAATTGTTCACTTCAATTTAATTTCTCTATTTTTTTTTTGGTATTTATATTTTTAACTTTATCTACACTCCAGGGTGACATTTGACCTAAATTCTTTGTGCTTATACATTAGGTTGCCCTAATCCCACTCAACTCACTATCCATATTTTAATAAACCTTTTCTAAATTAAAACGCGATTTATGTAAGAAACTCGTCAGAGCGACCTTTAGTCAGAGTAAAAGGGACAAAATCACTTGCAAAAACTAAAGGGGACGAAAAACCCTACATTTATTCTTCTACAAGTTTTCACATACCATATATACAAAGCATGACTAAACTTGCGATCAAAGCAATCCTATTTTTATATTCTTTAATATTTTCCCTGTTCAACCAACCCTGTCTCTAATTGTTAATCTCATTCTCTATTTAGATTTTTGAGCATCTCTTTCTCACTTTCTCGTTAAGTGCAAAGCACAGGTTATTGGGAAGGACTGCAATATTATTCACTTCTCATGCAAAAGTGAGAGAGAATTTAATACCTTCCCACTACTCCTTAACAGGTAGTGGCATGAGGGAAGCAAGCTTTAGAAGAGACAAGTTTCCCTTTTGTCCCTTTTATTAATTATTACTACTTTAAATCCCTCTCTTAACTCAAACGTTTCTCTCCCTCTCTCTCTCTCGTCTCCCTCTATCTCTTTTAGTTTGGGTTCCATTTCATCATTTGTTTTATAGCAGCAGAAGAGGGAAACAAAGGAAAAGAGGGTCTTCATAAATGAAATGAGTGAGGGAGAAGAGGAAATTGCAAGGAAATGACTCAGTGCAGTGACTCTGAAAACAATCATCATAACATCATAGTGGAGGGACGAAAAGATAGCTTAATTAGAACTTGTCCTACTTGTGGTCACCATATCAAATGCCAAGAACAGGTCTTATTATTATTATTAACCTTTTTGTTAATAAACATGTAGATATCATTACCCTTTTGATTAATTACTTTTTTTCTTTTGAGGGTGACTTACCATTATGTAATTGTTTAGTTAATTTGGTCTAGCTAGATTCATTTTCCATTATTTTTTTTGGGTGTTCTTTATGCAAGAAATATATTTTATTGTGTTATTGATTAATTATTAGGCTGGTGGAATTCATGACTTGCCTGGCCTGCCTGCTGGAGTGAAGTTTGATCCCACGGATCAAGAGATTCTCGAACATTTAGAAGCGAAGGTGCGATCTGATATTCATAAGCTCCATCCCCTAATTGATGAGTTCATTCCAACTCTTGAAGGCGAAAATGGAATCTGCTATACTCATCCAGAGAAGTTGCCAGGTCAAATACAATATATTCAATCTCTCAATTCTCAAATCCTCTATGTGAGAAGTGTGCAAATATACTCTTTTAACATTTTTTTATTATAAGTTGAATTTATTTAGAACTACGACAAAAATCATGAAAAGGATTCATTAAATAAAATGTATGACTTACAAAACTTTTAGATTTCAAATAAATTTCAGCAATTTAATTAATAAAAAGTGTGCCGAAAAATGTATTTCTTCATCTTAATTAATTCAATACAATTTTTTTCTTAATTTCCAGTGAATCTTAACTTTCAAATCTTAGTCTTTTTGAAATCATTATATTATATGTTCATAAGTTGTATTTAATCTTCAGTAATAATTAATCTCTATTAAAAAATACTTTCAATAAAATCTCTTTTTCTAATAATGTTTTTTTATTTACAAGATTGTCATCCAAAATTTCATTTACGAGATATTAAATTCAATTTTCCTCAAACAAGACGTTAATAATTTTCGTTGTTATGATAGCTACATAATTACTGAATAACACGGTCACAAGTGACTTACCCTTCGGCTTCAGAAACATGAACAAGAAAACATCAGTTTTGTTGAAGCAACAATTTTGTGGTAGAAGATGTGACCATTCACTTTATTAAGTTTAAATTATTTATATTATCTTATCATTAATTTGGACTAAAGCTCCATCCAACATGCATGCCATTTAGAGAAAGGGGATATTACCCTTCAACTAACCTTGCTATTACGTAGTACCTAGCTTCTTATCTTCTGTTCCCTATCTTAATTATGCACGCTAGCTGTGCAAAATGTTCTTTGGTTAAGTTATTGTTAGTCTTATTGAAAACATATACTTGAAAAATATGTTAGTTTTTTTATTTTAGTCTCTCCTTAGGTTCAACAAAAATAAAAATATTTTTAGTCTCTCACTAACTATTAATAACACACGAGTTTAAAAGAAAATGAATAAACTTCAAATAAACCTAATTTTAAAAGACTTAACAAAGTCTAATATAATTGATAGATAAACAAAACTCATTTTGAAGATTTTTATACAGTTTCAAAAATGATTAGTCTCTGATTATCAGTAAGGGTATATTTTTGGTGAAGAAGAAAACATATAGTTTTATTATATTTTTCAGCATATGGATTCACATCTGATTGTCAATTTCTTGAAATTTTAGTGCAGGAGTTAGCAAAGATGGCCTGATCCGGCATTTCTTTCACAGACCTTCCAAGGCATACACAACAGGAACAAGGAAAAGGAGAAAGGTGCACTCAGATGAAGATGGAAGTGAGACACGTTGGCACAAAACAGGTAAAACCAGGCCAGTCTACAACAGTGCCAAGTTGAAAGGTTACAAGAAAATCCTTGTGCTTTACACAAACTATGGAAAGCAAAGAAAGCCAGAGAAAACAAATTGGGTCATGCACCAATACCACCTTGGCAGTGATGAAGAGGAGAAAGAAGGGGAGTTGGTGGTCTCCAAGGTTTTCTACCAAACACAACCCAGACAATGTGGTTCCCTCATGAAAGATTCATCAGTTCCTCCTGGGAAACACATGAAGGGACAAAGTGTGCATGTTGAGGTAATGAATAATAACAAAAACAACAACAATAATGGGTATGTTGAGTACTACCATTCTTCAAATTTCATATCTTTTGATCAAGGAGGGCAAAATGCTCAAGTAATATCCCATTTTCCTGTCCATGAAGGTGCTCCTTTCATTCCTTGAATGAAGTGGTGGAGAGTTATAAGGTGAAAGGTTATGGAGAAAATATATTAAATATATACACATAGAATATTCATAATATTGTGGCATTACAATTATATATCATGCAAAAATAAAATAAGTTAATAACCTACTGTAGTTAGGATGGGGAAAGGTGGGCAAGAATAAGGAGAGAAATTGCTTTATTTGAAAACTAATGCATAGAGATATGATACTCATATTACTTAAGGAAGAAAGAGATTGGGGGAAGTAAAGAAGAAGATTTAGATATGTAACACTTTTTTTTTCTTTCTTCCTCTCTTTATATTTTTTTGAGGGTACGCACTTAGTTTCTACATATCATGCTTTGTACAGTAGTGTCAAAGGCATCATGCCCTTGCTTGTGTAATTAAAGACTAACCATCAACCTGTACAAACATGACTTTTACCTTAAGAAGTCTTGATCGAACTACAGAATATTTTTGTTTTCCTTGTTCCCTGAAGTTTTAATTTATTGTAAACGTGATTATGTTTAATTATTGCCTTTATAACATAAATAAATGTGTTGTCACTAATTTTGGAATTTCTAACCTGTGGAATGTCATTTCTCTATGGTTATAATAATAAGACTTGAGTGTCTCAACAGATTAAACCGTATATCCTGCCTACGAGAGAATTAGTAACAATCACAATTATAAATGTAATCCCTTGTCCTCGAGGAAAAAAAAGAGATTGATTGTTCTGTAATTTATACGTGACGTGAAATTAGATCATCTATTGGCCTATCATATATATGTTACTACATCAGGTCCTTAATGTATTTCTACTGTTTGTTTTGTTTAATTACTAAATATATGTTATTCTTTTGATTCAACAAACGGGTATCTTGTTGAATTGTTTTCAATTCATTGTCAAATTTGAAATTTTATAAAAGGAAGAAATTATTTGGCTTTTATATGATAAATAATACTAGTTCTTAGAAATTTATTAACAAGAATAACAGATTAGAAAAAACAAAAAAAAAAAGAAGCTAAAACTCATTTTTTTTTATTATCCAATCATGGATTAACATGTATGGTGATGGTTTTTGAATAATTATTTTAAAATTCATATTTGAAATTAATTACTTAACAACGTAAATAAATTTTACACTGAAAATATATTAAAGTTAAATCCTAAATGTAAAATAAGGAAAATAAATATTCTCAAGACATATGTATGCGATTCAAACTAAATTCTTGACTATAGATTTAAATGTGAATTAAAAATGACCTGGATATAGTGTGTAGTTAAAAATAAATTAGAATTTTTATATAATTTAAATTTATAATACATAAATATTTTTTAATTATAAATTATATTATAATTAAATTTGTAATAAATAAATATTTTAAAAAATTATTTATATTTTGAAATTACAATAGACACTTATTGTCAATTTATTTTTAAAAATTATTAAAATTTAATTTAAAAATAAAGGTTAAAAGTGTAAATTGAAAGATAGAAGAGTATGTTTGGCTCACCGTTTAATGGCTTCAAAGATGCTTTTGGATCCTCAAACAGATTACGAATAATGTTTGGTTGCCTCCAAAAGTCATTTTTTCTATCAACGTTTTGCTCTAAAGAGAGTTTCAAGCATAAGCAATTTGGGAATTCCTTTCAAAAGCTCATTTTCCATCGTAAGGATATCCAATAGCAACATCAAGTAAATGTACTTTTAAATATTAGTTTATCTAAATCAATTTCATTTTATCAACATATTTTTTAATAAAAAATATTTAAAATATGACTTTTGATTCAAATTTGAGTAATATCAAGTTCCATATCTTTAAACAATATCTGAAGTTTGAATTTTTTGGATTTAAAAAACATGCAGTACTACAAAAACAAGCTTTAATGACGATGAAGAAGATATTATGTCTTGTGAGTATGGAGTACCAGAAATACATCCATACCGTAATAATTACTTATTGTACATAAATGAGTTTGTAGAAATATGTAAGTGTCTCACATGTGAAATATCACAATACAAACTGAAGGATGATGATTACATGAATGATGAAAGTACAATATTAATGATGATTTTTCATAAAATTGTCATATAAAGTCTATCTTTTATGACGATTTTGAGAAAAACGGTCTATTGATATTTTTATGATGATTTTCTGCAAAAATTATCATAAAATTACAAGTAAAAAACTTTTATTGTGAAAACGCAATATATTCTTTGACAGTTTTAAAATGATCATGAATAACTATTCACATTCTACGACGGTGAATTCCATGACGATTTTTAACCGTCATACAAAGTCCTAAAGAACCATCATCGAATGCCTTATTTATAATAGTGATGATTAGGATCTGGAAGAAAAATCCATTAAAGATGATCAACTAGATTAATAGTCATCAACAAAACCAATAAATATTACTCCATGCTAATATCATGGTGAAAAAAATATACTCATCTTCCAAGGGACATACTATAATTTACTTTAAAAATTATTGTTATAAATTTGAGAACGAGTTCTTGCATAGTGATAAATTTTTACTTTGATAACTTGTTGGTCATGAATTTGTTGGACAATGAGATAAATAATTTTTTTTTATAACTTTAACTATAAACAAGGTTAAATTGTAAATATAGCGGGAATATAAAAAAAAGCACAGAAGACTTTGAACATGTAACTCGACATTTATGATCAGCTCAATACAAATTACTATTGGATAATAAAAATTATTCAAGGACACAATCGTAGTTTAATTTGAATCGTCATTCAGGACTGAACAAGGTGCTTGATATCCATTGGGTAAGTGACGGCTGGATTAGAACCATTATATGAATTTATTGCAATGATTCGGTTGGCAGCTTCTGTGGGATGGAATTGATCCCAAAACACATAAGTGGTTCTATTCTGGCATGGTGTTTGATTAGGAATACATAACCCATTTGTCCCCAATGATGGGCAGCAAGAAGCATTTGCAACAGTGAAACCTGAAACACAGGGAACCATGGTTAATTATATAATATTGTGTGCATCCAAATCAAATTGTAAGATATTCAATTATTTTAATCTATAAAAAAATACTAGTAACACTCTTTCAAACATACTCTTGAACGCATTTATTTTATAGATTAAAATTTATTTTAAACCACAAAATTTTGTAAATCTCATATTGAATGAATGAATTTTTTGTGATTTAATAGTTTTTAATAAATTTAAACTAATAAAAAATATATTTAAAAAAAAATTGTCAAAAGAATAATGTGTATCTAACAGTCTTCATCTACAAAGAATGTGAAATGAAGTGCATAACAAAATCAAAATGTATATATACCAAGGGAACTGTCAAGGGTTCCGGATGCGCTGTTTATAAAGATGAATTTGGAATCAGCAGATAACTTGTTGTTGAATTGGTCCACTTGAGATTTAAACTTTGCATTGAACATGAACGTAGCATTATTCATCTCCTCAACGCAAGATCCATTTGTATTATGTGTAGAGATGGCATTTGGAGTGCAACCTATAAGACACCCATCCCAACTAGCACGAATTTTCTTGCCCCAACTTCGTCATGCAGTGCCTGCATGCCCCCGAAAACAATATTTTTTACAATTATAAGAGAAAATAATACATGTATTTTAACAGTGTAGAAGACCTTAATATGGAAATTTTAGAAATAAATTAATATTTTTAAAGTTAGCATTTATATAAATTAAAATGCATGATATAAGAAATATATGGATATACAAATTATTTAAATATATATCAATATTCATATATGTTTTTTAATATTATATATATAAACTTAATTAATTTTTTGACTCTAAAATATTTACATTATTTTAATTTGGATCTCCAATTTTTAAATAAATAGTTTATATAGTATTTTCGTATCGAATCCTCTCACTTTTTTTTCTTATTTAATCTTTCTAAATTGGACAAGTTTTAACTATGATATTTTGAAAGAGAGAAATGCTAAGAATACATTATTTTTTTGGACACATTCTTTCTTATTATTTTTTTTAAATCACATAAGAAAATTGTGAATCGCACATATTATTTCATGTTACTCTTTATTAATTATTCAGTTTTTAATATATTTTAAATAATAAAAGAGAGTCTATCCAAAAACATGTGTTAAAGAGTGTGTTTGTTTCCTTGCACTTCTCTTTGAAGGATCCAATATCAAAAAATCATGATATTTAGAAACATAAAATATTATAATATTTAAAATTATAAATGATTAAAAAAAATACAATTTTCTAAATTCTAAACTTAATTAACCCAACTTTGTGTAATTAACACCGCTAAGTGTAATGTTTTCAAACAAGATTCAAGTTTCTGGGCCAGGCTTCGGCTTGTATTTTGGTTTCAAGTCTTTTATTGCACCCCACGGTCCACCCCATGTACTCGTCATTCACATGCATGAGACACCAGTTTATCTATGGTAAAGTCATTGGTTGATGTAATAAACAAATTAAAGTCGGCTAAATAAATGTTGTTATTTCATTTATCATGGTCAATTGTCACTCTTGTGATTTGAGAGCATGAAATCTGGACGTGACGACTTGTGATGCGTATAATACATGAAGTTTCATTTAATGTCATTTTAAAAAACATAAAATAAATATTTGTATTCTATGTTTATTAATTAATAAATGAAATTATTTATTCACTGAACCCTAGCTAAACTTTAAGTCAGGAGGCTTCTAAAAAGCCCTTCAAATAGACCTAAAAATAGCCATTTAAACTATAAGACCCGAAAGTACCTCCAAAACTCACGCAACTATAGTTTAATAAATACTTGATCCAATATAGTTTTACTTCAGTTTATAATTGAGTATAACCCCAAGTGAATTTGTGAGACAAAGTGAAAAGCAAATAGAAAATTATAAAATACCTGTATATACTGAGATAACTGGGCAATAAGAATGTTGGCATATTGGTCAGGGGTATAGATGCGGCTTGTTAGGTAAAACTGGGGAAGGAAGTAATTGTTTATGTAATCATTGCTTCCTATATTAATGTAATACAAACACTTGCTAAGGTACTGTTTAGCTTTGACAAAACCTCCAAGTTTGATAGCAATTGTGGAGTACATGAATCGGTGATTTAACATCTGTACTCCCAAATTGATGTTGGCACCCTGCGTACGTTGTGTAACAATAATTTAGCATTGAAACAAATCCTCTAAACCAATTAAAGGTAGAGATCAATCAACAAAGAAAGATAGATAAAGGTTATATTTGATTTATGAGTGTAACATACATTTTTTTTGATATTTTTATTATTAGTTAAAATTTATTAAAAGTTATAAAATAATGAGTAAGATTAATTAAATAAGAAGTTAAACCTACAAAATTTTGTGGTATTTAATAAATTTAAACCAATCATAAAAAGTATTTTTTCTTAAAGAAAGTAGTATTAGACATTATTCAAAACATTAATTTATATAATTAATACCATATGTGTGCCGCTCTCAGGACGAATCCCAGCTGCTCCGGATGCATAATTCACACCCTTAAGTGAGTCTGAGCCACTAGTGTTTGCAAAGGGTGGGATGAAATTCTCAAATCCCAGAAGTTGAGCTGCAATAGTTAAAAGCAAATAAGTGAATTAACCAAATAAAAAGGGTGGGGTGTTAGAAAATTAATAGAATTGGGAAGGGATACAAAGGAGCTCAACTAGATAAAAATAAAAAAACAATTCATGCACTGATAGTCTAAAGACTATTTATACTGTCATTCGATAAAATTTGTTAAGTATGATAGGTTATTTGATTTTCATAATACCAACATAAGTTATACTATCTATTAGTATGATTTATGATTAGTTGATAGTATAAAAATATTTATATTAAAAATGTATAAAATCACACTTTTGAAATAAATGGTGAATTATGCTTCCAAATATAACATCACGGGCCAATAGTTATTAAATGGAACATTTAATGGTTTTTAGTGGGTTATGGGCTAACTATATTTATGACCACGGTTGTCATAAATAAGCACTAACCAGTTCAATATTTACATCATGGGAGAGCCTTAAATCTACAATTTGTGGATGGACCTATATTGACCTGTTAAAACTGTAGTTGCAGTAGGTACCTCTGGTACCAGTTTTAAGGCATTTTTTTTATGCACTTCCACTGTTGCATCTTGCACAATCCAATGCATTTTGGAATAATTCGGAGTCAATATATGTGATATGCAAGATGTAATGATGAAAGTGCAGAATACAATAGTCTAATTTTAATACAAAATATATTTTGCAGACAAAAAAAATGTTACCAATTAGGTCAATAGACGTTTGTCCATTGGTAAATCTTCCAGTTGGGCCTGTTGGGAAGTCGATGCCATATGGTTTGTAATTGGACTTTGTAGTTGTTGGGAGGTTGTTGTTATTTCCATTGTCAGACAGAGAGTCCCCAAAGATAAAAGGGCAAGGCACTTGTGATTCTCCATGGACAGATTGTTGCATGAAATTTGCAACCAATAGAAGAAAAGGTAGAACTACCCATGACTTAGTTTTAGCTTCCATCTAGAAAAGCTATAATAATGAGACAAAATGAAGTAATTAAGGAGTAGTGTGGTAAGTGCAAAAGATGAAAGGTGCATGCGTGTATATATAGGATTGGGTAACAAAGTTGTGTCCAAGTTGAAATATTTTTTTGCTTTTTTATTTTGCAATATGAAGTGAGAATGAATCAATATTGAAGGCCGAAGAGTTCGACGAGATTTTTTTCTTGTCAATCAAAGAACGTAATATGGTTTGTAATTAAGGTGACGAATTTGGCACGTTTGTTACAAATAAAAACAGGTCTAAAGGACTTGCACCAATGAACACGAATTCCCAAAAGTACGTGTGGCCATTTGTTCCTGTTTTTTGAATTTTTCTCTATTCGTCATGTTGAGAAGTGAACACCAAGCGCGCATGGGCAACAGCTTTTGTTTGTTTGTTTCTATTTAGTGTGACTTTACATTAATGTTGGTAAAATTGATTTTGAAATGATATGATTTATGTTTGGATATTTTATCATAAAATTAAGTTAAAAGTAAAATTAAGTATAAAATTTTAAGATCCAACTCAAAAACTATTTAAAGTTACTTCAACTTAAAATTAATTTTAAATTTTTCTCCATTGTGAAACTAAATACGTGAAAATGCATTAGAATCAATTCTTGAATGACACTAAAACCAAACACGCACTTACAACAGATTGGATTTGATAATGAATATAGATTAAAGTAAAGAATTCTCCTATCTTTCCATAATATATATAATTTTCAAAATATTCTCTTTAAAACATGATATGTTAAGAGACATAATCAACATGTTAGTTAGTGATTTGTTTTTGTAATTTTTAGTCATCATGACATTTTTACGGAGTATGTGTCACTTTTGTTGATAATTAATATTTCTTTTTAATTTGTATTTATTTCTACTGTTAATTATTATTTTTTATTCTCATTTCTCCTTCCCAAAATAATAAGGTTAGCATAAATTGTTATTGTGATATCGTATTCATGAAGCAATTTAAAATTATCCATATATTGTCTGATCCATTTAATTGTCACTTCCAAATTCCCCTTGTCAAAACTTCCCCACAGACTTGAAAGCCAGCTTTTGTTCTATTGCAAACTAGAAATTTGATATAGAAAAATTATATAAATAATAATTTTGTGATTCTTTTTTATAGATAATTTTTTATAAGCAAAAATATATTAGTATAAGCGCAAGATGCGCCACCACAAAGAGAAATAGAGAATAACAGTTGGTGCTACAAACCCAACCAAAAAGAAGCTGAAAACCTCAAGTCCGAAAATCTATCTCAGCACCCCAATTAACAAGGTATTCCCTAGACCCTTAAGTCCCAAAATGACAGAATCTTTTGTATAACCATAAGAATAAAACGTAATTACATGGATGTAGACACGTAGTAATCTAATTTCATTAAACCCCAACGAAGATAAAATTAACTACTCATAACCATGAATGATAAAGAATCTGATGGAGGAATGATTCAATGAGAAGCTTTGAGCATATAAGCAGTCACAAAAACCTGATCCTTGTCCTAAGCCTAAAAAATCACACTTTCAGAATCCTTTTTCATGTGTCAGAGGTTCCCTTTTATAGCTAATGAAATTTTCATGCATATGTCTCTTCATTAAAATGCGCTTAAGCAAACCCTAAATGGGAACACGTTTAAGCCAATGGCTCATGATCTTTTCAAGGTTGCGCTTAAGCAGTCACCAAATGGGGGAAGGGGGACACTTAAGCACCATTAGTCTGCAACAAATTTCTTCTCTCAACGGCTAGCTTAAGCAAGCTCCCATTTAGGGGGTAGCTTAAGTCAAGTCAGTGAATCTAAATATATTTTTTTCTGTATTAGGTGACAATGCTCTTTAACTCTTTCCCAAACTGATACTTAACAAATTTCCTACAAATTAACAACAAATTAAACAACCAATGATCAAATGTAAAAAACAATAAATTAAAATTCTCAACAAAAGAAGCATTTATTGAAAAATTTAACTAAATTGAGAACAAACATAACTCAAAAGCACAAGAGATATCATATAATATTAATTGCAATAAAAATACTACAAAATGTAAGTATAGGTCACAATCATGTACGATCCTTAACTGGTGGGATAAAATATTTGCAATTATTTTGTACATATACTCGATGACATAAGTATGTCTATATTCTCCCTAAACTATGTGCATTATCATTTTTAGGGGATCTTGATGATGAAAGATGGATTTTCCCCTTTAGGGACTTACCTCATTGAGTCATTGTCATGGAACTCCCCCAGAACTATCTAAATATCAGGTTTTAAGGTAGACCAAAGGATTCGATAAACTAGAAGTTATAACCATTTGATTTAAGACTCTTGCTACCTCACAATCCCATATTGCACTTCTGATGTATTTTAATGAATCTTGTTGTAAGCATCATATTTCCCTAAAGGATACTCCATCTTGGATATTAACTAATATTATAAAATTTTACGTAATTAATATTAAAAATAATTAGGGGTATACATTTTTTTACTAATATCAATTTTTACTCGTTGCTAAAAAATTGTAACAATAAGTCAATAACTTTTACCTATAGACATGTTGAAAGAGACACACAAAATTATAATTAATGTTAAACAAAAAGACATTT
This sequence comes from Glycine latifolia, assembly GCA_013407115.1. Classification (NCBI taxonomy): domain Eukaryota; kingdom Viridiplantae; phylum Streptophyta; class Magnoliopsida; order Fabales; family Fabaceae; genus Glycine; species Glycine latifolia. The sequence goes on along the minus strand of CM023946.1, from coordinate 36,521,431 downwards.
ATATCTTAAAATGAATCAAGATTTCTAATTATTCTGATTAGATATATTTATATGTTAAAAGTTGCATTTTATGCAATTTCAGAACATGTTTCATGAGTCTGTGCTTGAAGTATCAGATGATAGTGAGCTAAAATTACGATCCAATACAATATTTAAGACTTCATTTAATATTATGTGACTGAGATTCATCTTGTAGAGATATTCTTTTAGGATTTGTTGAAACCTATGAAAAATAAATGAAAGTTCAAGATCTAAAAGTCACCATCTTTATCAAAAGACACATTCTATAGTGTAAATCTGCTCTGACCAAAGGGAAGTTATTTTCTGCTAAAGTATTCTACATGAAAGTCAATCATAGTGATTTCATTGCATTAGGAATGACATGCATATAATACAAGTATTAAATATTTCGACGACCATAAGCATTAGACAAAACTTAAGTGAAGAAATTCATCCTTTGTGAGACAATGAACACTTGAAGATGAACAATATTTATAAATAGGGGCTAGCCAAGATTTTTATATAAGGGTGGCAATATAAAAATAATAATAACTAAAAATATATTTAAAATTTTACATTATGGCATTTACAAAATAATTAATATATATGTAACTAATATTTTCTTATGAGAAAAAAGAAATATGTAACTGTCTTGTGATCATAAGAGATACTAATTAACAAGTGTGATCAACACACAAGCGTCCAAAGACCTATAGCAAAATGAGAAGAGAGTAAAAAATATATTCAATTAAGTGAAAAGAAAATTTTATTATAGTTGAAGAATATTATATAAAATATTTCAAAAATGAATATTTGAGTCACATATGAAAAATTCTTAGAAAATACTTGATTGAATAAATTACACATGATAAATGCATAAAATGCTTAGATAAGTTAACTAAGTATAGATATATCATTAACAAAAATAGAAATCATAAATCTAAAACAAAAAGCGTTACTAAAAGAAACCAATTGTTATATTTGTTTAAAATTAATTTTTTATAAGTTAATCATTTTATGAAAGAGACTAAGTTATTTTAATTATTTCATAACTCCTTTCATTTCTATTTATTGGACTCAAATTAAGAGTAATGTTTGTTCTATATTACACGATCCAATTCATAATTTTTATTGTATTAATTATTTTTATACTAAAATATCTCTAATTAATTGTACTATATATCAAACAAATAATTTTTATAGGAATAAAAAGAGTATTTAATTATAACGAAGCTTAAGCACATGTGTGGAGTTTTGAGTGGGATGCCTAATCTTATCACTACTGCAATAGTCTAATTAATATTAAAGAAAGTTAATAAGTAAGAATGCAAAAAATAGAAAAAGAAAAAAATGTTCACAATAAGGGAATGCAATTCAAAAACCTTCAATACACATTAAAAATAAAGAACTTACAAGATGCAAGAAAAATTAGCGTACATTTGGAATGCAATTGGAAAATCAATAATTATAATTAGATATTTAGACAATAAAAAAAATCACACAGGATAAAAAAAAATTCAAGATGAGAAATATTAGAAACAGACTAAAAGAAACTCATAACACAGAGTAGGAAGAATAACAACAATGAAAAAAGCTTACCATCGTGTAGAAGCTAGCAAAATATATGAGAAACTAAATATAATTGTCAAAAAAAGAGAAAAATAAAAAAATGAAGAAATTTTTTACTTTTAGATAAAATATTTTAATAAAAAAGCACTAAAGAGAATTAAGAAGAGGGGACACACACACATATATATATATATATATATATATATATATATATAAAATATTTCAAAAATTTAAAAACTTAAGGGGGCCATGGTTCTTGTAGCCATCCCCCAATTCCCTTTGCCCTTGTCTATAAATACTAGAAGCTTTGAAAAGATAGTCTACCAACCTTACAGACATTCATTCAAATTTTTTATGTAAAAAGTTATCGATAAATTATTGTAAAATTTAGAAAAGCTCTCAAAATATTTTGAATATCTTGGGAGATTAGACTAAGTGCTAAGATTATATATTCATCTATAAGACACTTACCGAGTTAGTCTTTGTACAAACATAAACAACAAATAATCTTTCTGATTTGTGTGGAGTCAATAGTGAATTGGTAGGACACAAAATAGTGGGTTGCATCAAGCTTGGATTGGGTAGAACTTGATTTGTAAGAGTCATAAATGGTCATGATAGATTGCTTGTTACTTTTAAAAAGTTAGTGAAACTTGATAATTTTTCAAAAATTAGACGTAATCTTAGTGGTAGAGACGGACCAATATAATTTCTCGTGTCTGATATTTGTTTGTTTTTCTTCTGCTTTAATAAACCTAAAGTTTGAATTTAATTTTGTTATTTGAAAAACTCTTTTGTTTTACAAAATCTGATTTCATCAGCTGAATGCGTGTTTTCTAAAAATCTGATATCTATCTTACATATTTTTTATTAAGACGATAACTTTGTTTGCTTGCGAAAATGTTTAAATTCTTAAAAATCACAATTCAATCATCTTTTTATGATATTTACCTTTATCAGTAATTATTATGACAATTAAAAAGAATCTTATAATGACATTAAGACTATAGTAACAATTAAAAATATCAAATTGACATAGACCTATAGATTTTTAACTTGTATTGACAATTTTTGTGTGTTACTCTAAGTAAAATTTCTTGTTTTGAAGAACCATTTTCATACTATTTACCAGGTTTATTCTAAGTTGAATCCTAGAAACACGACCCATTTTTTTATTACCCAAGGACAAGCTAAGGTTACTAATATTTTTGTAAGGTATTAAAGTTTTTATCCATATATATAAAATAACAAGTTTAATAGAAATTTCATAGTATATTATGAATTTAAACTCTCTTTTACCAAAGTTTCTCTTTCGAATAATATAATTTTTTCCAATATTACAAATTATAATTGCAATATATATACTAAATATTTATGTACCCATTAAATAAAAAAAGTCATTGTTTTAAACACTAAACTTTATCAACTTGTGCAGTGTACGTGGGTAAAGACACATGGCACCTTAATTAAAATGGTTTTCTTTTTTATGTTCAAAACCATAACTGTGAAGTGTCCTTATAGTTGAAAAAAGTTGTAGCAGTGGAAAAATAAAAAATGTAGCGAACAGTACGTAGTCTTAATCAAATTTCTTATTCCCTTTGAAACATAAAAATTACAAGCTAAATTTTGTTTATTAATAAGATATCTTTCATAGACAAATTTTAATTGGTACGTACCCACAGGCCAAACTCATAATTGCTGTTGTCAGATCAAATGAAAAATGTGAATCGTGACATGAAGAAGCTTTTACAACCTAGACTAATAATGGCAACCATCATTCGATCGACACATATTCCTTATATATACTCATCTTATCATTTTACAAATCTTCAAATATTTTATATATTTTGGATTAAATAGATTTTGTGGTATACTCGTGAACAATCATTTGATAACTTGTCCCACCCTACGAGCCATAACGTAGGCAAAAGTAAAAGCAAAATCCTTGAGCAGAGGGTACGGCCGTCAAGACTGGAGAATATGGCTTCCCTTTTACTTTCCCCCTAATACTTTACATTTTGATTGATAAAATGCAACCAACCGAATATATATAGTGGTCACTTGTTAAATCCATCAACATAAAACAGTGAAAAGTTTAATGAGTACTAATGATGCATAGATATTTTTCTTATAGTAAACACTTGTGTGATATTTCCATCTTTGTCCATTTCTCTACTACTTTTCTAGTTTTGTTTATCTTTCTGGATATATTAATAGATACATATGAGTGTTCACAAAACATTACCCAAAACAGCGAAAGGATTAATCATCTCGTGTGGTTGGAGGAGGGTGAATAATAAAAAATTGAATTTTAAACATAATTTTTTTTTTCATTCAATTTTCTCTTTAATTTAAAATTAATATTTCTCCCTCTCTTCTAATTTTGTTTCTTGTCAAATGTACAGAGGGCTAGTCATTAACTTATGCCCACAGGTAGCTCGTCCATTTGTTTTTTGGAGGATTTTTAGTTAAGGGACAATTTATTTCTTACAAGTGCATTACTCTATTCAAATAGCCAATAATCTAACTTCTATCATATACTTAAAGATCTAAACTACTAACTACTTATGTTACGTGGTGGGTTCTTAATTTCTTTTATTTTCACTGTGTACTACAACAAGATATATCCATTAAGAATATCTTTAGGTATATATATTTATTATATAAAACTCTTTTATACTATCTCATGTATGAGAAAATTCTAATAAATTTATTATTTTTACAATTATTATTTTAAAAGTTTCACTTAAAAAATACAACCGATATTTAATAATTAACCCTAAAGACTAATGAAAAAGGCATATTACCGCACTTTCCGCTGAGTGCATGGAAAGAGGAGGAGGGGATGGGAACAAAGAAAAAGCAAGTAATTAAAAATGAAGAGAAAAACTTGTAATAATAATAAACAGATAATATAATGTGCATGCCTCGATCTTCTTAGCTCCACGCATGCTTAGAAAACTTGGCCAATCTGGTCACACTACAAATATGCATTGCAGGGTGAACTAAAAGGGGTACATTAATTTATTTTAACCTATAAGCTAAAAGCCTATTTGTACTAGAATGATGCTTTTTTGTCACTGGAAATTCTCCTTTTAAGCCCATTTTGACAAAGACATGAACCACAACACAGATGAAATGAAGCAACTGTACAATAATAATGGACTCCAAAGCTTGTCCTTTACTTTGCCCCCACTACTCCACAACCGTCCCACCCTTTTATCAAAAAATTAATTAAAGCCACCATTTTTTTTAAAGGGGTCAGCTTTCAGCATTCAAAAGAATATGCATGGATCTCTCTCTCCATTCAACCCTTCAATAGTTTATCTAACAGCAAACTTTTTAGCCCTCCTCAAGCACTTAATTCCCACCTTTTCCTCTCTGCAAAGTTTCCAGATACTAAATTCTGTTCCTCCAATTTCAACTTCAACTCCATCCGCCTTTGCTTTTATTGTTATTTTCCCATTTCACATAGAGAGAAAATATATAAAGAAAAGCAAGACATTTAATTTAAATTTCACAATTAAATATCAACTGAAAAGATTTTTTCACACTCCAATTTTACACTTAATTAATTTAGTTACACATTTCTCTATCTCTTTTTTCCTTTTCTTCATCACGTTATCACTCTCTTGGTCCTCCTTCCAAAGTGTACATTATCAAATGAGTGTGGAAAAAATCATTTTTCATTGAACTCATATCTTCAAATCAAGTCCACCCCTTGGTTGATGAAGTGTGGAAAATGGTTTTGCACACCAACACCAAGGAAATCCCTAGTTTGCCCCCCTCCACTTTCTTCATTGAGCACGTGTCTACGTTTGTGAGGGTGCATTTGTGACAATTCACATCTAGAGTTATCTGCTTCACTCCCAAGAGTGGTTGTGAGCACCAAGCTTGATCCGTACATGCCACTATACTTGTTATTATTATTACCATCTTGACCTTGGCTGTTGTTACCACATTTCAAACCTAAGCTACCAAGCCATGAAGGGTCACTTGAGGTTGCTCCAATTTGAGCAGCTTTTTGCAACAAAGCTGTGGCTGACATGTTTGCTGATGGATATGCTTGTTGATGTTGAGGTTGGTGTTGGGAACTATACAAAGAAGGAATAGCACTTGTGTTTCCTAGAGGAAGTGAAGTAGTAGTGCTAGTTGTTAACTCTTGGTTGTTACTGTTATTGGAGATTTTAGTTCCAAACACCGAACTTAGTTGATAGTTATTAGAAGGTGAAATATTTGAGCATTGGAGAATTGAGTTGCCATCATATATTGTTCCTGATGATGAGCTTGTGGCAGAACCAAGTTGATGAATCTCACGCAAATTTGTGTTGACCATTATTGTTTCTTGAGCCTGAGAAGATGTTATTTGACCCATCCAAAGTGGTAGTCCCGTTGAGGTTTGGTTACTTGTTTCATCAGTGCTTGAAACTGGCTTGAAAATTGAAGGGAAATGGGTTGCCATGTTAGGGCCTAGGGATGTTCCCATTATGTTGTAACCAATGTTGTTGCCCCCTAAGGATGTGTTTATGTCTGAGGCTGCATTTACCCTAGCTGTTTCTTCTGCCAATGCATCACAGAAGGCCCTGTGTGTAATGAAGCTGTCTCTCCTGCTCAACCAAAAGTATTGAAAAATCATAAGCATCATAATAATAATTTTAATAATATATAATAATCATAACAATAATCTAAAGAAACATATATACATTTAAGAAGTCTAAATTATGTGTGTTTGTTTATCTGTTTAACAACCACTCAAAGTATGTTTAATATTCTGTTAATATGATTTCTCAAGTATTTAGTAAATAACAAAGTAAATTATTTAGTTGCTAGACTATTTGTAGAAAAAAATTAAACACACAGTCAAAGTTTATGTAATGTGTAATGGATAGTAATAAAATGTTGCTTCTCCATTTTGCTGCATTGGAATTCGCGTAGACATTAAACTTACTTCAAATATGCTTGTTTCCCTCTTCCTAATCACTCAAATAATGTTATTTGCTTCTTGGTAACAAGTTGTTACTTTTGGATTTTAATGCATTATTTCGTACTAAGGTGAAGACAAACGTACGCCTCTAACATTAGCTCAACAAAAGTCCAAACATGAGTAACATGGTAACATGACTAAGACATTATGACTTGTACGATACTAATAACTAGCCTGTAGCGGTTATAGCCTCAAACTATATATACCAAGGAAAATCTGAATTAATAATCACATAATAGGTAACTATAATTAAGATAATTCCAAACTAAGAACTTTTGTCGTTTAGGGCTAAGGTTGCCAAAAAGCCTTATCAAAAACTTGTGTGGCACTGGCTTCTTTCAAATCCTTTGTTTTAACTAAGTCTGGATATTCTCTCTTTTTTCTCTGAAAGCCAAATAGTCAGAATAAACCTAGAGAAAGAGGGTTGTTTTTTTTTTTTTTGTGTGTGAACCCAATATTCATCGACCCAAAGCCAAAGACTAATTAATCCTTTGAGTCAGAGTTGTTGTTTTTATACCACTATATATAATCTAGGACTCAAGGTCAAGTTATACCACTTAACAAAATAACTTGTTGCTATAAGATTGGTAAGAGAGTTATGTCATGAGCAAATATATAACTCAGATGAATAGGTTAATAATTAGTTACCTTGAAAAGATAGTTCCACAGTCACATTTGTATTCTCTGGTGCCACAGGTCTTGGAGTGTGCTTTCCAATCTGACTGCACAGCATAACGCTTCGAGCACTTCTCGCACTTCCACTTCTTCTCACCGTGCTTTCTGCAGAAGTGCTTTTTAATCCCAGTTAAGTCTCCAAGAGCCCTTGCAGGGTCATGGTGGACACAACTCTTCTCAGGACACACATAAACCCTTTTTCTTGCTTCTTTCCCCGTTCTCTGCTTAAGCTTCCATGGAAGGTTATGTCCACGTCGATGGAGTTGGAGATTTTGATCCCTTTGGAAACCCTTCCCACAAGTTTCACACAAGAATCTGTTTGTAGCCATCAGGGTCTTTGGTGATAAGGCTACGACTTCTGCTTCAGGATCTGTGCACATAGGAAAAAAAAAGATTCACATATTAAATTTTTTGTGTAACTTTTTTTTTCCTTTTCTCTTGATGAGAAAGCATGTTAGCTTTGAATATACACTACCAAAAAAAAAATAAAGAATTCATGACAAAAATTTGTGACAACAAAATTTCTTTTTCATGACTAATACTAAGTCACAAAAAATTGAGTGATATTAATTTTTCTAAAATTTACATATATATATATATATATAAATTGTTTCATTATCAATTTTAATTTTTCTAGTAGTGATAGCTATATAATAATAATAAAGCTTATATATATAAGAGATATTGATGAAGAGAAAATAGAGAATCTAAGATGAAAGAAACAAGCATGCCTGGGTTTCCTGGGAGGTTTCTTTTCCTCTTCAAAGCAGGAGGAGGTTTGTTATGATCATTAGATGCAGCAGAAACAGTTAGGTTCTGAGGGAAAGCAGTATGTGTGATAATTTCTCCTTCATCCATCTTTCTTAGCATCTTTAAAACTGTGTCTCAGATTCTAAGTTTGACTCAAATTTCAACAAGAAACTCACACAAAGAGTTCAGTGAGGGAAGAAGTATTAGTCGCTGAATTAAGAAAAACCCAAGAGAATGGGCAGGTGGCCTTGTTAATTATATATGTCTCCAACCCTAAACAGCACAAAGTGGTATATGCAAGATGGAATTTCTCTCTCATGTTTCAGTCGATTTAATTATCTACTTTTTAGGTGGAATAAAATAAAATAAACTCAAGATGCTGTGAGAGGCAGTGAAAAGTTAAAGAAGAAAGAGATAGATAAAGGAGGGGCAAAGAAAGGGTAAAGAAGTGAAGCAAAGTTGTATGATGACACATATGATGAGGTCGGAAGAAAGCTAATCTCCATTTGGAATGATTATCCCATAATTGTTGTTGTGTTATGTTTTCTTTATTATTTTAATCCTTTCTCATCCAATAACCTTTTCTGGTAGCTGGTTTGTTTATTTTATAGTAAGAAATCCTATGCTATTAGTATATGTGTGTATTGAAAACTAAAGGGTATGTACTGCGGTATAGTAATACTCAATTAGCTAGAAAGTAGAAAAACATTGAAGCAACATATATGGTATTTCATCGCTTTAATTGTGTACATGTGATCATCGAAGCTTCCCATCCTAATCATTCCAAATTTATGTTTCACTAGTTTCAAACTTTTCTTTTTGGTAAAGGTATCTTTTAGCTTCTCTTTTTTTTTTTTAATAACTAAAACAAACGTCATTTACTAAAAATTTAGTATTGATTGGAATTTATTAATATAGATTGTGTCTGATAAAAATAAAACTATTTTTTTTGCAGAAGTAACAATTAAACTATTGTTTTAAATATTATAAGTTTATAATTAATAGTATTATAGTAATATATACAAACAAATTATTTTATCGGTATAGAATATTATTGATATATAATATTACATCAAATATTAATATATTGTATAATATCTGTATTAATAGTTAATTTTATATCAAACAAATATTAATTATTAATTATACTAAATAAAGACAATCCTAACATGCATTTGGCATTTTCGCCTGTTAATTAATAAATAACATTTTTATAATATATATATATATATATATATATATATATATATATATATATTAAGATTATATAATTAAATAATAAATTTAATAAAGTATGAAATTAAAAAGTATATTTTATAGTACTTATTTCAAAACAAATAATATCAATATGAATACGATATCATTTTATATACAAAATATTATCAGTTAAGTAAAAAAAAATTATTAATACATAGTTACTAAAAAAAGATATAAATTTTGAAAGAATAAAAACGTTAGAAGTAAATTGGGGTAATTTGAAATGCAATCCAAACTTATACCTAACAATATTCTAGATCTTATTGTAAAAGGCGAATCCATCAAAATTAATTTCTAGTGAAGAATGAGGCATGACAGCCTGACCGGTGTTAAAATTTTGTTGATGGTTTGAAAGAAATATTATTTTTTTCTTTTAATTTCATTGGCTTTGCAAAAATTTGTTACACATACAATTTTTGGTTTTCTCTATATACGCTAAAATAATAATAAAATTTTCTATAGATGTCTCAATTTCCATATGAATTGAAATGGAAAAGAAAACAAAAGTGTAATTAGCCACTGCCATCTATAAGGATCTGTTTGTATTACTTTTATTCATTCAACGAAATTTACACACTTTACGATGTCAAAATTATACATTTCAAATCTTTTCTCAGAGCCAAAACTTTCTTCTTCAACAATAATTTTGGCGAGTTAAGACTAACTAGTGACTGAATACAGAGCTAGCTACTTATGCTACTTTCAATATAGTTAACTTTGGCATACTTATAATTAAGATATAGAGAAAATAATATATGTATTATAATGTAAAACATTATAATGTAAATCAATTTTATATTATCATTTAATCAAAATTTATTATGTATTTTACTAATAACTATTCTATAAGTTATATTAATTTATGATTAAATAATAATATAAAATTGTTTAACATTATAGTATATGATCATCAAATTCTTCAATACATAAAGTTGTATAATCATGCCTATGTAAAACTGGTTGTTAAAAAGCATTAACTGGTGCATTTAGAAGATATATAAGATATTAATATATGACAGCTTGAACTACCGTAACTACTGCAGCTATTTAATTTAAATCAAAGGTAAGTCCTATTTCTATCCTAAAGAGAAATCACTGTGTCTCATGTGTTGATGAGTGTGACTTGGAAAGAGAAGCCTACCCAGTCACAAAGACCTTTCTTTATTTAAACGTTCATGTTCCACAAAAGGCAAAATATTGAGTCTTTTGAACCTAGTCAAAGCGAAAGTGCACGTCATTTATCGATGAAGATTGATATCATAGATACCAAAATATCGTAAAATGCCATTGCTTGCCACAGGATATTGAAAGGAAAGAGAAAGAGCAAATTTTTCATCTTAAACATCGACAGCTATCTATCTGTTCATGTTTTTGAACTCTTCCTAGAAAACAGCCATGCACGTGTGTCCATGCACTCTTCAAACTCTCAAGAGAAGGGAAAATTCCAAAGGAAACGACGAAATAAACACAAAAAAAAGGGAATAATCATCCAGATGATAACATGACCATGTCTCACATGATGAACTGAAATTTCTAGCGTTATTAATAATGGTTTTTAGTAGTTGTACGTTTCTATGTTCTTAATTCTTATTATTGTTGTTATTATATCGCATATATATATATATACATTAACTATAGTATATTACTATCATCATATCATTGTATGTGATGTAACCAAGCAGTGAAGCATATATTTTACTAATTAATTAACTTATTAACATGAACTGAAGGTCCACGAAGACGTGGATTTGGCTATTAATATTTTAGCTGGAAAAGAAAAATATATGGCGAGCCTTATAATTACCTTTTTTTCTTGCAATTTTTTGGATGATAGATATTTTATACCTTTTAGCTTTTTCTCAGCATCTTTAACGTACAGTTTCTTCTTTCTCTTAAAATAAAGGGTTTAACTTAGCTGGAAATGTTTTGACCTGAGGACTAGTATAATGGTTTAAATTAACCGCAAAAATGATTTTTTTTTTCTAGTGATAATGTTTAGAGAGGCAGAGAGCGAAAACATAATAATTGGTTGTTAAAAAAAGCTGCTCTACCCTTTTCAATTTATTTATTAATAAGGTAAATACTACTATAAGATTAGCAGAAGAGGTATGAATGAAACAAAAGTCTTCTCCACTATCTTCAACCATGACACCACCACAAAAGGAAGAAAAAGGGGGAAAGGAGTTTGCTTACCATCAACGCTATGCACCTTCTTTTTTTTTAAAAAAAATTCTTTCTTTTCTATTGGGTAAAAGTATTTAAATTTAATTGACCTGTATTTTTGGAATAAGAAAAATATACCATCATTTAATAAAAAATTTAATTTAATTTAATTTACTAAATTCATTATTTTATGTATTAAATATTTTTAATTTTTATATAGTTAAATTTAGTTTTAGTCATCAGAATCTTTTTTAAAAAAAATTGGTCTTCATATAAATTTAAATTCTCAAATTAGTCTAAATTATCACTTCTTGGTAACTTCACGTGTAATTAATCATATCATATCGGGTCTAATTATTATGAGGTAGCATGTAGCTTTACATGTATTTAATTATATCACGTCTAACTATTATGAGGTATCATACGAGATGTAATATGTGTTTATGAATGTCACTTTAATTATGTACTAATACTTTTAAAAATATTATTTATAAAGATTGAAACTAATAAAAGAATTAGAAAATTAAATTTCATTTAATTATATTTATAGATACTAAAAAAATATTTTAGGCTATATTTAAGTAAATCTGGCCGTTGCTATTGGAGTCTTTAATTACTTGATAGGGTTTAAGTTAATACGAATATACTAGTTGGTCCAAAAGATGGGGAAAAAGAAAACGAAGTTACTATAAAAATGGAAGGAGACAGCCAGCTGACAAAGGCAGTGAATTTTTTGAAGTTTGAGCAGTCGTCTCCTTGTGAGCTGACTTTAACTATTAATTTTCTTAATCCTTAATCATAATCTAATGATGTTTTCTTTTGTAGCATTGTTTAATATAAATCTTTGGAGTTTTGTTGTTGAACTGTGGTGGCAATAGAATATTCTCTACCCCTCCAACACTTCACCCAAAGAGTACTCCAACTTTCAAGGCCTTGTGAGATTCCTATATTCAAACTCCACAAGGGTCCCGCTCACAAATTATAATCTCCTCTTTCTTTCTCCCTTATCATAGTTAATTAGAAACAGCGTAGCCATGTTTTGAAAACAGAAGGAGATTTAGGAAAAGCAAATTGTTGTCAACAAGGCTATGTTTGTTTCTTACTTTGTCCTTTTGAAGAAGAAAACAAATAGTAGAATTGATTTAGAAGAGAGAAACACATGTTTTAAAATTGTTTGTGAAATCTAAGTAATGAACAAAAAAAAAAAAGTATTCCCTTGGCAATTTGAAGGCTTGCATTTACTTGAATGCAAGCAACTGACATTTAGTCATTAATTTTTTCACCCACAAAGACATAGTTTATGAGTTAAGCAATTTGATTTCTAGGCTGCTCCAATATTTTAAATCAAGCTATATCATCCGAATACTTATTATGAATTATTCTCACCCATTTTTAACATTTAAACTAAAACACATACCAACGTAATGTTATATATGCAATTAAAAGCTAGAAAGGGTAGTATTGTAAAGTGCAAAAATTCAACGAGTTAGACTTAGCTTAATTAAATTGGAATAATTGACCAATGCTGTTAGATCTAGGATTCCTGTACAGGAACTCACATGCTTCTGCTTATCAAAAGCTGGAGAATATGTGCCTTTTTTATGTTACTCAATTGATAATTATTTTCTTTAATAGTCTTCCTTTTCCTTTATTTTTATTTTTATTTTAGGTCATTTTCTATACACATGTCAAGATGGTAGAAGATAAGCTTATTGCGTTTTTAGCCAACCAACTTTACAGGGGAAAATAAGGCAGCACATGAATATTCTTTTGGATTTGCAAATTTTGTACTTCACTTTTCGAGAGATATGTTTGGTTTCTTTATAATGCATTATTGCATCAGTAGGTTTCTTCATTAGAATAACAATGTAACAGATCAAAGCTTCGTAATTTTGTTTTACATTTTCAAATGTACCATTTTTCCAAATATATATTATAGTTCATTGTCCATCACTTATGGATTTTTTTTATTGTACTTCGGCAAACTTAATTTAGAAAACGTGATTTTAAAAAAATTATTTTGTTTGAAAGTGAATTTAAAGATAAATCTGTAACTTCTACTATCTAAAAGACAAAATTCACCATTCATAAGAAATATTAATATTTTGTTTAGTGTATTTTTCATTTTGCCATTTTATTTGTAATGGGCTATTCTTTCCGTGCCATTGTAAGGACAAATTATGTTTTTTGTTATTAAATTTTCACACATTTTTGTTTTTAGTTCTTAAATTTTTATTTGGCGGTTCTTAATTTATAAAGTAAATTTCTATTTGATTTTTGGCCTCTACAATTAAATTTCTTCGTTAGAAGATGAGGTAACACTTAATTTTTGTGGCTTTTTTTTTGTTTAAATTAAACCATAAAATGTTTCACACGAGGTGCACACCTGGTCGCTCGCCTTCCCGTCCTAGTTCTCCACCATGGTTCGGGAAACGGCGACGTTTGAGTGCCGCTCGACATAACCTGGAACGGGAGTTAGGACCTGTTTGGATGTTAATTTCTCTATAAGCACTTCTAGAAGAGAAAAATAAGAAGAAAAAAATGAAATGAGTTTTTCCATAAGTTAAAATAAGTATTCCATTAGCTAATTTGTAGATCTCATCTCATCTTTTAGATAAGCTACATTGGTAAACTTCTACAAATTAACTAATGAAGAGTTTATTTTTACTTATGAAAAAGTTCATCTCATCTTTTTGTTCTTATTTTCTTCTTCTAGAAGTGCTTCTAGAGAAGCTTACCCAAACATGCCCTTAATATTTTTAGTTGATTTCATGCTTTAGGTTACTTAAATTTTATTTGGTTTTGTTGGGTTTTGCTTTTGCTTCCTTACCTTGATAAGTGGAATACGTTTTGGGTATTTGATTAGTACGTAGAAGAAGGTATGTTATGAAATAAAGTTATAGGAAAACAAGTTATGGTGACCAAAATTTGTCAGATTGAAGACATTTTAAATAGTTCTCCTAAACACTACTTTTTGACGATTAAAAGAAAATTCATAAAATTAAGTATCGTCATCATCTAATAAAAAAATTTGATAGCAGGCAAAATATATAATTTATAGAAAAATATGTTTTTTATTTTCATAAATATAAAAATATTTGAAATTCGTTACTAATAAATTTATATTACTTTTTTTGTCCTCACAAAATTAAAATATATTATTTTTTTGATTTGGAGCAAAGTTTGAACATCCTAATCTATTTGCATTGTTTTTTTTACATCAAATTTATGCACAATTGATGTTAAAACATCATATTTTACAATGATTATATATATAATTGATTAAATCATTATTGTAGTTTTAGATTTCTCTAACCTTACATTCGAATTAAAAAATAACACATTTTACATGAATAAATTCTAAATATTTTTATATTTATGAAGACATGAAAAATATATTTTAGTTTTTTTGTGTGTACATCTTCAGTTTTGAATAAATAATAAGAATTAAAAATCAGATTAATTAATATATCTTATGTTTGATTGAAAAACAAACACAACGACACACAGTATATATATCACGCATTATTTCTCTAGCTCTCAATGTCTCTCTTGGTGCATTGGGTGCTATAAGGTGGGTTGATAACTTTATGGTCAACATTGGAACAACACGTAGTATTTTACGGGAGATCAGTATTATAAAATGAAGTCGTTATCACTTATGGTTAGATTTGTATCAAGAAGAAATAAGCGTGATTGTATTTCTATGGAAATTAAATCTTCTTTATGCCCCCACCAAATTTAATACAAGTAATTAATAAGATATAATTTACTTACAACATTCAATTATATACGTGATAGGATTGCCAATTAATTGGATATGTCTCTATACAATCTTAGAGGCTGAAGAAGCATGCACTGTGTCCTTATGGATATGAAATTGACCCCCACTATAAGTCTATAATCTCAATCTACCAATTATGATATTGCCATGCATGTAACCTATTAATTAAGAGGATTATATTCGCTTTCTTAGCCGGGCCAGAGAAAGCAAAACTAAACCTTGCACTAGCTAGGACTCTCTTTCTCTTTCCTTTTCAATTAAGGTGAATCAAGGAGGCCTTAATTATCCATTAATTAATATTATTCCCTTTTGTAGAGATGGTAGGGACCATGTATATATGTAAAGAGAGAGCAAGAGCGAGAGACACCAAATAATGCCCAAACCAGAAATTATTTAGTCATGAAATCTATGTCAAGTTGTATTATATAGTAAACAATTAAGGTCACTATCTATCTTCTTTCTGTGTTTTCCGGGAAGGTCACAGTCAAGAATTATATGAGAGCATTAATAGTGAAGTTCCACTATGGAAAAAAAGAACAAAGTTTAATACAAGAAGAAATCAACAGGGGATTGTCCTTTATTATAGCTCCTTGAATTATTGTCAAATTTGGATGGGGATGGAAAGGAGCAAAAAGACAGATTTTCAAAAACGCCCTCCTTGTACCAATGAAATTGTACGTAATATTAATTTGTCCCCAAGAAAATAAAAGTGAATGTATAAAAAGTGATCTTTGTTATCTACCTTGCTGTCTATATAAATTGATGGTGGCTTTTCAAAATATTAGTAGGGCACAATTTCTTTTTTTGAAGAAAGTAGAGCGACAATAAAGGGGTGTTTGGTAAAAAAAAATGTGCATAAAGAATATTATATGGTAACAGATTAGAGTCTACGAAAATGCTAATTAATCTTATCATTTGAATCAATGCAAAACCCTGTGGAATATTTTTTTATTGGTGTTAATCATAAAAAAGTATAAAAAATTTACAACAATACATACATTTTGTATCACCAATTAAACTAAATATCCTCAATATGTGAAATACATCTTAACAATTCCAATGAAACAAGCAATATATCCGTAAATCAGCATGCATGCATGTAGAAATCTTTGATGCACATAAATTGAATGTAATTAACACATTATGAAGTATTAAATTTTAGACAGATAATGTTTTTTTGGTTATACATTTTAGACAGGTAATAGAAAATCATCATTTTTTTTTATCTAACATGCAGCTTAAGATTTTGGTAATTCTTGACTCATGACATGTTAATAAGAGATTCTTTGCTTCACTTACATTTTTTCTTGTCCATTTTCAATATGGATACCACTGCTACCTCCGATGCTAACGTTTGAACTTCCAACTCTCTTACTATCATTGTTACAAATGAAACCCTTGAAATGATATCAACAGCAATCATGCACTCATATTCTTAAACAGTGGCTCTCAACTTCATCCAAAACTTTCTAGCTCTCTAATTATCATGCTTGGATAGTTCAATTAAAGGTTGTACTTGTCTACAAAAGTGGTCTCATAGAGATTATGTTGATGGTAATTTTGCGAATTCAAACATCTTAAAATTGCATGCACCACCTTTAAACCCTGAATATAATGTAATCACTAATCACTAGATGCGCTCGGACCAGCTGATTATCAATTAGTCACTAACACTATATCATTACCATCCTATAGTAGGACTGCAGATCCACTCTAAAGATGCTTTGGTGGACATTTTGAAGACAATTAATATATGCCAATGACCCTCATACTTGCATCTTGGTCTCTTAAGGATCGAAAAGCTTTCTCATCGAACTATAAAGGATAACTTTCTATCCATATTTATCTGCAACAAATTGAAACTCTTTCTGATGAGCTATCAATCAACACTTGGACAATTGATCTTGTTAATTAACAACTTTACCATATGGACTTTGAAACATTTATAAAACATCTCAGAGCATTTTATTCTTATAATCTATGCAGATCAACAGTTCAAACCCCTCTTCTATAAGGAGTACGCGTCACTAAGTAGAGAACTAGATTCACACCAGCTATAGCAAGAAAGTCACTTGCCAATTGTTTCAAAATGAGGGTTTTGAAGAAATAATTAATATGAAAGGAAAAGATTGGATTGTAATTTGTATCGGTTCATGGTAATGCAAAATAGGAAGAATATCCTCATTTTCGTTCATGACACTTATAGAGGTATTACATTTTATAACAATTTACATAAGGACCAGGGCAATAATTAAGGGAGGCCCAGTCCACATAAGTTATTCACCCTGACCCAAGCACTAAATTAACCCAAGTAATAAGTGTTGATGGAGGTCATTATTTGGAATAGGATCACCCCTTGACCTGGAGAAAAATTACCATAATACATCATGATAGGGAGTTATTGCCCAATAGAGTCCTTAAGCCTAGTGCTAGGGAACCAACCCACCTTAAACTAGTATAAGTGCAAGCAAATGTCAGTGAAAGTTGTCGATAGATCAACCAATTCAGTCCAACTAGCGGATCGAACATGTCATCAACCCAATGAGACCCAGACAGTTTTCAGATCAACCAATAAATGAACTCTACTACTAAACTAGGAGTATTAGTTAATATAATATTAACAAATGGAATATTTATAATATATATTATATAAATTAGATATAATTATTTATAGAGTTTAATGTTTATATACTAACGGTGTAAAAATACAGTTTTATATTGTCATTCAATCATAAATAATCATTTGAATTATTTTAAAATAATTATTTTAAAAGTCAACAAACCTATCATATGTAGTGGGTTATGATTTAATGATTGTATAAAAAATTATACATTGTCAGTGCATAACTTTTTTTCTCTTCTTTTTAGCATTGTAAATCGAGGCACGCGATTTAATTAATGACTTATCGATTCGATCATTAACCCAATAATATCTTAATATGGTAGATCATCGATTTCATTTTTTAAATTATATTTTTTTCCTTATATTTTTTATGGCTCAACTTATTAAGAGATAGGCCCACATGTAAGGCTTTAAAAAAATTATTGAGAAGATTTCTTCTTGCACTTCTTTTTTGCTACTTATACTCCCCATTTTGCTTCTTGCAGCCCCAAAGTACAAACATACCCTTTTCTTGCAACAAGGTACCCCATTCCCAATTTGTAACCCTAACATGCACCCTTTTTCTCCTTTCCCTTTGCAGCAGCAACACCCCCCCCCCCCTTTCCCTTTCCCCTTTGTTGTGTGACAACAACACACCCTCTTTCCCCTTCTATCTCAAGTAGAAGGGGATGTGACCTTCTACCTTAAGCAACTCCTTCGTGGGAGATTGAGGGAGACTGGCGAACAAAAAAACTTACAACACTAAAGAAACAAAGAAGGAGTGAATGAAGGGTGAGGTGCAATGGGCTGCGAAGTGGAATTTCAAGAAAACAAGGTTACAGGGAAGGAGCTTAATCAGCTTATAATAAAAGAAGGGTAATTTGGAGATACTAAAAAGCATGGTGGTGCAGGAAACAAAAAATGGGCGGTGGAAGCAATAGCCCTACATCCATCAGAAACGAGCCTCTTTCCGACCAAACAAAAAAGATGAATATGGCCGAATACTTTTCTTCCATACCAAGAAGCAAGAGCATTCAAATTAATATTGCGAATGTGCGAGACACTGAAAAACGATGCTGCTTAAGATTGAAACGACGCCGTAGATTGGATTCAACCCTTGTCTAAACCCTAAATTTTCTAATCACCTCAATTCAATTCAATTCCAATAATCCTTCCAAGTTCCATCCTTACCAAAAAGCAATGTGGAATTGAAAACCCTATCAGCAGCAACATTCGCCTCCAATGGACGTGAAGGCTTTGGCGAAATCAAAGAGAAGCCACACGCAGCACCACAGCAAAAATTCTCACCATAGCCACAAGCCCAACAAAGCCACATCATCATCATCATCGTCTTCTTCTTCTGTGGGCCCCAATGACGCTGCGAAGAAGAAGCCATTGGGGAAGCAGCAAGTGAGCGAGGAGAAGAAGAAGAAAAGCCACCGTTCCGCGCTTCCCTCGAATTGGGACAGGTACGAGGATGAGGAAGAAGAATTGGATTCTGGGTCCGGAATTGTGAGCAAAACCGTCGATGTTGTCTTGCCCAAAAGTAAAGGTGCGGATTTTCGCCACTTGGTTGCGGAGGCTCAGTCCCAAGCGGAGACGAGTTTAGAGGGATTCCCTGCTTTCGATGATCTTCTTCCTGGTATGTGTTTTGCGTGATTCATTACTGTTACTGTTTGTAATTTAAACAAAATTTAGGTGCCAAGTTAAGTGTTATGTCTTGGAATGTGGTTTAGAAATGAGAGAAGAGAAGAGAAGAGAGCAATTTTATTTTTAATATATTTTTCTAATTTAATAAAATCATAAATGAATATAGCGAGTTCGACCCTAGTTGTGTCGAATACTTGGATGGAGAGTTTTGTTTGGTTTTATCCGTTTGTTGACTCTGGTGAAACTTACATTGTGGATGTATGTTTCATACAAAACAAAACTTCGATTTGTAATATTTTGTTTATCTGTATGAATGAAATTTCAATAATAAAAAAATTTGTCAACCGATCAGAAATCGTAATTGATATGACTTTTCAGGTAATTATTATAAAGATCAACAAATTTATCAGTCAGGTTGTGATTGGATGGCATTGGAAGTTCATACATATTTTACTCTATTTGTATTATATTATATAATTATTGTAAAAAAAAGGTTCTAATTCTCCTTCCTAAAATTTAACTCGAACATGCTGAGATTGATTGAGGTTGTTTTCTAGTCAACATCGGAGTTCTATCTTGGTAATTAGCCATAAAGGTCTGTATTAAACATAGATGAAATTCTAGCTTCGCTACACTTTAGTTCTGTCTTGTAACAAATGTTTGATGATTCCTAATTGTTCCTGACATATTTCAGTAGTAGCACTAGCTTATAATGAGCATTTGTAATCAGCTGATAAGTCATTGAAACTTGTTCATTTAATATAGATGTTTTTCAGATTTTTATATTGTGACATTATTTTACAGGGGAGTTTGGTGTGGGATTGAGCTCTATGCTTGTGGTCAGGGGAGAGGGCATTGTGTCATGGGCTGGAGATGATAATTTTATTGTAGAGGATAAGACAAATGGAAATCCGGAGGTAATATATTCACTCCCTTAATGAATTCTTTGTGAATCTAATAGAGATAGTTCTCATCATACGATTTTAGGCATGCTAGTGTGAGCTTCTTAAGCATCTTTTAGTAAATTAACATTGAAAATCAATGGGACCAGCTTCAACCACCTTTCTATTGCTTGTAACCTAATAAGTTGTTTAGCAGTTAGTAGTAATATCTGAAGTGCTTGATAGTTGATAGTGCTCATTTAAAAAGAAGAGAAAAACACTTATAAGCTATTATAGTATTTGTTTACTTTCATCCAGCTATATTATAACATTATTGGTTTGAAATTGTGATTCCTTTGTTAATAAATAAACATCTCTGAAGTTAGCATAAAGAATATGGGATGCAATAATGATGGTCATAGGCTGTTTCAATTTGTTTGGTATGTATTCCCTAGTTTTCTAATTGCCATCAGTAGTTCTTCCATTTATATAGTAGCTACTCTGTAAACTGGTCTATTTGGGTTGTATAGGCTATGCACGTGTGACTGCAAAAAATTTGAAAGTTTCTTCATGCTTGCAACTAAACTGTAGGATGGTTGAAAGTTTGAGTATTAGACACTTTGTTATTATTCTTATTTTTTTCGAACAGTTTTTTTTTTTCCTGCAAATGATTGTAATTGGGAATTATAATTGTGGTATGTATATTAATTATATAATTGTTGTCGATCTGCGAGATTTTCTCCAGCATTCTTAACATGATTTTCCTTTGTGACATTTTCATATCTTGATTATATTGCTACATGTTATATTCCAACTTCATTTTTAGTATTGCCTAACTCATCTTGAATTGGTTTTCATGTAGGCATCATTTTTGTCCTTGAATTTGCATGCTCTAGCTGAAAGTTTTGCCAAAGTTGACCTAGCAAAGAGATTGTTCATTGAGGCTGACCTATTAACCCCTGAATTGGTATGTTTACTCTCTAAATTGTTTCTTAAAATAACATGGCTTGCTGTTTATAGCATGAACTTAAGTCAAGTTTCAAAATATTTTTTTAAAATACATTTTATTACTTAATTTCATGTTATTTTTTCCCTTCCAAGGCTTGGGCAGAGGCTGGGCGAACAGTGCAGCATACTTTTTTTACATAGTTTTACATTACCTAACTTGCACTTTTCAAGAAGTTTTTTGTTTAGAACCAGGGATTTTATTTCTATGATCGGATTGAAGTTTCATTATAAAAATCAAGCGTGATGTTATTATAACTCTAACTAAAAGGATTTGAGAAGGCTCACTCTTGTCCACTTAATGTGCAATACTGTTTCCCCACACTAGGGAATTGGATCATTTGAATCCCTTATATTTTTACTGCTCCTACAAGTATTACCTACTTGTACCGAGAAATTCATAGGGACTCCTAGAACTCTTGTTCTGTAGTCTGTAACATTATGTGTTCTGCTACAGCAGTAAGTCATTAACAATTTAGTTAAAGTGGGAAATAGTGATGGCAGAAATAGTTAATGTGGCATATATTCCATGATCCAAAGCAAGCAGTTAAGAATTTCTCTTGTTGCAAAACACCTGTTTCTTTGATTATGGAAAGACAAATAGATAAACTGTAAATTGATCACCTGTTGATAAGGCTTGAGCCATAATGCACTACATTTCCGTATCAGATACACTATAACATAGGCATGTGATTTTTTATCAATTGTAACAATGGATTCGTGCGGGTATGATCATTGAGTGCTATAGAATACGAAAATGAGAGTAATCATTATAAGTTTTTGGAAAATCATGAAAGATTCCTAACCTCAGAAATTTCTTTGTTCACTATGATACAAACAAATAGTTATGATAGTCATATTATATTTCCAATTGTATGTCCTGTGAAATCCAATAAGTTGCAGGATGAATTTCACTCTTTTATATACAGTTTGCAATTTTATATTTGCTGCATTAATGCAGTTTATTTTGTGCAGTGTGTGGAGGAGTCAGCAATGAGCAGCAATGAAGAGCACCAGGAACTAAAAACTAAGGATGAAAGTGAACTAGCCAATATGATGTCTGAAGAATTAGATTTAGATGATCTAGCTGCAGATCAGTTTATATCATCTAGTTCCAGTAGCAGTAGCCATGCTACTTCTACATTTCCCTTGTCCAACGACTTTGGCATTCCCGTGAACTATGTTAATGCTGAAGCTCAGCAAACTAGAAGTTCTGGTAAAAATAAAGCATTTGTTCTAAGTTCAGATGCTAGTTTACATTCTACTGAAGATACAAGAGGGAAACCGTACTCAACATTTGAGGCTGCTGATGCTGAAAAAGAACTAGATATGCTTCTAGATTCATTTGGTGAGACCAACATTCTAGATTCTTCGGGCTTTAAGTCCGACACCTCAATTCCAGTTTCATCGGGAGTAGCTTCTGTGTATCCTCCTCACATTTCGAATAAAGATCCAGTTCCATCCAAAACTGCACCAATTACTGCTAGTCTAGATGATGTACTTGATGACTTGCTGGAAGGAACATCCATGTTGACGAATCCAAATGTTTTATCACGGCCGCAGGAAGAAAAACCTGTCCATCACAGCTTGCAATCTTCTTCACATTCTGGAAGCAAGTCCAAAGTGGCTGATGATTTTGATTCATGGTTTGACACACTTTGATTTGATAAGTCTTGTAATTCTTGATATGATGTGTTCATTACTGACTATGCTAAGAGTGGCCTTGTCCTCTCCACCAGAGTCTAGTGATTAAAAAATGACCTTTTTTATTTAAAAAGGTCTAAAAATTGCCTCCAATTGGTAGGGGTTTGAAACAACGATGAAAACATTATAGTCGTTGGGTCCTGAATTATGCGTATAAAACACTTTAACCCAAAGTTGTCAAAATTGAGAATCTATGGAAACTTGTTGGAGCTTCGTAAACTTGAATCGTAGAATCGTAAGAGTCTACTTAAAAGAAAAAAAATAATAAATTACCTATATATAAATATGAAACATAAATTCATACAATGATATAATCATACATAAGTATTAAAATGATATTTAAATTTCTATCTTATTACAAATAATTCCTACAACAAATATACAAAGTATAAACAATGGAAAAATAGAAATTACTGTCATTCTAAACTGAAACCATGATTTTCCTATAATATTTGTTGTACCAGACATGCATGACAAGAAATCTTCATAGGCAATGCTACTTGGAAATATATGAATATGAACACAAATTCCAAACTATGTCAGATCTACCAATATAGCATTCAAAACAAGCAGTTGGTATTAATCAATAGGAATGCTTTAACCTTTCAGAGTCTCCCTAATTTTGTGAGAAGAATTGAGAGAACAAGACCCACAGGTCCTGTGCCAATGATCAGAACTGGATGCTCCACATCATTGCCATTAAGAACACCGTCCCTTGAGAAGCCTTTGCTTTGCATATGCTGGAGTACTATGCTCTATCTTGAGTTTTGTCCTTGAAGGGTAATTATACCTTCTTATAAACCTTAGAAACCCCATGCAAGAACAATTGTTCTCCAAGAAGAAGATTGGAGGCTAAAGAGTAATATGTAAAAAACGAGCAAACCAATCATGGACAAGCAAAAGCCAAAAACTTCACAATCATCACAAGCTATCATCATTATAATCAGCACAATGATGATAAAGGAAACAGTTCATGTCATTATTTACCTCCTAGAGGGTGCTTGCAACAAGCAAAGGTCACTGAATTTAAAAAATAAAACCAAAATAAAACAGTTGGGCCCGATCTACTGCCACAGTTTACAATAAAACATTCTCAACACAATACTCATGTTTTCTATGATTCAGACATTACATCAAGCATGTTATGGCCAGCTATAGAGCCAACCAATCAATATAACTAAACGCACAACCAAATCCAAGCATGTTATGAACACACACGAGTCACAATACACTCACCTCAGCCTCTCAAGAAGAACGAACACGACGGAATGAGCAAGGAGCGACGAGTGACGACAGTCGACGATGTAGTCACAGACCAGCCTTACCAGCAACGACGCAACAAAGGGAGGAGGAAGAACAAACACACAAAAGTGACGAAACGGCACAGCACTAACGGAAAAAGGAAATTCGAAACCTTACCTGGAGCTTTGAAAAATGACGTTGTTCCGCATAAAGGTAGACTCGCAGACATGAAGCTCACTCGCTATTCCACTTAGAATAGACCGATTCTACAGTAGAATCGTATGATTCTACTCCAAAAAGATTCTACTTCTGATTTAATTCATGGAGTGGTAGTAGACTCGTAGAATCGGACGAGTTTGCGATTTAACTCACGATTTTGATAACCATGCTTCAACCTATTTCTCTGACTATGTTGGATGCCATAGGTGGTGTTGCATGACTCATGGTTATGGGGTGCATGCCTCTAGTGCACAATGACTATGATGTTGTGACTGCTGGTATGTAATGAGCGCGGTGGCAAAAGGGTATTCTTGGAAAATAAGGGAGGTACATTTAACAATTGTCATATGGAATGAGAGTTATGGACCCAAATGGACTAAGTAGGGCGTGATCCATATACATTACAGGTAAGCTAACATAGGAGAGTGACAGTGATTTGGAGTTGACCTAGGAAAACACACCATGGACTCTTACTTCCTGCACCTTCCAAAAATCCAAACAGACAAAACTACCCCTTTACCCAACCACCCAACATCTCCGCGCCCCACCTTCACCCAATATTACATTGTGCTATCTCCACTTCTACATTAGTTTATACCCATTTGCACAATCATACATATATAGTATTTAATTACAAAAGTAGTTCCCATCAAAAAATAAAAAAAAAAGCAGTTGTTGCTAGTAACATAATTATTGCCGGAGATGCATATATTATGGTTTCTTTTTCCGTTGTCGGTGATAGATGAAGTTAAAAGCTAGCAGTACACAACGCACCAAATTGTCCTCTCTTGCACCAAAATAATTCTGAATTCTTATACCATAAATCACGTTGGGTGAGACCCACCAAATACCAAACCGAACCGAAGGTGAATATATATCTACATTTTTTCTGCGCACAGTTAGTAGTTATCATATTTTTATTTGTTGCTTACGTTACACAACCTTCAGACATGCCTCAAGTCAAAAGAGGAACCTTCCTAGTACCAGTACAGCAGGAATAGAAAAACACTGACAATGAAAATTGCCGCAACTGAGCTGAGAACGTGATCTTTAATTTATTTGTAATCTACCTCATGAGAATCTTTAGGTGGGTGTATTCTTAGAATAAAAACAGTAAAATAATTATATGTAGTTTAGATATTTTAACAAAATAATTTTATTTGAGTATTTAAGCCTTTAACTTTAGGTATGTAAAAATTATTGAAGTCACCACTCACCACAACTATATCAAATTTGATCAGTGGTGTTGAATTTAAGCTCTAATTATACATCTATGTTAAATAATAAGAAGAAGTATAAATTGATCCTTCCATTTTATGAAAATATTTTGTTGAAAGAAATTAAATTCATTTTGATGACTTTTATATTCATAAAATTTGTCTTATGCTTCGGGCTATGGGAATATAAAATAATAATAGTAATAAGAACGATAGATTTTTTGCTTATAGTAATTGTTATGTAATCTCTAAATAAAAATAAATATAACTCGTAACTGATAAAATATTACAAAAAATGAAATAAATAAATTTTTTAATATTTATGACATTTATTTAATTTTAAAAAACTAACCATAATAATTAATGGATTTATAAATAATATATGTATTAGTAATGCAAAATTTGTTGACACTATTATATTAACAAATTATCATCATGTATGATAAATTTATTAATTTAGAATGATAATATTAAACATTATATTAAATATAATTTTTTATTTATTAAAAGTGTAAAAAATTAAAATAAAAAATAAATTTGAATTTAATATATATATATATATATATATATATATATATATATATATATAAACATCATCGTTTACTTTATATAGAGGTTTATATTTGAAAGAAAATATAAAACACATTTATATTGTGAATACATGCATGTATTATTTATTTATTATATTTTATTACATTTTTTTATAAATTGAATTATGAATTTTACAAAATACATAAAAAAATGAAAATATTTTTATATTATAATTTATAATTACAAATAAATTCAATAAATTTTATAATAATTACTTTAAATATTCTGAAATAACTTCTTCTACTTAGTTGAAAATAAATAAATAAAATCATATCTGAAATGATTTCTGCATTGAAAGATATATAAGTATAAAATCTATTATCTCATGACGTGTCATTTTATTTTCTTATTTTCTATCTCTTCCGATTATTCCAATTATCACAACTTTAACCATTAATCAACTTCAAAAAAAAAAAAACTTTAACAATTAGTCTAGTGTGTGGAGTCTCCTCCACTGTACCAAGATCTGCAACTCCAGAAATCTTTGTATTCCCACATCATCAAATTTTGCATCCATGTCTGAACACATCGAAAATAATTTTTTTATTACATTCAATTTTTTTTTTCTCTACAGCCTCCCAGGGAGAAGGAAATCAACATATATCCGGAAATTAACACATAAATAATAAATAATAGTATATAATACAATAAGAACCAATAACGAAAATGGAAAAATTAATCTAAGGAGAAAAAAAAAAGAGTCAAAGCCATAGTGCCCCAGCTTCTTTGAGAATTGGAATCAATTCCCCTGAAATATGAGTAGCCATAACCCGATCCAATCCCCCAAATAATTTGCCACCAATAAAAACCGCTGGAAATTGCATCTTATTCCCTCCATTATTGGCACCCACAATTGCTTCCAATTCTCTAACAACACCCACTTCATCACTCTCCTCCACCTCGTGCACCGCAGGGTTGGCCCCAAGACCCAATAGCAATCGCTTCACAACATGGCTCATGCAACAACCGCGCCTAGCAAAGACTATAATCGCGTTCTCTAACACCATGTTGGGTACCATTTTGGAGGAAATGAAGAAAGGACTATTATCATTATTTTTGTTATTTGGTTCCAAACCGATATTATCTTTTAGGGATAATCCTGTTTGAGACACTGTCGAACAGGTTAATGTGTGTGGGCTAATTGTGAAGTGAGTGGTGGTGGTGGAGGTGTGTGTGATGAGAGGTTTCCATGACCTATAAGGAATTGCTTGTTGCATGGTGTTTTAATTTTTTGAGTGAATATGAATTATTGGTTTAGAGAGAGAGGGGGAAGAAGAGGTGTGTGTGTTTGTGTGGTTTGAGGTTGTTTGATTTTGGTTATGGGGGGTGTGAATATAAATGGGGAAGTGGAAAGTGGGGGGTGAGTGGTTGATGATTTGAAAGGGTCATTAACTTGTAACGTCAACTGCAAATAAATAAAGTGTATTTTATCTATTTTTATCCTAAGTTTCTAAGATTACGCGGTGTTATTTGGTCATCTTACGTTTTAGGTTGTCACTTCCCATTTTTTTTCTTTCTACGTTCTTGTTTTTGTACGACCATCCCATCCCACTTGGCACTTGCAATATACATCCCACTTTGTAAACACTGCTCATACTGTTGGACTAAATTTGCTGCAACATTTTCCCCACATTAGTTTTTTATAAGAAAGGCTTATTGGAGGAAAAAGTTGGAATAATTGTATTTGTAGAACAAAATTTACAATATGAGAGGAAGAAGACAAAAAGAGATGTATGAAATATGATAGGTTAACATGAGTAGTTAAGGATCTAATACAACTTTTTTATCTTTTTTATGAGTGAGTATTTAAATTTACTTGATGTCATTGTTTTTACGTAGTGGACAATCTTTCCTAGGAAAACCTTTTAGTGCTTAGGATTAGTTGAGTAATTGTAAGGCTAGTTGAATGACAACTATAATTAGGTGCAATTATTTATAGTTTGAGTGTGTTCGGTAACCTTCTAGGTAATGAGTCTATAATTTCAATATGTCATTGACGTTTTGCTGGATAATATTAGGAACATTTTCCTGTTTTATCAATTTTTTTAATGAAAAATGATAGGTGATAAGATAGGAAAAATATTATTGTAAGAAAAATACGATTTATATATTGTATAGACAACAAAATTCAAAAAGTTATATTCCATTTTTTTGAAAGGAAGATCTATTCCATTTAAGATCAAGGATGCTATAATTGATATAAGCTCTGATATATCACAAAAAATAACAAGCATAAGACTTACAGTACAATTAAAGATGTTATCCATTTTGTGCTCAATTAAGGTTCAATTTACTTTTTAACGCTTATGGTATGTTAATTAATGTATTTTCATATCTATAGATCTTAAATACCGTGATTTAATGCTGTTGATCCAAAAAAAATAATACCGTCCGTGATTTAAATAACTAGAGTAGATTTAGTATTAGAGGTTAATCTTTATAATGTGTTGAATTAAGGTATGAATTATTATTATTATTATGAGAAGTGTTCATATTTAATATTGTCTGTGTTTCAAATAAAATTACTTTTAATAGAAAATATTATCTGTGTTCATATATATTTAATTTTGTCTGAGCTGATATCACTTTGATATTTGAAAGAAAAAAAAAGAAAATGCAATTGACACAATAATATTTTAAGCCAATATTTGTCCTTATATATAGGAGGAGAGAATGAAGGAATTTTTTAGAATAAAAAAAAAAATCGTTCGATGGAAATAACGCTCAAATAAAAGATACTACAGTACTATACTAGAATTCAAATATTGAGCTTAGCCTGGTTTACTTATTCATAAATAAATAATTTCTAAAGAGAATAAATGTTACTCTGACAAGTACTAATGTTGTTTTAAAAAAGAGAAGAAAGAAGAAAAGAAAAAGAACACGAATTGAAATTCTCAGGGGATAAAAAAAAAAGAAGGAAATGTGCGAACAAGTGCGTAGCGAGACACACGTTATCAAAGGAAAGGGACGACGTAAGCGTCATAGGCCTCGTGGATGACATAAGGAAGCGGGCCCCACCATGTGGCAAGGATTAAGCTCCATCCATGAAGCACTTATTGTTGCCCACCATCTGGCATTGTTGCGAGAGAATTTATTATACCTTATTAAAACAATTATTTATAACTTAACCTTATCTTTTTTATAAATAAAATCACGGGTATTCTTTATAATAACTAGTAATTTTGTTAACGTAAAAAAAGAGTAATTTTTTGTTTGATTTGAGAAAATATTATAACTGATTAAATATTTTCCTTAAATATTTAATGCATTCATAACTCAAATTTTACAGTATTAATTAAATTGAAATAACTCTATTAAGATAATTTGAATATTTAAAAGTACTCGTGCTTATTTTATGACAAAAATATATAAAATATGTTATTTATTTTAATAAGTTATTTAAGATTATATAAAACTCCGTTTATGTGTCATTGTATGCATAATTTATCCCAAGTCAGGATAAAGGATGAGGGTTGGTGTCAGGTATTGCGAATTGATCATAAAAAAAATAGTTGTTTTTATGAGATGAACTTTTGTGATATTTCGTAAGGGCGTACCCTTCATAGCGATGCATTACATCGAGTCCTAGATGTAGTGAAAAATGGGCTAGGATCATTGCCACGAGGCAAGACACTATATCAGTCCTAGGATGTAGTGATAAGTGAACTAGGGTCCTTACCGTAAGGCAAGGTGCCAAGTCTTCAACTGAATTTGGTGACAAGTGGGCAAGGGTCCCAACACGCAGATAAGTGAGCGTGATGAGTAAACACAGCCCAGGGGTTAAGGATGTAATTGGGAAACTGGAACATAGGAACATTAACGGGTAAACTAAGGGAGTCAGCAAATGTTTTTTTCGGGAGGAAAGTGAATATTGTTTGCTTGCAAGAAACTAAGTGGGTTAGAGAAAAAGGCCAAGGAAGTGGATGACACCGGTTTCAAGTTGTGGTATATAGGTAAAACCAAGAGTCTAAATGAGGTTGAAATTATGATCGATAAAAGTTCATAGATAACGTCGTGGACATCAAAAAGAAAGTTGACATGATTATGAGGATTAAGCTTGTAGTGGGTGATAGAATTTTAAATATCATTAGTGTGTATACTCCCCAAGTTGGACTGCAATCAGATGAAAAGAACCAATTTTGGAAAGACTTCTTGGAGGAGGTTTTTAGAGAGATACCACGAGAGGAGAAGATTTTCCTAAGAGGAGATCTAAATGATCATGTGGGTAAAAGTTGGGGAGATTTTGATAGAATTTATAGAAGTTTTGACTATGGGACGAGAAATAAGACTAGAGAAAATATCTTGAACGTTGCACTAGCCTATGATTTGATGCTAGCTAACACTTTTTACTGAAAAAGGGGGTCTTATCTTATCACTTATCAAAGTGGCCAAAATCGTAGTCAAACTGATATCTTTATGGCTGGAAGAGAAGATAGAAATTCTTGTATCGACTGCAAGGTCTATCCTGAAGAATGTGTCGCTATGCAACATAAGTTGGTAGTGCTAGAAGTTTGGTTCAACAAAGTACTTAATATGAGGAAGAGAGCTCAAAACCCAAGGATAAGATTGTGGAAGCTAAAAGAGGAAAACACAAATAGAGTTCAAGGAAAGCATGCTACATGAAGAACCATAAGAATATATTGGAGAAGCAAATGAAATATGGAATAAGATGACTATGCATGTGTGTCCAAAATGGAAGGCGGGTGTTGGTAGAAAGAAAAGGAAATAGAGTTCTTACAAAGGAAGCATGGTGGTGGAATAAAGAAGTGCATGAGGCAATTAAATAGAAGAACGGATGTTTTAGATCTTTGCATAAAAGTTCCAATGATGACAACTTGTAAAAGTTTAGAGTAGCGAGAAAAAATGCAAAGAAAACAGTACGGGAAGCTAGAGGCAAGGTTTTTGAAGATTTGTATAAAAATCTTGAGAGCAAAGATGGTAAAAAAGGTATATACAAACTTGCAAAAATGATGGATAAGAAGAGTAAAGACCTAATTCAAGTTAGATGCATCAAGAATGAAAATAAAAAACTTTTGGTAAGAGATGAAGATGTAAGTGAAAGATAGCTAAACTACTTTAACAACCTTTTAATGAGGATAACAATAAAAGTGAGGTGGACTTGGAGGACGCTTATGATTATTTGAATAGAAAATTTATGCATAGCATTAATACACATGAAGTTAATGAGGCTTTGAAGAGGATGAAGAATAATAAAGTTTTGGGACTCGATGATGTCCCTATTGAAGTGTGGAGAGGCCTAGGAGATGTGACAATAAAATGCTTGACCAATCTTTTCAATAATATTCTTCAATCAAATAAGATGTCTGATGCTTGAAGGAAAAATATGTTTGTGCCTATTTACAAAAACAAGGGAGATATCCAAAATTGTTTTAATTATAGAGGCATTAAGCTCATGAGCCATACTATGAAGTTATGAGAGAGAGTTATTGAACATTGCTTGAGGAGGGAGACCAAGGTTTTTGTAAATCAATTTGGATTTATGCCAGGAAGATGTATCATGGAAACTATTTTCTTGATATGACAATTAATGGAAAGGTATCGAGAAAAGAAGAAAGACGCATATATAATCTTATGATGGAATTTTGAGAAGAAAAAAAATACTATTAAAGTATATTAATGCAATCAAGGATATGCATGATGGTGGACTTTTGGCGGAATGTGTGTCTTACGATGAAATGAAGAAAAACTATAAGCTTGATAGAGGGTTAGATCAATTTTTATCTCTATATTTCAGACGATCATTTTTTAGTTCTTTTTCTCTTCATTTTTTCCTTCATTCTTCCACCTTTCTTTTCTTTTATCTTCTTTTCTTTTCTTTTATCTTATTTTCCCTTATTTTTCTTTTTTTTTTCCAACTTCCTCATATCTTTCATTGGGTTCATCTACCATTAATCCTAATTAACTTGGATTAAAAATATTATTAATGTTGATGTTGATTTAAGATTATATAACATATAAATTTTGAAAATAATAATCTCTTATTTTCATTAAATTATATATATATATATATATATATATATATATATATATATATATATTATGTTTACATCTCTATATTTTGTACATTATTATTTTAAAATATCATTATTGATCTTAAATTTTAAACTAAAAGTAAAAATTTCTTTTAAAAATAAAATAAAAGGAGGTGGAGTAATAGGAAATGATAAGAATAAATTTCAACATTTAATTTAATTTCATTAATTTATTTTAACATTTTTAACTTAAAAAGTTATAGAATTTTTATTAAACAATGGAAAACTTAATTGTTTAACAAAATATATGTAAATTTATTTATCTATAAAATATATAAAAATTTAAAATTTATCATATAAATATAATAAGTTATCAATTTATTTTTTATTAATCAATTATCATCTTAAGTATAATGTATAAAATGATTAAGTTTAAATATATTTTCAGTTCTTGTAATTAAGTATTTTTGTTCTTGAATTTTTTATTTTTATTTTTAATCATTACAAATTACAAATTATGTTTATTTTATTTTTACTCCTTAAGACATTTTAAATAACATTTTTATTTTTATTGTGTAAATTATTATTTAAAATATTTTAAGGGTTAAAAATAAAATAAACATAATTTAAAAGAATTAAAAATAAAAAATAATTTTACAAAAATAAAAAATATCAAGTTATAGAAAATTAAAATATATTTAAATCAAATTATTATTATCAAATTTTATAAATTATTATTTAATATGCATGATAATATATGATTAAATAATAATAAAATTTTACTCTAATTGAATTCTAATTTTAATAATTTTCTTAATCCTCAAGTTTATTATAATAAATGAAATTTGACTAATTCAGATCATGAATAAATAAAATATGATTAAAAATTATTTTATCAAATATTAAATTGAATAATATTCTAATAAATCAAATTTAAATTTAATACATTAATAATATGCGTCACATCACTGGTTTATTTTAATTTTGATATAACCTATATTATAATTTTTCTTTCCGTAAATTATACTTAATTTTTCTTTGGCATGCAGTCAGCAGAGCAGTGCCACGTAACCAAGAAACGTTCTCGGTGATGACATCAGCTTGGCCGAACCTTAAGTGGGGGTGGGGCCCACATGGGACACAGCATGCCCTAAGAACTGTGGTGGCGGAAGTTTCGTTCTCGAAGGCCACGTGACACATGTTTGACATTACTATATTCATCACCTGTTTCGCGGATCCTGCTGCAGATATCTCTAATCTTAGCAATAAATTTTCTGACGTGTGCTTTGTTTTCTTGATAGATATATTTGTAAAGAATAAGATAAACACAAAAAACCTTCATCACACGGGCACCTTCCAACATTCGTCAAAAAACAGTGCTGTACAGGTGTTATATTTATATATATTTATAAAATAATTTTAGTGATAAATTTTAAATTTAGATTTTAGGTAATTATTTTTGGTAGATTTTAATTATCTTATAGTAATACATAGAATATAAGATTTTTTATTTTTTCTTTAATGATATATCTTATTTTAAAATGAGAGAGAAAAAAATTATTGTGTTTTAAATAAGATTTTTATACAATAAATCATTTTCTATATTTAATATTTTTTTATTGAGAGATCTAATAAATATTTTATCTTAAATTTAAAATCTGATACTAAAATGTAAATAATTCATTAAAACACCATAAATTCATCTAAAAAACATCATCATAAATTAGTTATTCTTTTATGAAAGATATTTTGTCAAGGGAGAAAATTCCTCTTTGAGTCTTCTATCCCTTTGGTTTCATATATAGAAAAGAGAAGAAAGGAAGAGAATTTTGGTTGAGTAGAATCGTGGTGATATTTTTTTTTAAATTTTAATGTGAATTTTACATCTTTTACTTTTTATCTACTAAATAATTTTTATTTTTTTATATTTTATTTTTCATTCGATTATTATATGATGGTTATGATTGAAATAGCTAGGTTAAAAGGAAACACAAAAGGAGAGCTATGCAACATAATTTTTTTTTCCAGTAAAAATAAGGGACAAATAAGTGTGTTTATAACCATTCATACATTCTCTTCAAATAATTAACTAAACTCCCTTGACTGCAAAGGCGTGATTCGGTTAAAAATGTTAAATTGAACTATGTAGATACATAAAATCACATTTTTATAGGGACCCACCCATTTATGGTTATTAATTCGTACTCAATTTTGTAAGGAATTTCTGGTACTAAATATCACTATTATTCTTTCTTAAAATCACCAGAAAATATTTCCTACCTAAATTAGAATGAAATGGTTGAGAAATATTTTATTTAAAAAATCATAATATATTTTTTTATAAAAATAACAAATAATTTTATGTTAACGAAAATAATTAAAAGTTACATTTTTAACTATCATAAATATATTTTAATCATTTTTTACGAGGATATTTATTTATAATTTTGTGTATGAATGAAAAATTTAAAAATGTAAAGTTCACACTTTTTTTTTCATTAGATAAAGAGAAAGAAACTTTGATTAAACAAAGATAGTTTTCTTATATTTATCTTATTTTTTCTTTATATTCAAATAAAAGAAGGAATTATTTTTTTCCCTATAATTTTTTTCATTTATTTTCTCTTATATACAAAAAAAAAGTTATATCTCTATCAATAAATTATTGGTGTGAGCGACATGTTTAAGTAAAATTTTAAATTTAAATTTTGTGGATAAAAAGAGCATGATAAAGAAAGAAAACTCCAATAAATTGATTCTGTAAGATTTTTCACTAAAAATTAGTTAATAACAAAGTTGTTAAACTTTTATTAATGTCATGTGATTAAAAAAAAAGTTATACTTCTCACAGGAAAGTTTTATAATTGGCAGCAAATTTTTTTCTGTACATGGTTGGGAGGAATATTAAATAGCTTTTAAGAGAAACGTAGAAATATTTCTACACGTATTCCTTGATACAGTATGTAGCATAGACAACGCATCAATTGATTCAACCCTATGGTATCTCCAATATTTTTGCATTAAGGTGTTAGGCAATTCCCAGTCAAACTCTTACATATTGTTTTGATAAAAGGAAATATGAAGAATGAAAGAAAGAAAATTTTGAAATTTGGGTTAAAGAAAATATTTAGAAAATTTTAATTTTTAAAATCATTATTTTATTTATTTTTCTATTTGATTAAACACAATAAAGGTTCAATTTTCAAAAGTCATTAGACATTTTGATAATGTTTTCAAAAGTAGTGTTATTTTGATTTAATGAGAAAAGGGGTAAAAGATAACGTTGGTACGAGACTTATTAGAAATTATGGAAGTTATTAGAAATTATAAAATAGATAACTGTTGATAGGTACAGTTATCAGAAAGTATAAAAAGACATTTCTTTCTGAAAAGAAACATAAAAAGATAATTATTGTCTGTCCATGAAAGTTGTATTTCATTCCTATCAAAGAAGATACAAGAATTGAAAGGGTGAAGATTCTGAGAAAGTATTCTACCATTAAAGGATCTTCTGCAATTATGGACAAATGTATGTTTATGTAAAACTTATGAATTCTCAAGATCATTTTTCATGTTCTTGATATGATTGTTATTGAACATGAAATTATAGATTAATGCTTACATGTGGTATCATGTGTTTGGAAATTCATGTTTTTTCATGTATGATTATGAATGAATTCTTGATTCTTGAGAAATTAAGTTTTCAAAAGTCAAGATTAAGAGAGAGACACTTTCAATTAATGATGTATTGGATTCTTTTGAATTCAATTATTGCAAGACCCATTATTTATGGTTTTATGAATTCGCATTATGTGGCATAAATATAAATAAAAGTTGTAGACCTTTATTGTTAGTTGTTGATAATTAGAGAATAATTAAAGTTGCCGAGAATATGATAAAGTGTAAAAATCAATTATTATTTATGAAATGTTTATAGTTTGGAATTAAAGTATGACGAATTTGTTAGTCACCAAAGTGACCAAATTTGTATGAGTGATTTAATTCCAAATTGTATATTCATTTCAACCATCCATAATTATCATGCTTATGAATGTATTAAAATTATTATTTTATGGATGAGTTGAAGTTTATTATTATGGGGTAGTTAAGGATCAACCTAAAGAATGATTATTTGTCATCATAATAAATAAACATGAATGTTGGCATAATAGATACACATCGCATTCTATTTACACATCTAAAGATAGTAAGTAATTCTAGTTAGTGTATGTATTATTGTCAAATTATGAAAAACAAAATTTATTAACATCATTATAGTTGAATGTTGTGTATTAATGGATCCCCAAAGGTGAACATTAATATGCATTGATGTTAATATGTTTGAATCTGTGAAGTATGTTAGTGTGTGACATGTATAACTCAAAGCATTAATGTTTTAAATGTTTTATCTTGCAGTACCTGTTGTTACATATTCGCTTTTCTCAACTATTGCAATTTTCAATGGACTAAACTTCTCTGAATGAAAAGAGCAAATTGAGTTTTACCTTGGGGTAATGGATTTGGATTTAGCTCTTAGAGAAGAGAAACCTAGTGCTATTTGAAGCAAGCACTGAGGATGAAAGGGTCCATTTTAAGAATTGGGAAAGATCCAATAGGTTGAGCCTCTAATATACATGCGAATGAGCATTGCAAGCAACATTAAGTTAACTCTTCCACAAACTGAAAGTACTAAAGAAATGATAAAACTTGTGGAAGAGTGCTCCCAAACTGCTGATAAGTCTCTTGCTAAGACACTTATGAGTACGTTGACCACCATGAAATTTGATGGTTCACGTACTATGCATGAACATGTTATTGAAATGATAAACATTGCAGCAAAATTGAAATAATTGGGAATGGCTGTGGATGAGAATTTCCTGGTGCAGTTCATATTGAACTCATTACCGTCTGAGTATGATCCTTTCCAAATGAACTATAATACCATGAAAGACAAATTGAATGTGCATGAATTGCACAGTATGTTAGTTCAAGATGAAACTAGAATTAAGAACCAGAGATTTTTCATTCCATCAATTATGTCAAATATTAAAGAGCTGAAAAGAAAAGTGGTAAGAAACATGAGAAGAAGGGAAGATGACCATTAAAGATCAATCAAGCCTCCTCTTCTCAGATCCACAAGAAGGAACATGATGGAAACATATGTCATTTCTGTGGTAAGGATGGACACTTCCAAAAGGATTGCTCAAAATGTAAGGCTTGGTTTGAAAAGAAAGGTAAGTCTTGTGCTTATGTATGTTATGAATCAAACCTTGCTGAAGTTCTGTATAATACTTGGTGGATTGATTCTAGATGTACAACTCATGTTTCTAATACGATGCAAGGATTCCTTATGACCCAAACCACAAGACCAAATGAAAAGTTTGTCTTTATGGGTAATAGAGTGAAAGTTCTAGTGGAAGTTGTTAGACTTACCGTTTGATTCTTAACAGTGGATATCATTTGGACTTATGTGAAACTCTTTATGTACCTAGTTCAAACTTGATAAAGTTGGATACTCTTTTAAATTTGGTAGTGGTAGTTTCAATTTGTACAAGCACAATCATTTGATTGGCAATGATACTTTATGTGATGGATTATATAAATTATGTCTTGATAATCTTTATGCTGAAACACTTATGACTCTGCATCATAATGTTGGTACTAAATGTACCTTAATTAATGAATGTTCTGCTTACCTGTGGCATAAACATTTGGGACACATTTCCAAAGAAAGAATGAAAAGATTGGTGAAGAATGAAATCCTTCCAGATTTAGATTTTACCGATTTGAATGTTTGTGTGGATTGTATTAAAGGAAAACAAACAAAACACACAAAGAAAAAAGCCACAAGAAGCACTAAACTTCTTAAAATTATACACATTGTTGTATATGGTCTGTTTGATGTTAATGCTTTCAATAAAGAGAAATATTTTATCACCTTCATTGATGATTATTCATGTTATGGTTATGTCTATTTGCTACATGATAAATCCCAAACTATAAATGCTTTAGAGATTTACATTAATGAAGTTGAAAGACAATTAGACAGAAAGGTGAAAATTGTCAGGTCTGATAGGGGTAGTGAGTATTATGGAAGGTATGATGAAAGTAGACAACATCTGGGCCCATTTGCTAAATTCCTGGAAAAACGTGGTATTTGTGCTCAATATACAATGCCTGGTACACCACAACAAAATGGTGTTTCAAAAAGGCGTAATAGGACCTTGTTGGATATGGTTAGGAGTATGTTACGTAATTCTTCTTTACCCGTTTCATTGTGGAATTATGTTCTAAAAACTGTCATGTACGTATTAAACAGGGTTCCTAGTAAGTCAGTCCCAAAGACTCCTTTTGAACTTTGTACTGGAAGGAAACCTATTTTAAGACACCTACATGTTTGGGGTTGTCAGGAAGAAATTAGATACTACAATCCACAAGAAAAGAAATTGGATACAAGAACAATCAGTGATTATTTCATTGGTTATCCAGAAAAGTCGAAAGGATATAGATTTTACTGTCTTTATCATACTACAAGGATGATTGAATCTGGAAATGTTAGGTTCATTGAGAATGGTGAAGTTAGTGGGAGTGAAATACCATGTAAAGTGGATGTTCATGAAGTGAGAATACAAGTTCCATTGACTTGTATCTCTAATAAAGTTGTTGTTCCTCATGTTATTGAACCAATCAATAATAATGAAGAACGAATTGATGATCCCACTACTCATGATAAAATTACTGTTGATGAACCAAGTGAGCCCATAGTAGAAGAACCACAACAAATAGTATTAAGAAGATCTCAAATAGAAAGGAGATATGCTATTTCTAATGATTATGTGGTATATCTACAAGAGTCTAAATTTGACATGGGTATTCAGGATGATCCAATTACGTTTTCACAAGCCATGAATAGTGATAATGGTGATAAGTGGTTAGGTGCCATGAAAGATGAGTTGAAATCTATGAAACAGAATAAAGTTAGGGATCTTGTTGAGTTACCAGAAGGGTACAAGAGAGTTGGTTGTGAGTGGGTCTTTAAAACCAAACGTGACTCTCATGGTAACTTGGAACGTTATAAGGCCAGACTAGTTGCAAAGGGATTCACTCTGAAAGATGGCATTGACTACAAAGAAACTTTTTCACTGGTTTCAAAGAAGGATTCTCTAAGAATCATTATGGCATTGGTGGCTCATTATGATCTAGAGTTACACCAGATGAATGTGAAAACTGCCTTTCTAAATGGGAATTTAGAGGAAGATGTATACATGGACCAACCAATGAGGTTCATAGAAAAGGGAAAAGAGCACATGGTGTGCAAACTTAAGAAATCAATATACGGACTTAAACAAGCTTCAAGACAATGGTACCTTAAGTTCAATGATACCGTTATTTCTTTTTAATTTAAAGAAAACATTGTTGATCGATGTATATATCTAAAGGTCAGTGGGAGCAAGTTTATATTATTGATTTTGTATGTTGATGATATTTTGCTTGCAACTAACGATCTTGGTCTTTTAAATGAGACTAAGAAGTTTCTCTCTAGTAACTTTGAAATGAAAGATATGGGTGAGGCATCCTATGTGATTGGGGTAGAAATATTTCGTGATAGATCACAATGATTGTTGGGTTTGTCTCAGAAAGCATATATTAATAAACTTTTAGAGAGATTCAGAATGGAAAATTGCTTATCATCTCCAGTTCCAATTTAGAAAGGAGACAAGTTTAGTCTCATGCAATGTCCTAAAAATGAATTGGAACAAAAAGAAATGAAAGTAATTTCGTATGCATCATTAGTTGGGAGCTTAATATATGCTCAGACTTGCATGAGACCATATATTAGCTTTGTAGTTGGAATGTTGGGGAGATACCAGAGTAATCCTAGTAAGGAATATGGGAAAGCTGCAAAGAAAGTTCTGAGATATTTGCAAGGTACTAAAAGTCACATGCTTACTTATAGGAGGTTTAACGACCTTGAAGTGATAGGATACACAGATTCAGATTTTGCAGGTTGTGTGGACATAAGAAAGTCTACGTATGGTTACCTGTATCTTTTAGTTGGAGGAGCTATATCATGGAAAAGTGCAAAGCAGTCTGTAATTGCTGCATCCACTATGGAAGCTGAATTTGTGGCATGCTTTGAGGACATGGTTTAGACTAAATGGCTACAAAACTTTATTTGAGGGCTTGAATTGGTTGATAATATTGATAAGCCGCTGAAAATTTATTGTGATAATTCTGCAGTAGTCTTCTTTTCTAAAAACGACAAGTATTCCAAAGGTGCTAAACATATGGAATTGAAATACTTTGCCGTTAGAGAAGAGGTTCAAAAACATAGAGTGTCTATAGAGCATGTTAGCACTGATCTTATGATAGCTGATCCTTTGATGAAGGGATTACCGCCCAAGATGTTTACTGGTCATGTATATAGTATGGGCATTATGTCAGCTAATGAATGTTGATCATTATTATCATTATTGACTATTGACACTCTGAATTCAATGATGTTTAAGTTTCTGAAAATTATCCTGTTTCAAATTTATGTATACATGCATGTATGAATGATTATTTTGAAAAATAGGATTTGCCCCTGATGAAGACATAATAGTATTATTGTGAGACATTGTGATGTAAACTTCCATTAAAGTATCATGTTAGGAAGAAAAACTAATATAGTGGTACATGGAAGGAACTATGCTGATTTGATAGCATAGAACCGCCATGAATCATATTGGTTTTTTTATTTCTGATCATGATGTATGATGAGGCCAATATATGGAACCTTTATCCTTATGTATGCGCATTATGATGAATTTTCATTAAGATTTTTGTTCCACGATTTTTGTTCATACTAAGGTTATGCTTGTAAGTGACCATTGGACCTTGTATATAGGTTACTTTTTAAGATTATTTATTGTTGCCTATTTCTAAATGAGATTTCAATGGTGGACCAGTTTGAGACCACTTATGATTTTTAAAATAATTTGTTTATTATTGTTGATTAAAATAGTGTTCATGTTTGGGACCACAGGAAACACAATGGATGAACTGGAAATCATTTGTTTATTATTGTTGATTAAAATAGTGTTGATGTTTGGGACTACAAGAAACACAATGGATGAATTGGAAATCATTTGTTTATTATTGTTTATTAAAATTATGTTGATGTTTGGGACCACAGGAACACAATGAATTTACTGAAATACATGGGATATATGACTGTGTGAACAATATTTTTAATGATTTAAACTTGTCACCATGTCACCTTTTTATTTTGTGATTTTGTTCTATTGTTAGTGGTAAATTTTTTTTCGTTAAGACTGATCATGATGTACTAAAAATGTTTGTTGAGAATTAAAATTCAGTTCATATGTATGTTAGTAGAACAAATGATGAGAGGAAGAGTGTTAACACTGCGTACAAACAAAGTGGGTTCACATCAAACTAAAAGTTGGATTTGAAAAATAAGCAAGAGTCTTAAAATATTTTCAAGTTTCGAGGAAGAAGATGAAGGTATTTTAGACATAAAATTTCATTAAAGTCATGTGACCAGTATGTGCCTAATTTCTGTTAGATTATTAAACGATGTTTAGGAAGGAGGGGGTCTAGGTGTAATGTGAGCCAAACAATTAAAGATTTTTTTGTAGGGTGCAAAAAGAGATAGATATTGAGTGAAATTTGAGTAAAACACAGGGGTGCAAATGTAATTTACTCTATTCTTTTTATTCAATCATTATAAAACAGATAATGTATTTATCTTTTAAATACATAAATTTATTATGAAGTAATAAAAGATATTGGATAAAAAATAATCAATGCAAAAAATAACTTAAAAAGACTCTTATAAAAAATGAGAAATAAAACTAAAATTTTTATAATTAAGGACGTAGTTAATATTAATAGATGGTGGTAGTCCTTTTCATGAATTGTCAGTCCTTGTGTATTTTCTCTACATAGTGCATAGGATAAATCCATTTTATAATATACAAAAATGATATATTTCAGTTAATTAATCAAAAAGTATGAGTTATATATAGTAAATTCTCTATCTTTTGCCTTTCAATTTTTACAAATAAAAAGAGATTAAATTATAATTTTAGTTTTTCTATAATTTTAAATTTATGATTTGATTTTTCTATTTATAAATTAAAACATTTAGTCTCTCTATTTTAAAAAATAAATAATTTTAATCATTTTATCAGTTGACTATTCAAAGTTAAATGTTGACTTTGATGTGATATATTGATAATATATAATTAATACTTATATAAGTTATTGACAATGACACTTATGTGAAAAAAATATCAAATGAAGTGAAATATAAAAGTGTCTGAATGAGAATAATCATAACCCTTTATATGTAGACAAAATAATAAATCATCAAGACACTTGTTTTGTTTATTTTATTACATTACCATTATTTTTATGTATTATTAATCGAGACTTATTAATTTTTTTTAATTATCAAAATTTATAAACTAAAAAATATTAATATATAAGTATTTTTTAATTTTACGTAAATAATTAGAGTAAAAATAATTTATATATTAAAATCAATTTACAAAAAGATTTATGTAAATTTACATATTAATTTATGAAATTTAAGTATAAATTGATAAAATAAAAATAAAAATATATAAACTATTTAAAATATAAAATATAAAATGATATAAAATAAAATTAAAAAGATTTATATATTTAGTATTTTTAATTATAAGTATTGATAATTTTAAAAAAATAATAACTTTTAAATAATGATACATAGAAAATAATGATAATATAATTAACTAAACAAAATAAGTATATTAGTAATTTATTGTCTTGTTTATAAATAAAGGATCTGAAAAATAAAGGGACTAAATATTTTGATTTAAAAATAA
Source organism: Glycine latifolia (assembly GCA_013407115.1). Classification (NCBI taxonomy): domain Eukaryota; kingdom Viridiplantae; phylum Streptophyta; class Magnoliopsida; order Fabales; family Fabaceae; genus Glycine; species Glycine latifolia. The sequence continues at coordinate 36,478,265 of CM023946.1, read as the reverse complement.
GAAAACTAAAATCACAAATTTAAAATTATAAGAGACAAAAATTAAAATTTAACTAAAAAAAATAACATATAGGTACCTCCTTCAACTTAATCACATACTATATATGATAACTCAGACTCTAAATGCGTGTTTTAATAGAATATGACTTGTCTAATCTTCATCTAATAAGTTACTGATTGTGTGAATGCTTGAAAAATCAACTACAGGAAATCAGAATTGGAAAATAAGCTAGTTCTTGCAAGCTGACTTTTAAGTAGTGCCATTGCCATTCCTCTAACGGCCCAAAGTTCTAGAAATTTAATACTTGGCATGCAATAGATAGATGAGCCATTGACAAAAATAATAAATTTTGGAATATAAGCCAGCTACAGCGGGAACATATTGAAGTCAAAGAAGTTCTGACTTGAAAATTTTAATCATTCAGCTCTTCATTGATCTCTACCTTTACCACGTCTCATATAGTAATAACAACACGGTTTTGTTTATCGTATACCCTGCTCTCGAATCTTCCCGTGCCCAAAATTTTGTTATATTGATGATTGATGAATGATGATGATTTGGAAATCAAGAAAACAATGTGATATTTGAGGAGGATCTTTCATGTAAAACCCTCAATGATAACTTATGGGCTTGTCGAGCTTACGTTGCTTCATATATTCCATAACAATTGTATACTCAGCTCAAATTTTTCCTACTTGGAATTTTCAAACACACTGATTTAATTGACACTAAAATTTCAATTCAAGTTAGGCCAATTTGAATAATATTGGTAGTTGTTGATAGTTGCATTGCCGTAAGGAGTATCTAGTTATATGATAGATTATCTAGGATTCAAATCACGTGTCCTTATTTGGCTATTACCTGTCTCTTTCTCCGTCACTTTAATTCAAAATGGCCAAGTAAGTAAGCAAGAAAAAATAAACAATTGTGAAAGAGAAAGTCAGTGTCACAAAAAGAGAAGGAAATTTTCTTACTGGTGTTAATTTTCAATTTAGGGACAGAAGAAAGGGTAGAGGTAAAAATGATAGGTGATTAATTTGATTTCTGTTGACACTTTAATAAGATATAAGCAAGGGCTATAGTTTTTAGAATTGTCTTATAGAGACAATTTCGTTGAGATTAATATTATAGTGTCCCTATGGAATCAACTCAGGCAATTTTTTAGCATCATCTTCTTCAATTATTGAACCAATTTCTCCAATGCCCCTGCTACTGCCCACATTCTTCCAGCTGCTTCCAAATGAGATCTCACCGTCATAGGTTCCTCTGGTGATGATCTTGGGATTCTCTTCCTGAGTAGTTTTGATTATTTCTGAAGTGGAGTTACTTGATATATCTTGTTCATTGGTTGGTGCAATGCTCTTTTCTTCCTCTCCATTTGTGATGTGAGAAGGAGGGCTTGTGAGCACTGCATTATCTGGGGTGTGCACAATATCCACTGATCCTCTTACTGAATTGTCACATTCTTTGGAATGCAAAGAATCTGAGTGTTTGCATGAAGTTGAGTTGTTTTTGGACAGAGATTGTTTAGCTCTTTTGTGCCAAGTTTTTAGGCCCCTAGAAACCCTCTCAGTGAAAATTTCTCTCCTCATGCTAGAACCCATCTGTTACATAATGATCACGTAATGTAAGTTGTTATAACTGTAATCATTGATTTAAATGAACTATCTGTTTTTAGAAGAGTTTGATTAAAATACATTTACATTGTAAAAGCTTTTTGTATTGTTATCCAATCATGAATTGTCATATAATTAAAAATTATTGAATTTTGTCATAATTTACTTTAAAAGGTATATATAAGGTGATTTATAGTCAACACTGATAAAAATTGTTAAGCTTAGTGCATCAAAATTAGACTCTTAAGAATTAGCATTAATGACAAGCCAATTTGATATAATCATTGTCAAATTGAAGGCAAATTTGATAAAGTCCTCGTTGTCATTGACACAAAAAGGCAAAATCGAATCTATCAAATAAATGAAATGAGCATCTAAATGATTTGATGTATATGTACCTGAGTAACAAGTGCATAAAGGGGCAATGTCACATAGCCACAAAAGAGCTGCACAGCTACACCCATGACAATCCTTATGCCAATGTCCTCTCTTTTTCGATTGAAGCAAGACCTTGGACCAAATTCATACTGTTGTTTGTGAGTAAAGTCAGCATAATAAATAAATATCTCTTGAGTACTCATTACTTACCCAAGTCCAGGTGAAGAATGCAAGTTGAAAGGAGTTCTGCAAAAAATCGCAACAGGTCTTGTAATTAGGATGTTATGCATAAGCACGTCATTTTCTTTAAAATTAATTACCTTAGACTCTTAAAATCTGTGTTATTGTATGTCTCAATAGAATGCATCAATTAGGAAAGGTGTATGTGGTTTAAATTTCTGAGATATAAAAGTTTCTACATCAGATTTTACTTGTATAGAGTTTTTACATTACATTTTACTTTCCCTAACAGATTTTGCACTTTCTACACATTCAGTGACTAAATAAGAATTTTTGTTATTTCAGGGAGTAAATTGTCACCAGTTTAAACATTCAGGAACCAAAATGGTCATTTATCCATTGTTATTACTTTAAACTGTTGGAAGATGCATGATTATGGTGAATGGTTTTAACACTTTTGTGTGATATATGTATGTGACAATATCTACCTGGATAAGGATGAACTTGAGTAAATGGAGAAGCCATTCAGGTCGATGAAACCAGAAATGGGCATCACTAGGTGTTACAAGTAGACTTCCTTTGATCACTGGCTTTTCCTTGCAACTATCCACGCACATCTTTGTTATTATGACTTGTAGTTTTGTCCCAGCAAGCAAAGCAACCTTCAATACAGAATATGAAAGCATACACATGTCACAAAAAAGGGTAGAAAAACATATTGAAGAAAAATAACATTAGTACAATCAATTTAATGCAATGGACAAAATTATGTGAAATAGTATAAACTGTACCACAAGTGGAATAAATGGAAGCCAATAGTAATTATAGAACTCTGCAAACAAAATGCAACCATTGTTAAGTACTAATGCTTTTGTTGCAAAAAATGTTTTCATGCCATGAAAGTATATTGATAGGTATAGTAAGGACAGGACTAGTGACAACTTGATACAACATTGCATACCGTGCGCGCTAAAAAATATGAAAAGTATGGAGAAAATCCAGATCCAAATCCTGCAAGAGCATCAAAAGCTTGGGTTCATAATTTTTCGGCCTTGAAATTTAATAATTGTAACTATAAGAATCTGCTTTATAAAATATTGAGGTAGCCGAAACCGGTTATCCACATGACTTGGAACCCTGTTTCTGATCTGACCATAGGGAGTACCAGTACCTGATTCCCATAACCTTCTCAAAATCTTCATCATAAGTACGGGAAAGAAATTTCTTGAAGTTGAAATTGCTGCCTAAAGAAATATTAGCCTGCAATTTCAGGAAAGAAAAGCTTTGTTTGGTGTCACAATGGAATGAGTATGTTTGACAACTTACTTTATTGTAATGAGGCTCGGTCCAGAAAAGCCAAAACCTATAAAGAATAAATTTGATCTAAATTCTTGATGCTCAAGCTCAATGAGTACCATGAATTCCTACTAAGGGAGGTGGTATAGAATTATAGATTATTCACTTACTGCAATGAAACCATTTCGTAGAGTGAAGTAATCATCTTTTGATACTGATCCGTAGAACTGCCGAATAAAGCAAACCTACATAGAACACAATATGAATTTAATTAGTATAGGTAAATAATTGGGGTGGTTTTCTAGCAGTTTTTATCATCAGAATTGAAACACTAGTATCTTTTAAGAATTCTCTAACTTCTGTAAGAGAAACAAAGAAAGTAAGAACTATGAACATTTATTCAACTTAAGTTTAAACTGACTTGCTAATAAACAATTGCAGACAACCCCAATACTTTGAATAGTGATTTATCATCATTTTTCTTTTGGTTCAAATGAATAATCATGTATAAGACTTATAAGTCAAACTACTTGGCTTGAGGTTTTTGATGTTTATAAAGATAAAATCAATGATTTGTTTTGAATTTAATTGGAATAAACAGTAAATATTTGTTATCCTGTGATCCAATGATGAATAACCGAATCATTAAATTATTAGTTTTTGTAATAACTACCCTCAAAGCCATATGACTCATATTTAGGGTGATTTCTATATAATTACAGTGTAAAAACTAAAAAAGTTTACTGTGGCACAGTGTATCAAATTAAAACTAAACTATTAGTGGTTAGTAAATTGTCTTTTCCAGTTCAAAATTTTCATTCACATTCACTTACCATCCAAAGCAAAGGAGAATGATAGCTCCAGAATTTCAAATGACGCTTGCCAATCAATGTTTGACCTGTATATTGGAACCTTCTTGGATCTGTACAAGGAAAGTCGTTTACATTGGAATAAAAGTAAGTAATTGTAAGTGTCAAGGTTGATTTTTATTACAAAATCTCAATACATTCTCTCTACTATGACAAATAAATCAAGAAATTAAGTTACCATTAGCTATCTGATATTCAAGTGTTTGAGTCTCATCCTCCCATCTCTTCCATCTTCTCATCTGTCACAAAATATTGTAATGTCAATCGTGCATCAACTGAATAAATGGTCCCAGACCTTGCACGTATCTTGTGAGCTTAGTTTGGACATTTAACTAACATGGTATTTCAATACTTTGTCAATTTTAGCTCTTCGATTTTATTTTTATGCCATATATATGTTGTTCACATGCTTTTATTCTTAGCCTACTACAATTTGCAAACTCGTGATGATACAATGCTGATGGAGCATTAGGGATAAAACGATAACTTTGCACTCATTAATTAATTATGCTACTTATTTATAAATTTGATAAGAGTAATTTTTTGTTTATTTTTAATTTGTCTAGATTACATGTATGTTCTATTAAATACAATTTTATTTAAATCAAATATGATTAATATAAACAGCAAAACTCTATCTTAAAATATTTAATACATTTATATATTTATGACTCGATATGTTTAATTAAGTTATGATAAGAGTAATTCTTATATTACATTGTTTAGTTTTTAAATTACATTAACTGTTCTCCATCAATCAATTAGAAAAGGAAACATGTTTCACACAATTACATGTGTGTGAAACACACTTTTGAAATAATCAAAAGTGAAAACAAAGTAAAAATAAGGTGCATTTTTAATAAAAAGTGAAAACAAAATGTTACGAAAACGTTTTTAAAACCAAACAACTTTTCCCAAGTGTCCTGCTGGTTAATCAATTTAAATTGTGGCACATTTGGATAGAAATTAAAGTTGCATTGTAACTTATATAATGCAGAATGAGGAGATCAAATGTTTTGTTGGGCTTGATTATGGGAAAATTATATTGTTTTAATTTAAGAGAAATCTCCGTATAGAATGATTATTATTTTTCAAATATTCTAGTCATACCTCCATTTGCCTTGGAAGGATTTAGTCGAAATTAATATTAGGTAAAATGGGGATGGGAATAACTTACGACTATACGTAAGATTATATTTGATTTCTGGTTCCATATTTTAGAAAAACAATCAATTTTGACTTTCTATAATGTGTGCACTTTGATCAATTTAAAATGTGGCACATTACCAAGGTCGGTCAGAATACACCCACTAATTAAAGAAATAGGATAAAGATAAACAACAGGTGTCTTTTTTTCTCTATTTTTTTTTAAAATAACAACACATGGTTAGAACGAACAAACAGTTTTGTGGTGTATACATACCATTTTTTAAATCACTAGAATATATATGGATATATCATTTAATTTCGGATCATAATGACTAATATTGGATTCACCGTGGAATAGTCAATTTTTTTTTCTTTAAGATATAATCACAAGAATAATAATTATATTCTTTGCATTATAATGTTGAAAATGATATACCTCATTCAAACTTTCTACTATAGAAAAAATCCGTGTATGGTTCTCAGGTTACGTGTAATCAAAACTGTTATGTGTAGACAAATTCTTCTCTCTAATTTCTACATAATTGAAAATAGTGAGCATACCTTTGCCTTCCCAAGGCACATTGTCAATGTGCAGAACAAAATGTGAAACACGGCCAAAAAGGAGATGAAAATGTTTAGCTGCAGGATTCCATCACTTGAAATTAAACTAACCATGCCCTACATTCATCAGCATAAAAAATTAATGATGCATATATCTGCTGTTCAATAGAACTTCTGTTATGCGGATTGTGTATACGCAAAATAAAGGAGAAGAAAAAAGAAACAAAATTTTTATTTAACTTGGTTTTCTAGCTGTGCAATTTCTTTAACTTGGTGACACTGAGACATTAGAAATAAACACAACATGGAATATTGAAATAATAGACTTGAAATTTTTAAACTTTAAAGTAATCCTTCATGTGTATGGAAAAGTAAGAAATTTCAACAATTAATTAAACATTAAATATAGTAAATATATATCTCCTAAAAAAATATTGTGTACGTATATTGTTATTAAAATTTATCATCGATATTATTTAATTATCTTTTGTGATGTTTTACTTAGTTTTTTCTTAAGTAAATTACTAATTTTAGAAATACTAATTAAATATCTTATTTTTGGTAAAGTAGGATATTTTGGACCGAGAATAAAAAATAATTCTTTGAGGTATAAATACTCGTTTAATGGATTGATTTTTTTCAACGAATGATCTTTCTTGCACCTGAAGATTGAATCTCTAATCACAATATTTAAGAGATATAATTATCTCTTAATCATACCATATTATCTCGATCAGTTATCTTTATATTTCTCTCTTATTTGTATGAATTGTTACTGTACATGTTTATTGAATGAACATAAAATAACATTTCCTTCAAAACTGGTCTGCAGTTTTTTATTTATTTATCTACGTACTTTAAGATGGTGTCAGCGTGACATTAAGATTAATTATTATTAAATCAATCTAACCTTTGCTTCACAGTAGTTGACTTCAATGGCGGATTCATTGGTAGCAGGTGCTACGTCCAATCCTGAGGTTGAAGTACGAGTAGCTGATCCATTGAAATCCACATCTTTACATGGGAGAAAAGAATTTGCCACACCCTTGCTGATGCAGATTTTGGATATTGGCACTTCCGATATTGTGAGAATAAAGGACATGAAACCGAATTTCATCATTTCTATTATTCAATCCGAAAAACACAACAAATACCAAAATTAAGCTTTTCATCGATCAAAACAAGTTTGTTTCAAATTAAAACTATTAAAGGAAACGTTCCTCATATTATTGAAGAAAGTAATATGCAAGTTGCAAATAAAAGATAATTAGAAGTACATTAATTCCAGATGTGTACCAACCTGTTTTGGTTTTAGTCAAAGCCTTCCCTAGGGATTTTCCTTTCCTTTTCCTCAAAATCTGGAGCATATATATATATTGTACATTCAAAACCAAAACTATAGGTCAGAATGAAATTTTGAATCAATTCTAAATATCTACTCAATAGAAACAAAAATAAAAAATAATTTTTTTTTTACCCTTTAGACACATATCACTTTATAATTAGAGAACAAAACACTTGTGATTTCTAACCCTATCACACTTGCTTTAATTTCCTTGGATTCATTTCATACATGTACTGGTCTAATTAACCGTATATTTATTACCTCAGCCAATTTGTGGAGACCTCCCTCAATGATCAAAGATATCATAAGAAAGAAGAAGCAAAAGACTGAGACAGCCCATGTTGATGTTTCTTCAAGGGATCTTTCTTTTCCTATGTCCATAATAAGAGAACTCGCCTTTGATCTTCGTTAATTTCCTTAGTTTAATTTCTGCCAAAAATATACATATTCTGTCCTTTGAGAAAAGAAAAGAGAACACCTACTGTTATGATAAGTATGCATACATATCCATGATAATATATATATGATACTATATATAAGATTAAGTGAGGGCAAAATTAAGGAGGAGGATATGCTAAAGAGCTGTGCCTAGCTCAAGTGGGTGAGGCTAGGTATCACCAACATGCTGTTGTGATCTTTATATAGAGATATGTGTGGTAGTCACATACATGAGGGAATTGAAGTGATTTGCCATTAAAGTAATAACACAAGAAAGAAAAAAATAAATAAACCAGTCCTACAAGAAACAATAGTTGTCTGTTTGTTGAATCCTAAAACTCCGTACACCGTACAATATGCTGAATTTGGCTTGTTTCTAACGTGTCAGAACTGTCAAATGACCAACTTGATGTGTTCACTTCGGCAACGTGTCGGCCGTGTAGGGCCAAATTAAAGGCCCAAAATACATTGACTAATGACAAATTATCTACAATTATTGGAGTATCAATCAAGAGTTTAAAGAGAGAAAAATATGTGAGTATTATGGTGTATGTATAATGCAGAAGTTGGTGAGGTTAATTATGAGATGAATTTTTTAATCTTTTAGCCTAGCTTTAGTTTTTACTAACAATTTTGGATTATAAACTTATGTAAGATCTATAAGATTGAATGAACATCTTTATGAGGTGGATGTTTATAGTGGTAGTATCAGAATTTAATTAAGTAAATTGCATGAGAATTTAGTCAACAAGGAAAAAGTACAAGAAATGAGAAAGGCATTAAACACATAACCAAACATATTCATAAAGAAATGTTAATTGTTGGAACACTAGATAGTTTAGTTACTGGAGTTAAATGAATATGAAATGTTACTGTAAAATTAACACTATTAGCCAACTAGAAATTATGTTTACTATTATGACTTTTAAGATATTTATTATCAAAGTTAATATATTTATCTTATAAATATGATAATTTATAATTAGATGAGAATACATAATGACTTTACATTATTCATACACATCTTATTTTCTCTAATTATTGTTGAATAACAATGTAAAAATATTTTATATACATTTTTAATTTATAAAAGTATATACAATATTTAATTAGTACAGTACGTTCTAAGTAAATTCTAACAAATACTCCCTAAAGGCTATATTTTAAGACTTTGATATGTTCCAAATAGCCTTTTATATGCAAATAATAACTTTCAATAACCATAAAGAAATCCTTATTTCAGACGAAAATTCAAGATTATATTGGCTAAGTCTCGAGGTTCTTTAATTGATTTCATGAAAGACTTTCTTCAACTAACCTTGAATTAGTAGCAGGTCTATCACAACACTTTAATGTTCATGACTTTTGAATGAACCATTCTTCTTGATGTTTCACTCGAATTCATGAACCAATCTTCAGCCTCCTTTGTGATGGCTGCGTACACTTGGAACATGTTTATAATCACCAACACCTAGAAAGAGAAATTAAGAAGGCATTAAACGCTTCATGCGCACAGAAATGATTCAATTGTGAGTCACTATATCTCATTGACGCTTCTTAATGATTCACATCACGTTTTAGTTTCGATGAAGGTTGATAAAATGAAAGGGTCACAGTTTGATTGAATGAAAATTTTTTTACTCTTTCTTTCAATTCTTTTTTTCTTTCTTTATTATGAGATTGAGCCATTGAGGTAACAAAAATAGAGAAGAGAAAAATTAAAAGGAAAATATTTTAGGATATTTAATTTATTCATTTTCTATTTTTATTTTGAGAGGAAAAAAAAGAATTCATATAATGAGATTTTACATCGTGGTCTAATTACAAATTAAATACATATAACAAATTTATTATTTTTATAATAATTATTTTAAAAGTAATATTTATTTTAATTTTTGACATAATTTCTTACTTCTCCTCAACTTCACTCCATGCATGATCGATCTGTCTATAATCAATGGGAAAACTATTTCAACTTCCAGTATTCATAGACTCAGGTCTTCGATCTTATTTTTTCCATATATTTTTCATCTTTCTATTTATTTTTGTGTTGAAATTGATGGTGCAACCGAATTGAAGCACCCCATAACTCACTCACCACCATGAAAGCACCTTGAAATCAAACGCACTGAATAGAATTTGTGTTGCTTTCACTCAAACAGTGAATGATTTGTTAAAAGATATTGTTTGACAATAGTTACTCCTTGCATGCTGCTTTCGCTCTAACAGTGGTTCCATTTTTTTTGTTAAAAAATTGTTTAGTAAAAAATATTTTTTATTATTCAAATTAAGATGAAAAGAAAATCCAATACATAGATACTTGATTTGACCAAAACATAGCTGTAGTGACATGAACTTAATTTAATTCCCGTAATCACAGCAGTTGGTGCCAAAAAGTCAATAGGATGGTCGTCGCGGTTGTGATTATCATTTTTCCATCTTGATTATGATATGTACGTATCGCTACAAATATTCTTTCGTATGCAAGGGAACAGCGTCCTAATGGTGAATGGTCCATGTGATTTTTTCGTGTTAATTAATTAAAACTATTAAAAGTATAAGTTTAATTGCCAGAATATTGTCTATATTTAAATGAGCACTTAGCTATCTTATAGGATTCCCATTATGGTGGTGATTTCTTTTTTCCTCCTAGAATCTGCTGTAGACTCACGGTAGCAATTTGAAATAAAATAAGTATATGGATAAATAATTTTTCTAGATCAAGACTTTGCTGTCTTTATGTATATTTTTTTCTTTTATACACCATATCCACATGTAACTATTTAACTCCTAACAATAAATGTGATATGAGATCCAAATGTGCAGTAGATTGATTACTATTCATTATTATTATTTTCATCTGAAGATTCAAACTGCAGCAAATAATTCTCTAATAATTTGACAGTTCTATGTTGATGTCTACAAACTGGGGAAGTCAAATTATGTGATATATATACAAAATTCCACAAAAAAAAAAAGTGATAACAATTTGCAAGTTGATATGTGTTTTGTTTGTGATTTAGTATCCGTTTGGTTAAATTTGAATAGATCTCTAGACCAAAAAAAATTGAACATATCTAATTTTAGAAGAATTAGTTTGTATTTAAGAATAATATATTCAAAATTAATTTTCAAGATGTTTTAATGTCATAAATTAAGATTAATTTTACTCATACTTTTTCACAAAGTTTAATTTTGAAAAAAAAGGATTGAGAGTGATTTCTAAACTTTAATTACTAACTCAATCAGCATAGAAAAATAAAGAGGAAAAAGAATTAAATGATATAAATCGATATTTGTGATTGTTCATATATTTCATTATCTGTTATGAATAATCTATTTATGGTTTTCTATATCTTTTGTTATGATCATTTTCTATTTCTATTTATCATTTGAAGTGAAAACTCTAATTTTTAGTTCTTTTAAATTACACTGGTAGTAACTTAATCACACACATGCACGCATGACATAGGTGGCGGAAGGAGACACGGGGGAGGTACAAGGCAGAGTGATGGACATCGCTCAACATATTTCTTCTCCAAACTTCCCTAGGAATATAAGATGGCAAACTTATGAAGGTTTTTAAGCCTTGGGGAAGGGTGTGAGAGATCTTTGTGGCCAATAGAAGAAACACATGGGGGGAAAGATATGGATTTCTGAGGTTCTTTGAGGTGAAAAATGAAAAATAGTTGGAGCAACACCTAGACAACATAAAGATGAACATGAATAATATATTCCAAGGTATCTGAAGTAGACAAAACCATAACAAACCTATAGGACGCTGGAGGTATAGTACAAAAAAGTGAAATAGAGGAGCGCCTTCAATGTTGGAGACAACAAAGCATATGTTCAAGTAGCTGAAACAGAGGAATCGTCGGGGGGGGGGGGGGGG
>CM023946.1:36420146-36466441 GCA_013407115.1 Glycine latifolia | reverse complement strand
AGTGATCTGAGAAAGGAAAACGATGGTGCTTGGTCAAGAAAAAGATGAAACTGAAGGCTACTATTCTAGGATGGCTTCAACATAACATAGTATGGCAAGGCTAAATAATCCATTCTGGTTAGACATAATCTAGGAGACATATATTCTAGAGAAGGCAGGGAGATGGAGGGGAGATATTTAATGGAGGAATAGTTCTTGTTAACTAATTGTTGTAATTTTCCTGACTCAAAAAGGATCCAACTTGTATTTGGGCATTGAATAATTAATGGAAGGGAACCTTCCAATTGGTAATTCATTTCGTTGTGCAATTTCTATATAAGTATCTTCTATGTTGGATATTCTTGAGGTTCCATGAGTTCTCGTTCTTGTTTTGAACTTGGAATTGTTACGGACTTAGATAATATAACTTGTTTGCTGCAATGCGATTTCTCAGTTCTTGCCAATGCCAACAACTTGTTTGATGAAATGCCTAGTATAATTCACCTTGCTTAATTTTTTACTCTTCACTATTGTCCATTGATTTTTGTCAATTACAAACTCTCTCAATGTTTTGGGTTCAAGGATTTCATGTTGAGTGTGTAGATGTTATGTGTATGTTTGAGTTGGAGATGTTTCACTTGTTAAGTAAAATGCATACATTGACTATCTTTTTGATCTATCTTCATAGTTTTCTTAATTTGTTTATTTTTTACTCTTATTTAGTGATGTACAAATCGATGCATACCTCAAACCATGTTTGAATCGATAGCTTTTGATCTCTTCCATCAGTAGCGGAGCCACTTTAGAACCAGCAAGGACCTTGGCACTGGCTAAAATTTGCAGTTATATTGAGGGATGAATTTTTTTTTAATAATTATATATATTTATATAATTAATTAGGATTAAAAATAAAATTTGGCACTACCTAAAATTACAAGCTGGCTCCGCCACTGTCTTCCATTGTGATTTGTGTATATATGAAAATAATTCCCTTATATTAAAGATTGTTTATGTCTTTGTTCATTTTCTTTTTGTTCTTGTCACATAGTTGGTGATTGTTAAGTCAAAAGAGATTTATGTCTTAAAAATGAATCATTACTCCTAATTATTTTGATTAGATACAAATAAATACAAATGATAAAAGTTGTGTTTGATATGTTATCAGATCATGATTTGTGTCAGTGCGTCTGTATTTTTAGATGATGCATTCATAAAACGAGCTGGCAAAGCATTTAAGTAGTGCATTTAAGACCTTCATTCAATACTTTGTGTTTGAGATTCATTCATGCGAAAATTTTCTCCTAGGATTTGTCAAAGTCATATGAAGTATAAATGAAGTTCACAGTTTCGAAGACGCTGATCCTCACCAAAAGTCACGCTCTATTGTTGCAAACCTGTAATGATGAAAGAAGTGACTTTCCTGTTGGATTACAAGACACGCTAACCTATCAGCATGAACTTTGCATGAAGAAGGGACATGAATTTAATGCTCCAATGGACTTAAGACTTCAGATGAAGAGCAAAGTGAAGAATCCAACTATTGTATGACAACGAATATTTTAAAATGAAGGTTATATATAGAAGCAGCTTTGAAGAAATGTAACACCCCGTATGCATCCGGTTTGTTAACATTCAAATATGGTCGTTAAACGCAACAATTAATTTACAATAATTAATTGGGAAACAACTATTAAATACAACGTCATCAAACGTCCATGAATATCATCTGTACATTATGCATGGTAATCGTTCGTGAAATTACAACACATGCATCGGATATGTTCTCCCCATGGAGCCGGGGTACAAATTGCATATATATATATATATATATGACAAAACAGTGAGCCAACAAGTTCTCAATAAAACTAAGGTTTATTCAGAACCCCTTTCCGGCTCGGGCTTTGGTCTGGAATCCCTCGAACGGCCTCGCTACCCAGGCCTCTTGTCTCGGGATCCACCGTCCTCTCTCTGCTCAATCACCTGCAAAACATAAAATCCCCAACCGGGGTGAGACATAAATCTCAGTAAACTCTGGGTCCTTGGAGGCTTCTCCTTCCCCAGTTTCGCTTTACACGAGGCATATCATCAAACCCGACATCACATAATCCGGTCATCCCGACTGTCATAAACGCATAACATGTATATAATAACACGGATATAACAAGAGAAGATCATCCACTTAAGGGCACATTCTCCCAGGACTTTCGCAACCACTGCCTGAGGAAGATCATCCACGGAAGGGCACATTCTCTCAGGAGTTTGCTCGGACGTATATGGCTCTTCCAAGAGAGGATCATCCTTATAAGGGCACACTCTCTCAGGGTTTCTACTCATATACAATTGACCACTTAGAGTTGTTCCACATGACTTTGTCTCTAAGGAAAACCCATATTTAGTCTATTCTATTGGCTAGAGAAGCTCGTCAAGCACACAACGTATCATCATATACATGTTTTCAACCAAGAACAGTAACACACAAGTTCAATACCACATGCATCAATATATATATATATATATATATATATCAGGACCATCACTCCTCGGAGTATGGTGGAACACGGTCAAGGGAAAAACTCCCAAGAATGGGAGCTTACCTGCTTTGAGTGTTACCCTAGTTCTCCAGGTCTCGTGGTCACAACCACCAATAACCTTTGTATCACGTTTTGCAAAAACATGCAAAACACAATCACGGTTATCAACCGTTGTATGCAAAGAAACACTATCCTTTTTCCCAGGACCCAAGTCTAGTTTCCAGTTCCAGCTCAAGAGCGTCATAATACCGCTCTAAACAAGACCTTTAAAAGAATCGGTAAAACAGGAGTGTCTTACCTCTACGACACCTGAGAAGGCTAGAGGACAGCTTCTCCAAGCTCGAATGTCCTTAAAAATGCCTTCTTTCTTCAGAGTCGAAACTCTGTGAGAGTTCTTGGAGAAGACGATATCTCCGTCGGAGGGTTTTCAGAAGAATCAGGGGTTGTAATCTAGCTAAGGGATGGTTCCTCTTAGCTTTCCAGTTGCATGCAAAAGGGTTCTGGGTAAGGGTGAGTGGTTATGAAGTTTCTCTCACTTGGAATTGAGAGAACAAAGAGAACGAAGAGATGAAGAAGACGATAGTGTTTTCCGTCGAAATGTAGTGAAGTGGTCTATATAAATGGCACTGGCGCGTGGCACATGCGCCAAAAGTGCCAGATGTCAAAAACATAACTTAGTCAACATACGCACGCGTTGCCGGGTTCCGATCACTCACCCGAAAGCCTACCTTGGGCAACACGATACTAGTAACCTGGACAACCTTGTGCAGGTTCATGGTATCAGCACAAGTGTTAACTATTTTTAATCGATTACAAACGCTTATGCAATCGATTTCATAGTGCTGAATCCGTTCTCGGCACTTCATAAAACACAAGGCTCCACCCTTGTCCGACCTCATCCGACCTCATTCAGGTTCCTACCTTGGCACTTCACAAAGTCCAAGGTTCTGTCCTTCTTCGACCTCGTCCGACCTTATCCGACCTCGTTCGACCTTATCCGCCCTCGTTCGGCCTTATCCGCCCTCGTTCGGATTCCTACCTTGGCACTTCACAAAGTCCAAGGTTTCGCCCTTCTCCGACCTCGTCCGACCTTATCCGACCTCGTCTGACCTTGTCCGCCCTCATTCGGATTCCTACCTTGGCACTTGACAAAGTCTAAGGTTCCGCCCTTCTCCGACCTTATTCGACCTCATCCGCCCTCGTCCGGGTTCCTACTCTACGTCAGAACTATCCCATAATGGTGCTATTTCCTCATCGAAGTGACATCCCAGTCACACGAATCTGGATGCCTCATTAGTGCTAACTTAGGAAACGCGAACCCGAATTTGTTATAAATACAATTACCTCCTAGTCATAATATTATTATATTAAAGTGCCAACGTGGACACCCAAAACCTTACAAGAAACAAGACACAAATCATCTACGCGAACATATTCTTTCATTCTTTCTTGTATAGCTTTCTATAAATCTTTGTATAGATACTAAGCTCTCAAAACACTTTGTATACCTTGAGAGAAAAGACTAAAAGTGTTGCATGATATATTTGTCTGTAAGACAATCACAAATTTAGTCAATGTGCAAACTTCCAACAAATCTTATTGATTTGTTTAGAGTCAACAATGACTTAGTTGGACAAAGAATATTAGGTTTAAGTCAAACTTGGAGTAAAGCTTACATGTGTAGGAGCCAAAAGTGGCAGGAAAAAAAATACTTGTAACTTTAATTAGTGGAAATTTAGTGGGTTGTCAAGAACTGGACGTAGTCTAGGGTTTGAGACAAACTAGTATAATTCTATGTGTACTTCTCTCTATTATTTTAACTTACAAAGGGTTTGAATTTATTTTTAGATTTTATATCTTATTTTATTTTACAAAGAAAATATTTTTCTTATCATCTGATAAAGTTAAAACTCTAAGTGTTTTTAGGTCTATCTACATTAGACAATAAATATGTTTTTAGTCTTAGAAAAAGTTTTAAATTTCTAAAAATACAATTCAACCTTCATTTTTATGTTATTTGCTTCTACAATTATTTTGTTTTCAAACCCTCATCATCATTGGTTTGGCAACGCTTGGTGGAGACTTATTGTGATCTACCATTATAGTAGGATTTGTTTTGATATATCATCACAGTTGTGGATTAATTTAGTCTCACGTTTTCAATCAAAAGAGCTCAAATATTACTTTTTTTTTTCTTTCTAACTGAGATGTTTATACTTGGAATTGCTTACAATGTTCTGTATCTTTATTCCCCTTTTCGGTTATAATTTGATTTGTTTTAAGGCTTTCTTTTACAATGTTTTGATTTTGTTTCAATCATTCTTTAATTTTGATTTAATGGTCATTAAACGTTTTATACCAATCTAGCATCTTTCCTTTTTTCACTTTCTCTTGATTTTTGTTCACTCTGTTTGCATAATTGCATTTAATATATATTTTAATTTTATTAATTAACATTGTTTTAATTTAGTTATATGGCATCATGACTTTGGTGGTGTAGCAGGGACATCATTTTTGGGTTTAGGTAGATTTATATTCATTCAAAAGGCATTGAATGCCTTTGGATAGTAATACAAATTATGACTTAAGCATATTAAAAAATAATACTTGATAATTAAGTATTATAATTAATTTAACAAAATTACTTTATAAAAACTAACTTTGGTATATATCTCTATCAATTTTATCTTTTAGGTCGAATGAGTTGTAAAAATTTAGAAATTCTAAAGTTCAATAAATATAAAATATAAAAAATAAAGCATAACTCTCTTTTTCAAAAATAATAACAAAGTTTGATTTTCATTAAAAAAATAAAAGTCTTTGTCATAATTATTTTATTTTAGGCTGGTATAAATATTTTAAAAGTTAAAACAATTTATTTAATTGATTAGAAATAAATGTTTTTATGATAGATGTCATATCTTTTTTACACATAATAATAGGTTTTCGAATTTAAATTTAGTTTTAAAGATATTTTTTTATAAAAAGTTTTTTTCCCATAGTTTTTCTTCGAATAAATTGTTGGAGGTAAGAAGGTTTGAGAGAGAAAGATTTAGTGTTGGGTGCTTGAAGTATTACACTAAAAGACATCAGAATTTGGAATGCTCAACAGTGTTACCTCCAGCTTAGGGAAAACCCTAGTAATATAGCAAGCTATTAGGCTCCAGCCCATATGGGCCCATATAACCATACAATAATCTATTAGGCTTGTATGTGATCATATTATTATTTAATATATATATAATATATATATAACATATATAGTCAACAATCTCCTCCTATGTTCACCATATAGCACAATCCAATAAGGTAGTCAGTGTAATGTTCAAACAAACATGAATCATCCACATCCAGTCCAAGACAATAAACTTGGATCGGTCAAAGAATTTCAATAATAAAATATTAAACTCAGACAACATTTGCAATCAAACTAAGTGAATCATCATTCTCATGAATCTGTTCTGAGATCAATATAACAATATAAATACTAAGAGTTTTAGATTAAATCTAAACTCATCCAAATCTCAACATCTCAAAATTAGTTCACAACTAACATATGCATAATAGTCAAGTATAAGTAGGCCAGTCAAAATAGTCTAAGGCCTTACAAATACAAGAAATAAGCATAATAATCATAATGTTCACAAAATAGAAATAACAAAATGTAAAGTCTCAAGTAAATGGACTCCAACATAATGGGCAATAGCAGATGAACTGTCAAGTTTCCTACAACTCTAAATGATAGATCTGTATATCTAGCAGGTCGTCCTCTTCAGGATCCTACTCAATAAGCTCTCCTCCATCTTTGTCATCCCTTGTAGAATGTCAAATATGAATTTCATATTATCATGAATTCAGTAATTTGAATAGACTACTAAAAATGTCTAGTTCTACTAAAAGAACTTAGCATCATATCATTAGGCAAAGAAAAACATATACCAATGTCATAAAGCATTATAATATCATGTTCATAAGCATCAAGCCAGTTTCATAAATTATGAACAAGGCCTAAATAGTTTAAGTTATAAAGAGCCATCAACTTAAGTTTATTTGTAAGAGAATAATGATTGTCTTATTTCACAGAATAAGACTAATAATCACGTCACTTACAATAACCTAGTCTTGTAATGTCAAGTTTCAATTAAGAACAAGACCAATAAGCTTCTTATATAATCAACTATTTCTATGTTTCAATTTGGAATGTCACAGTTACTAATTCCTTAAAGTCAAATAAATCTAGCATTAAGTTTGGGATGAGATCATTTAACCAAAAGGATAGGCCAACCTGGTAGAATTGTATCATCAAGTTTGGAATGACACAAGCTTCCCAGATATTGGATTAAAATCATCTCATCAAGTTTAGAATGAGATCATTTAACCAAAATGGTAGGCCAAACTGGTAGGATGGTATCATCAAGTTTGGAATGACACAAGCTTCCCATATAGAACTTTGAATTGGATTAAAATCATCTCATCAAGTTTGGAATGAGATAATTCACCCTTTTCAAAATAGTTAGCAACCACGATCATCGATAAAACATATAAATTGTGCTTATCATTTAGCCAACAAAAGAAGATTAGATAATTCAAAACACATAATTTAAGCTAAGTAAATGATAATTAAGACTTGTCTACATAGTCTTTAACCCCATTTCCCCCACTGTTTTGAATAATCGATCTTTAGGCAAACCCTTTGTGAGAGCATCGGCCATGTTATCCTTCGATCTCACATCGATCAAAGTGATAACTCCTTTTTCTCTCATATAACTCAACAACGCATGTCTCAATCTTACATGTCTTCTCTTTAAATTAAAGACAACATTCTTTACGACTTGGACTGTTGCTTGATTATCACAAAATAAACTTAAAGAATTAATCTTTAGTTTAGTCAAAGGAATATCCATAATTAGATTCTTTATCCACTCCGCCTCTTCACCAGCTGAGGCTAAAGCAAAAAGTTCTGATTCCATTGATGACAACGCAATACAAGTCTATCTTTTGGATTTCCAAGTAATAGCAACTCCACCCAGAGTGAATATATAACCACTGGTGGATTTACTATTTCCAATTTCTGAACACCATGAGGCATCAGAATGTCCATCCACAGTTGGAGGATAACCAGAATAACATAGAGCATAATCTTTAGTACCTTTAAGGTATCTCATCAGCCTACTGAGGACATCCCAATGCTCTTTACTAGGATTACTAGTGAAACGACTCAACATGCCAACTGCAAAGGCTATGTCAAGTCTAGTGCAACTCATAGCATACATGAGACTACCTATCAGTTTTGAGTACTTTAACTGATCTACACTGGTCCCTTCATTAGGACTCAGTCTTTTGTTATAATCATATGGTGTCTCACTCGGTTTACACTCACTGTATCCCCAGGTAGAAAGTAGCTGCTCAATATAATGAGTTTGGCTAAGGGAGATAACTTGTCTTTCAAAGCTTACTTTCATACCGAGAATGGTATTAGCTATACCAAGATCTTTCATGTCAAATTCTCTAGCTAAAGTGGTTTTCATATCACTCACTATAGAATGATTGGAGCCAAGAATTAACATGTCATCAACATACAAGCATATGATGACTATCTTATTTGACATGAAACGATAGTAAAAGCATTTATCTGAATAACTGGACTGAAAACCATAGCTATTTACCACTTGTCAAACTTAAGATGTCACATCTTAGGTGCTTGTTTAAGACCATACAAAGATTTATTCAATTTACAAAGTTTTTTCTCAAGGCCTTTCATGACATACCCTTCAGGTTGTTCCATGTAGATTTCTTCATTTAACTCTCCATTTAAGAAGGCTATCTTTACATCCATTTGATGCACTACAAAGTGTTCAATAGATGTCAAAGCAAGAAGAATTCTTATAGTTGACAAATGACATACAGGTGAATAAACATAAAAAAAGTCTATTCCACTCTATTGTTTAAAGTCTTTAACTACTAAACGTGCTTTATATCTAGCTATTGATCCGTCACTATTCAGTTTCTTCTTTAATACCCACTTACAGCCTATAGCCTTAGCCCCTTTTGGCAAATGGACTAGCTACCAAGTGTGATTCTGTAACAAAGAACTCATTTCATTATCTATGGCTTCTGCCCACAGTAAGGATTCCCTAGATCTCATTGCTTCTTGAAAGGAGAATGGATTACCCTCTATATGGTAAGTGACAAAGTCCTCACCAAAACTCTTAGAAACTTTATCTCTTGTAGATTTTCTAACTGGGATTGGTTCAATAGCTAGTTGTGTGAGATTAGTGTCAGAAGGACAAGCTACAGATTCTACAAGAGATTCTAAAAACATATTTGCAGATCCAAAAACCTTCAAGTCAAGATTGCTAACAAAATTGTACTCAAAAAATTCTGCATCTCTAGATTCTATCACTGTATTAGTAGATAGATCCAAAAATCTATTTGCAGCACTATCTTCTGCACTACCTAGATATACATACGTAGTTGTTCTAGGTCCCACCTTAGGCCTTTTAGGATCTTGTATCCTTACATAGGCAACACAACCCCAAGTTTTAAGGGTATCATATCTACAAGGACGTTTGTGGCATATCTCATAAGGTGTCTTAGACAATTTAGAGTGCGGCAACCTATTTAAGATGTGATTAGCAGTTAAAACAGCTTCTCCCCAATAGGAGGAAGGCATGCCAGCTGTAAGTAACATAGAATTTAGCATTTCAATTAAAGTTCTATTCTTACACTCTGCAACACCATTTGATTGGGGTGAGTAAGGAGCAGTAGTTTCAAGTATTATGCCTTCCAAAGCACAAAATTCTTTGAACCCAGTCATTGTATATTCTCCTCCTCTATCACTCCTAAACCTCTTAATTTTCAAATTAAGTTGATTTTCAACTCTAGATTTAAAAACCTTAAACTTCTCAAAAGCCTCATCTTTTGATTTCAACAAATAAACATGACAATATCTAGAGAAATCATCTATGAATGTTGTAATGACCCAGATTATAAGTTGCTAATCTGGATGCTTGATGTGTGTTTTATCTTAATTAAATTACATGTGTTATGTTGATTAATAAATTATTTATTTATAACTTGCTGATTGGGTGCTTTTGTCTTGGTATGCATGCTTGATGGGTATTGGACGTAAGTTAGCTCTACTGTGTTGTGGTTGCTGGCTGAGCACGTTAAGAGGATGTGCTATGTCAGCCGTGTTTATAAGCAGCAGGCTGGCACAACAACAAGCTTACTCTTCCTTCTTCTACCTTTGTGTTTCCTCTGTTTTCTCTCTAAAACTCACCCAGAAACCTCTCGTTCCCAACCCCTTCTTTGTTATCTTCAACATACAAGAGCCACTATAATTGCTGTAGAACTCCCGACGCTGAGAAGAACCTCGTGGTCAGAGCTAAAGCTTAGGACAAACACACCTTAAAGCTTGTGAACGGACTCCTGATTAGGTAAGGGGAGTTTATCGTGTTCCTTAACAGCTTTAGGTACTACGGTTTGGGGGCCAGGGAGTCCAGCCGTGATGATAACTGCATGTCCCTGGTGTGTGCGATGTTTTTCTCAGGAAAGCTACGTCTTTTATGAATGGGATTTGGTATGCCTTAATTTGTTGAGTGTTGTTTTGTGTTGATGTTTGGTGTTCTTATGGGGAGTAGATGTTTTGAGAACTCGTTGTGCATGTGGGTGAAGTCGGCATTTTGATGCTAAAGAGTTTCTAAGACACCTGTGGATTTGTTCGTGAAGGTGATGAGTACCGGGATGGATTGGCCGGATTACACTTAGACATAAATCCCTTGTTTGATGTCGGCTACTGGGATGGGTAGGCCGAGTTGAGCGAGTTACGTAACATGCAGAACATAACTTAGTCCTTGTTAACGGATGTCAGTGGACTGGGTTCCCTACCCGGGGTCGTTCCCCTAGAGTCATTAAGACTCGTTTCCCATTTTATAAGGTATATCGGGTTGCTTACCCGGGTGATACGTTAGAGCTGTTAAGCTCAAGTTACTTCCCCATAGAGAGAAAGCTACCGGGTTGCTAACTCGGATGAGCTCGTGTTCTCTCAGGAAAAGAGCCACCGGACTCACCTACTCGGTTGAGCTTGTGTTCCTTCTTCTAGGACAACCGAGTTCCATACACGTGTCTTCTTTAGAAGCTCATCCTTCCCATTTCCTTAGAGAGGTTGGGTTCCTTACCCGGGGTGGGTTGTTTCCTTTAGAATTACCAAGTCCAAACCCCTTTCTCCTTGAGAACTGTCAGGTTCCTTACTCAACAGAGCTTGTCTGCTCTTGGGAAATGAGCTACTGGGTTCCCTTACACCCTTGTGTAAGTTGGCGAAATACAAACCCGGGGTCTTACAAGCGCTTATGAAATCGATTACATAGTGCAGAACTCGTCCTTAGAACTTTACAAGAAACCTAAGGGCCTCTTGATCGCCTTTGGCAAATCCTTAGCAAATCCAACCGACCTTGACCGAGTTCTTCCGACCTCATCCATTTTTGCTACCCTTGTCTTCCCTTACCCAAACTTTACCCCTCTGACCGACCCCTACCGACCTTGTCCGAGTTCTACCAACCTTATCCGACTTTGTTCGGATTCTTACCTTGAGGTAGTATGTCTAAGTGTCAACCCGGACACCTCATACTTCACACTGGTTCACTTGTTTGTATGTGCTTGCGTTGGTGGCATTTGAACTCGGCCTATGTGATGGATTGAGATGAGGAATGTGTTTGGATAAACATAAATATCCACGGGGGTGTATGGCGTTATCCTAGCCAGGTCGGGTTGAGCCTGGTTCTGGGTCATACATTAATGGTGCCGTGGTGATATTCTATCTATAGCCGTGAGATGTCGGGACTGGGTGGTGGTAAACCTTGCGAGGGTCACGGTTAGTGCATTGGTGATCCTTTGTGTGGACGGTAGCCGTGAGATGCCGAACTGGGTGGTGGTAAACCTTGCAAGGGCCACGGTCAGTGCATTGATGGGCCCTTGTATGGGTGGTAGGTTACATAGGGGGTGTATGGCGTTATCCTGGACAGGTCGGGTTGAGCCTGGTTCTGGGTCATACATTGATGGTGCCTATGTAACATACGACTTTTGCATGGTGGAAATGGGGTTGATGATTGGCTGTAGGTACGAAGGTACTAGGGGGCCACGTCTGTTGGGAACTCCTTCTGACACCCATTGGCTGATCACCATGGGGGGGTGATTCTTGTGCACGACAGAGTGACCCTGACAAGCTACTGCATCATTTGACCACAGGGATGACCCATTTCTGGGATGGTACCATATTGCATAATGAGAATTGAGTCAGAAGCATGCATCATGCTAGATTTTTGTGAGTTGATTCATGAAATGGTTGTGGACGTCCGTGTATGTTTGTGGTTGATGAATGCTTGGAATGTGGTATTGATATGTTAATGACCGTGTTGCTTTTTGACCGGGTTGCGCTCCTTTCCTGTTGTATTTATTGTTGTTATTTAATATGATGAACTCACCTTTGCTTTGTTGTACCTTGTTGATTGATACCTGTGATGATTGCGAACTGGGTTCGTGTGAGCAGATGGGCATCACTAGGCGCTTTTAGGAGATGACGGGTTATTTGGGACCACCGTGTTTTGCCGGGATGTCAATGGACCTGATCCCGGGAAAAAGTGCACTTTTCTAGATGCACCCCCTTATTTTAATGGATGCACTCCTCATTTTGCTAATTACACCCCTAACTTCTATTTCTCTTTCTATTTGAAAAACACCTTATGTATACTTTGAGACATAATCTTTTGTACTTGTAATTAAAATATGTCTAATATGTGCAAACATATATTCGAACTGTCTTATGAGTACCTTTAATTACATGTATTTTTTTTCATGATGATGATCGTTATATGCTCGCGGAAAATTTACCATTATTTTCACAAGTAACCAAATGGGTGTTCTTTTTATAAAAAATGAATTTGTATCAGGGTTGAGTTAGTAATATAGTAGCGACATGGCGGGTTGTTTACAAATGTGATTAGGTACTTTCGTCCCCCTCTGGTGACATAGTTTTTAAAGTCACAAAGATCAGAATGTATAAGCTCAAGAAGTGTTGTGCTTTTAGAAACCGACTTAAAAGGTTATCTAGTGATCTTAGTCTGTGCACACACTTCACATTTGTCAAATCGAATAGAAGTATCTAATGAAATGTTGTGAGCTTTAGATAAATGTTGCATTTTCCTATAGTTCACATATCCAAGTCTATTATGTAATAATTTTAGATCAATCAAAGTAGAACTAACATGGTTTATGCTATCAGTATCTAAACTCAATCTATACATGCCATTGATCATAAATGCACAACCGAAGTAGCATGAGTTAATAGATAAAGTTACTCTACCATTCATAGTTGAAAAAGACATACTAGCTTTATCAAATAAACTCATAGATATTAAATTTTTTAAGTAACTGTACTACTTTAACATATTTCAAAGTTAGTAACTTACCAGAAGAAAGCACCAAATTAGCAGTTCCAACATGAGTCACCTCTACCTCACCACCATTACAATTTTCCAAGATGTCTTTCACTTCTATGACCTCAGTGAGTAAATTCCCATCATTTGTCGCATGACATGTGTCATACCCTAACTTTGTCCGGGTACCCCTCTCAAAAAAAAAAAGAAGAGAAGATTATTATTATTATTTTAAATGAAAAAATAGTAAAAAAAAGGAAGAAAAAAAAGGATAAAAAAATAATAATAAATGTATATAACAGTTTTAAAAAATAATAATATAAAAAAATGAAAAAGTAAAAAAAAAAAAAGAAAAAAAAAAAAAAAAAAGATAACAAATAAAAATGAAATATAACAAAAAAAAGAAGAAGATAACAAAAGAAAAAAAAGGGTGCAGAGAGTAAAAAGAAAGAAAAGGGGCCACAAGGCCCATTAGGTTTAAAGATTGCACTAGTAGTAGTATAAGAAGAGTAAAGAAGACACAAGAGGGTAGAGGCATGGATCCCGAGGAAGAGAAGTAGACTAACGAAGTTGCGCCATTTGGCAGCGGGGCCAGAGGAAGAGAAGGGGTCTCTCAGGTAACCTCCATTCTCTCAACTTCCTCTCTTTTCTTTCTTCCCCTTCCATCTCTTCTCCTCCTTCTTTTTCATTTTTTCACCATCACCGCGGCCACCGTGCACCACCATACACCATCGCGGCCGCCACCGCCACACACCACCGCGGCCACCGCCATCACACACCACCGAACCACCACACACCACCACCACCTCTTCCATTAAAGCCCTTTAATCTTCAACAAACCACCACAGTTAACCACCGCATACCGTCGTGAATAACCACCACGTGTCATCACCACCACGCTCCACCCTCCCCAACACCAGCCTCCATGGTGATGGCCTAAAAGGCCATGAATCCACCAAAAGAGGGATAAACCCTATTTTCGCGCAGCTTTTCGCGCAACTGCTGTGGAGGAGACGAAAAAAATGGGTTGGGCCGGGTCGCCCTGACCCGGTTCCAAACCTTTAAAATAAAACTTAACAATTACTTTTTGCACCCCACTTTTAACAAGTTCACCCCCTTTACTAATTGGGCCTGACCCATTTAGAAACAGAATTCGTAATGCTTTTTGCACTCATTCTTTTCATAACTGTACCTCCCTTTTAGGTTGGGCCTAGCCCACTTTGAAACAATGTACATAATGCTATTCACACCGCCATATTCATAAATGCACCACTTATCTGCTGGGCCTTGCCCATTTGTAATTAAATAATTTATGCTGATTGCACCTCTGTACTTACTGTATGCACCCCTAATTACTAAGTGTACACCCCACTTCTATTATATCCCTTTCTATTTCCATTTTGATTTATTTGATTACGTAATGTTATGACAATTATGCTCTAGTTTTTTTTATTACGCCCGTATGTTTTGTGCACTCCATGCTGGGTCTCTGACTTGCTTGGTGGTGTTTTAATAACACGTGGATAGATTTTGTGAATATCATGTTGGGTCTCCGACTTGCTTGACTTCATAGATTTACCACAAATCTAAAATCTTTTCTAAAAAAGCAAAAAATACTCAAATGAAGTATCACTCAATTCTCCTTTTTCTCAAAAAAATATTTCATATTACTCGAGATCGCTTCAAGCTCCAATGCGTTAGCGATTCTCTTCGCTTTTTCTTCAAGTTTAAGATCGCTTCAAGGTCCAATGCCTTAAGCGATTCTCTCCGCTTTTTTTCTTCAAATTCAACGTCGTTTCAAGGTCCAACACCTTAATGACTCTTTCATGCAATTAAAATAAATCTTTCAAAAAAGAACTACGTAAGTCTGATTTCCTCATTGCATTTGGGGATACGTAGGAGCGAGGGCGAACCCCTTGTCGACCTAAAAAACAAAATAATAATAATAATATATATAAAATCTTTTATTTTCTAAAAATAAAAATTTGATTTTCTTTTCTAAATAAACAAAAATAAAACAAAGATAAGTCATGTTTTTAAGGGAAGATAAATAATTTAAAAGTCACTTTACTCTTAGCACACTCGATCAAAGGTTGTCGTCTTCATGACGAACGTATGGGGTGCTAACACCTTCCTCGTACGTAAATGACTCCCGAACTCTTTTTCTCTAAAATCGTAGACCAAGCCTTGTCTTTTTGGTTTTTTCTGACATTTTCCTTAAATAAACGTTGGTGGCGACTCCATTTCAACAAGTTTTCCCTTTTTTGGGAATCTTCTTTATCCTTCTTTTTTCATCATCGTCCCCGTCGTGGTCGGATAGGTTGCGACAACATGTAGCACCACTATCAAACCACCACTCAGAAGAGACACTGGCTTTTCCATTATTCATCATTCCAGTGAAGGCTTGAGGCTCAGGTTCACTAATTAGCATATTAGCCTCATTTTGTGGTGTGTTATTCTTTAACATCTTTGGTAGCTTATACTTTGTTGCCCAGTGACCCCACTTTCCACAATTATGGCATTTTCCCTTCTTTTTCTTCTTGAAGACAGTCTTTTTTGCCTCTAACTGTGAAGAGGATTCACCTTTTGGTGGCTTGGACTTTTTTTGATATTTATAAGAATGTGAAACTAAGTTGGCAACTGACTTTTGTTGTCCTACTTGTTCCAAACTCTTCCTACAAATGTTTTGATCTTCAATATGAATATACCTTTTTAATTCATCCAGCCCCATCTATTCTTTTAGTCTGTGCATGTCAATCTTAAAAGAATTCTATTCAACAGGTAGCTTACTCAACACAAGACCAACAAATAGATTATTAGACAAATCAGAATTGTCCTCTTTTAGCTTGTTCCTCATATTCTCAAGTTCAATTAATTGAGAAGTGATGCTTGAGTTCATATTGAACTTAAAGTCAAAAAACTTCTTCGCTAGAAGAGTCTTAGAAAGCCTCTCTTGTTTTTGAAATTGACTGTTTAAGTGATCCCATATCTCCTTTGCAGTCTTATACTCACTATAAGTTATAGCTAAACGAGGATTTAAGGAGTTTAACAAGTAATCTCTACAAAAATCTTTACCTTTAATCCATTGATATTCATCCACATTTTCAACAATAGATGCAAAATCACTTAATATTGTATAGAATATATCACGTTCCTTCATGCAAAACTGAACATGAAATTTCCAACCATGAAATTCAGTGACATCAAAGGATTTTAGCTTTATGATATCATGAGAACTATGTTTTGCCATTTTAATCTAAGTAAAGGAGTTAGAAATAGTGCACCTTTAAGTCCTCCAAAGTATATCAAACCTTCTAACTTTTCAAAACAGCACTATAGAGATGAAATTTGTCAAATTTGACCCGAAAATAGATCCAGAACACCCAAAAACCTTAGGAATAATGATTTTAGGTCGTGGAGATTTGCTGAAAATTCACCGGAAATGTTCCCCGGAAAGTCACCGGTTGCCAGAAAAGTTGCCGAAGAAGACGAACCAGTCGCCGGAAAAGTGTAGAAACTTCCAACGGCTATATCTCCTTCGTCTGACCTCTATTTTACGCAAACGACCACTCAAAACGATAGTCTCAACGAGTAGAACAAAACCCACAAGGTTTCAACTCGAGAAAGTAGCTGAAATTTCCAGGATCTAGCCTCAAAGGTTGCAGTTGCACAATTTTCAATCTCAGATCCTGGTCAATCCTTCTGTCGAAACATGAAATTGATCACACCCTTGAGTTCCTCTCGATGAGATCTTCGAAACAATACCTTACTCGCTCAAATCCGATACACGAAGCTAATACTTCAAGATTGTTGGAGGTAAAAAGGTTTGAGAGAGAAAGATGTAGTATTGAGTGCTTGAAGTATTAC
The DNA here is from genome assembly GCA_013407115.1 of Glycine latifolia. NCBI lineage: Eukaryota > Viridiplantae > Streptophyta > Magnoliopsida > Fabales > Fabaceae > Glycine > Glycine latifolia. The sequence continues at coordinate 36,449,631 of CM023946.1, read as the reverse complement.
ACCAAGAAACATCTAAATTTAGAATGTTCAACAGTGTTACCTTAAGCTTAGGAAAAATCTTAGTAATATAACAAGTTATTGGGCTCCAGCCCATATAGGCTTATATAACCATATAATAACCTATTGAGCTGAATATATTATTATTTAATATATATAACATATATATTCAACATAAATTATGGTGATCACTCTTTTGTTTTTAAAATATTTTTTTGCTGTTCCGTGGTGATTCTGAGTGCAGCATAGGGTAAGCAGCAGAACCAGGGCACAGAAAGCAATGAACAAATTGGAAAAAGGCAGCACAATCACAGAAAGGAAGCCAGTTTGTGACCCCAAACTAGAAGGTGCAGTCAGATTCTCCTACGTTGGGGAGGGGATTTCAAATTTGGGGGAGGAAGTCAAAAAGTTGAAGGACGATATAGGTAATATTGATTGATAAAAAAAATAAAATAAGAACAAAATTATAAATGAAAATTAAAACACGAGTTTTATGTCAAATTAACATACATGGTGCATGCGGTCCAATTTCTTGCATCTTTCAACTTGTTACACACTAGGGATAAACCTCAATGATATGATATAAATCGAAAATATGAGTTATCTTGTAGTTACTGAAACCAGCAGAGGCAATCAGATGCGCCCATTCTTTCTCAGTTCTATCTTTTCCAGCAAAAAGCGACATCATAAGCATATCACAGCACAGCTGCATCTCAATTAATTTATTGGCTTCCTTGTTATGCTCCATCACTAATTCCATGATGATAACCTTTCCGTCGCTAGGTATTGCCTCCTTGCATTTCTTTAATATTTTCATGCATTCCTCGTCATTCCAACAATGCAATACCCACTGCTTCGTATTCAAAGTAACAAACGATAAGAATCAGAAAATATTAATGAATATTGACAAATTATCAAGTAACTTATCTGTTAGACCTTAGTAAATTAGTAAACAAGGTGTAGTAATATAAAATTAATAGGTTAAATTATAATTTTAATCCTTTTTTAATTCTTAATATACCAATTTGATCTTATTAGTATTTTATTATTTTAGTCCTAACGTTTTAAAAAAACTCATCATTTTGATCTTATTCTCAATTTTACATTTGTTTTATTTATTTTATTTTGATCCAATTGAACATAGATCTAAGATATTACCATAAAAATTTAATTGAATTAATTAAAATAAAAAATAAAATGAGAATTAAATCAAAATTATATATTTTAAAAAATATAAAAACTAAAAAAAATACTATAGACCAAAATTACAAATAAAAAGTTAAAAGAGAATCAAAGATCGAGTTGCAATTTAGCCTAATTAATATATACTTTAGCAAATGCAGTATTTACCTTCAACATAATGGAATCAGCTGCAGGAATTGCTTCAAACATGTCTCCTCCGACATATTCTATGTTTTCTGTTCCTTGCAAGCCATCAACAACATGTGGGAGATCAAAGACAGTGCACTTTAGTTGTGGGAATGCCTTAGCAATGGCCTTAGCCATGGTCCCTGTTCCTCCTCCAACATCAACAATTGACTTCAATCCCTCGAACACTTCCTTGAAGTTTTCAATCACCACACTAGAAGCGAATCGAGTGTCCTTAGCCATTGCATCATTGTAAAAGTGACCGAATTTGGGGTCACGCTTAGTATAATCAAAATATGTCACCCCATTCTCCGTTTGAAACGCTGTACGGTCTTCACTTGTGAGCCAAGTAGAGAATTGACACCATGACTTAATCACACTCGGATCAAGTGTGACTAGCAACAAAGGCCTCAAACTAAAAGGGTGGTCCTTGAGGAGTAGTCTAGATGCATCAGTTAGCTCATACGTGATCACTTCTTGTTCGTTTTCGACCAAATCGTGCCGAGAGAAGAAACCGGAATGAGTCAAGAGTCGCATCAAGCGATGGATGTAGCAAGTTTTTGATGGGTGGATTGGTAGTGAAGCAATGAGTTGTGAGAGTGGCATGGGTTGGCCATACTGGTGTATGATATCTGGTATGCTTAAGTCAATTGCACATTTAAGGGACATGGAGTGTATGAATCTCAAACTATGATCATCAATCAGGGTATAAGCTTGAACGAATTTTGTAGCATTTTCTTCACTTTGGGTTTCCATAGGTAATTTGATATCTGAACTAGTAGGCAGGCGTAGCTAGGTTTGTGGTATAAAACCTCGGAGACTTTTTTATATGTGCCACAAATTTTTTTAAAATTTGGCTAATGGCCACGTGGGTCAAACTATTTGTGAAAATGCCACGCGGGCTAGTTCGCTAGTCAGACCAACGAATTATGATGATGACATGGCGCAATCCTGGTGGACACGCAGTTCGCTACACCTTCCAGCGAACTACGTGGCTGCCCAATGGGCAATCTTACCAAGTTCGCTAGGAAGGCCAGCGAACTAGGCTTGACACGTGGTAAATTTTCAAAACTGCGTATAAACTTCGGAAGGTCATAACTTTTGACTGGGATGTCCAATTGAGGCGTATGATATGTCAAAACGATCGTAAAAACTTCGGAAGGTCATAACTTTGGTCTATTTAAAATAGGTGTGCTATGTGTCAATATCATGAAGGAAAGGATAAGGCAAAATGGCAAAACATGTGGAGACGTACGTTTAATTGTTTTTTTTTTCTGATTGGTTACAAAGAAACAGTAAGATACCTAACACAGAAATAGAGTTGGTATATTTGATTCATGTGATTTTAAAAAGAACAAAGTTGCAAAATTTTCTCTTTCTAATTATAATTAAATTGATTTTTTTTCATAAAAATCGATTTTCTTTGAATTTTAGACAAAACATCAATTTTTTAGCTCAAAGAATCGATATTTTAGGTAAAAAAAATTAATTTTTCAGACAAAAAATCAATTTTTTCCAAAAAATATTATTTATCTTCTATTTTTTCTAAATCAAACAATACAACATATTAATTTATTTTAATTTTATTTTCTTTTATTATTTTTGTTCTATTTTTATGTGTCATATTTCTCTCTTTTAAATTAAAAATATTGGTAGTATTGTTACCGACTAACCAATAATTTAGTCCAGCATGTGGCAAGGCAAAGCAATAAAAGTCGCTACACTGGGTCCATATATTTAATATGTAAATTGTTCGTAGAGAACTTTTCCTGCAGATGGGACACATCACTTGCACCGATAAAAAGTTAAAAATGTTCACAGGGACAAGAGAAAAAGATAAAGTGGGGTCTAATAAAAAAGTTCTAAAAAAATAAGTGTGGCTTATATTTAAAGATGTCCTTAGTGTTTAACTAATGTTTCTATTTAGAGGAAATATTAATTTTCCTTCTTCTGTAAAACGTTAATAAATTTATTTTAAAAAATTAAAATTTTTTAAAGTGAAAAAATTACGATAATTGATCTATTATTAACTTTTGTCTATTTCTATTAATAAAAGAACCAACATGATACATTAAAAAAATGAATTTGTTAATACTCTACATATTTAAAGATAAAAATAACTATTTATCTAAAATATAATTTAATCATTATCTTCACCTTTTTTTATTGCAAGTATAACATTATAATAAAAATTTTAAAAAAAATCGAAAAACAAATATATATATATATATATTAAAATAAATATAATAATAAGCATAATATTAATTAATATGCATAATCTGTCTATTAATCTGAAATTTCTATTGTGACAATATTAGGTTGTGAGTAAATCAAGTTGAATCTATTTTTTTGTAAGAATTAACTTAATGACTGTACATTTTTTGTTTGAGACATATTTTTGATAAAATACTATCACATTAGAAATTTGATAGCAATAAAATTGAAGGACATAATATTGTTTTTAAATAATTGTAGAATTGAAAGACATAGTTGTAGTAATTGTCCATACAAACAAGTTGACTAATATTGTTTTTACTTTTTAATTTTATACTTATGTTTAATTTGTATTGTTCATTTTAAATTAATATATTATATTATTTTTATTTTAAAAACTACTTTTATTGCTAAATTATTTTATATGTTAATACTAAAATAATTTATAAAATAAAATTAATTAATACTACTATACAAGATTATTAATTTAGTAAGAAAACATTTTAATATTTTTGTTAAACAAAATATATTTAAATATTTTTATTTAAATTTAAATCTTTTATATTTTTAATTTACAAAACAAATAATAATCCTTAACATTAGTAAAAATATATAAAATATAAAATAAAATAATATAAAATGTAAAAATAATAAATAAAAATAAAAAGAAAAACATATATTAATTCATTAAATAATTAAAATAAAAATTATTTACAACTTTGAAGTCGTAAATAGTTTACAACTTAAAAAAAATATAAAAGAAAAAAAAATACTCCCACAACTTTAAAGTGGTATTAAAAAATTTGAAGTCATAGAATATTGTACGACTTCAATGAAAAAAGAAAAAAAATCCTACGACTATAAAATCATGTTGAAAAAAAAAGTTAAGTCATAAAGTTTTTTATGACTTCAATGAAAAGAAAAACAGAAAATTATAACACAGTCTATGATTTTCAATTCATAAGTCGTAGGATAATCTACAACTTACACTTTTCTAAAAATTAATTTAAAATTTACCCCATTTAGTAATTTTGAAAAAAATTACCCCATCTCAGATCCTTTTTCCTTTCACTTTAACTTCACTAACAAAAAATACAAAATGACTAAACCAATAACGCAATCCAATATAAAGTTATATACTTTTCTTTATCCAACCCTTTTTCCACTGAGTACACTCCTCCTTTTCTAAGATTAGATGACTTAATTTTCCTTTCCCTTCAAACCTCTCTCTCTTTCTCTCTCACACTTCCATTTTCAGAACAAAAACAACCTCCCTTTTTTCATAGCAACAATATATTCTATTCTATTCTCGATCATCACACTTCATCCTCTCTTCACTCCTTTCATCCCTTTGATCGATCTCTTGTTCTGGTCTGCCTTTGTTCCTCCCTTACTTAGTCTCTTGCTTTAGTGGTAGGGTTTTCCCATTCTCTTCCAAACTTTGAGTTGTTATGGTGCATGCTTCTTAGAGTTGTCTATATTGAAAGACTAATATCAATTATATATTCTCTCCACTTCAATTGCTTCATTATTGTACAATTGTTTTTCCTTTATGAGATTTTTAATGGTCTTAATTTTCTACTTGAATAATTTTAGATGCTTTTATTAATCTATAAAGTAATTTCTAGAAAATAATTTTATTTTTTAACTTTACAGAATATTAAAAATAAAATTGTGTTTTGGAAAGTACTTTTTATATAGAATGTTAAAATAAATATATTTTTTTTAGAAAAGTACATTCTAGAATAATGATTTTGTATAAATGATATGGGTATAAAGGGTATATATGGTAATATAAAATTGGAAAATTTAAAAGGCAATGTACTTTTGGAAAAAAGGGATCTGGGTATAGAAAAAGCCTATATATGATTAATTTTTTTTATCATTTCAACATGTTCTGATCCATAAAATAAATGTTTAGTGCAACTCTTTTTTTTTTTTGATATCAACAAAACAATACAACCAAGTACGTGCAGTTATTGAAACTCGAACATTATATTATTGATAAATACCTATTTTGGTTCTTGAAATTGGAGAATAGTGACAAATTCGTTCAAAGATAATAAAAAAATAGTACTTAAAAGTAAAAAATTTGTGACAAATCAATCTTTTTATTAACTCTCAAATTTGTGACAAATCAATCTTTTTATTAACTTTCATGTAAATGTCAAGGTATTTGCCTCCTTAACACTTATGTTGCTTGACTTTGGAGATCCACACATGTAATGACTTAGATGGACTAAAACGTCATCAAATAATACCATGCTTTGTTACTACTTCAGTAAGACAAGCACACGCACAAATCTTGCATATAAACTAACCTATAACCAGACACCTCACTTTTGCACTTAACCACTTAAAATTTGACAACTCGCTAAAATAAAAAATAAAAAAAGTCAAATATGAAATGTAAATGAAAGTTATGTGAGTGACTCTAGAGATACTCTCTCTTAATCCTTAGGGCACCTCTAATACATGTTTCTTATATGAGTTTATTAATTATCTTTTGATGGTCTCCACAATATCATGCCACTGTAGCAAAACAAACAAACAAAAAATAATCAAAGGTCACTTCTAATCATGGTGCATCTTCGTTCATGAAGAAGAATATATAAGAGGAAAGAAGAAATAGACATTAGCCTTTTGACGGTAAAGAAGGGGAAGGGTGAAAGATAATAAAAAAATATAACTGACAATTTAGTCCATTCAAAAAATACTAACATATTAATTAATTGCATTTTTTTTATAAAACTAATTTGTTATATTTTTTTTTAACTTTTAAGGGATTAAATTTTAACTTTTCATTTTTTAAGAATAAATTTATCTCAGTCCCACACTTTCAAAGATTAAAATAGGCATTTATCCTTTATTATATATTCCAAACGTTGTTATATAAACTACTATATTTCTCTTTAAAAAAACGCACTATATATTTCATTTTTATGATCTTGTCCTTAGGCCTTAATTACTAGTTCAGATAAGCGAGACACTCTTTTCATTCGTTTGTAATCTTTTCTATTTTTTTTTTCAATCTAATTTATATACCTCCAATCTCAAAAAAATTTAATTTAAGATAATTACCTTAAAAGAGATAATTACCAAGGACCATTTATATACCTTCGATCTCCAAGGCACTCCCTTTACCTGGTGAAATTTATAGAAGATAACAAAATTTTGTGGATATTATATCATATTTAATATTTATTTTATAATTTTATAAATTTTAATTAATTAAAAAAATGTGTTTGAAAAAGTATCTTCCTAGCACTCATCCGAGACTAAATTGAGTACGCAAATAACACTGAAATATTTTTTACGAATAAGAGACTTAAAAAATTATTAAAAAAAGGAACTGAATTGAATAAAATAAATAAATAGATAATTTTTTTTAAAGTATAGTCAATAATTTAGCCTTTTCTTTTTTCTTGCTTTGCCGTGCTTTTGCATTGGTTTGCCCCCGATTCCACTACAGGCCAGCGGCTCCGACCCACAACCTAATGTAAAGAGAGCATCATTAATGTGCGCCAACGTTTAAATATTATGAGGCTTTAACTTCCTACACCAGCAGAATTGCTTATACACCCAATAATTTCCAAAAATGACAATAATGCCCTTGTTGCTTTTTAACATACACCCAGCAGATTTTTGACCCAGCTTTTTCTTCCATTTTCTTCCATGCGCTTCTTCTCTTCTGCTTCTTCCTTGCCTCTTCGCTGTTGCTTCTTGGCTGCGTATTGGTGCGTCTTGCATTGTTGGTTTGTTTGTGGAGGTCGTGGTTAGCATTGGTGGAGCTTGCATTGGCCGCTGCCGTCGTCGGAGGTAAGTTCTGCAACGTGATCACTGTAGCAGAAACCATACGGATTGGCAATCCATATGTTTTTTTTGTTTTTTTTTGTTTTTTTAGTTATTTGTTTTCAATATTTTAAAAGTTTTAATAATTAATGTATTTGTCCTTTTAGGTGATGTATTGATTTTGAATTAAAATAAGTGTAAATTTTGCGTAGTTAATTTTAGGGTTTACATTAAAATTGTTTGTAAATTTAATATTTTTTATAAGATATTTTTGTGAATATGATTATTATGCATATACTTTTTTAATGATGGTTATTTTTTAATTTGTTTGTTAAGATGGATAACGATAATTGGATGTATGATAATATCATGTCTGAAGAAATGAATATGAGTGAAGACAACGGAGGTGAACCATTTGCGTTTGACAATAACAACTCTTCAATTGATTGTTCTGATGCCTTCAATACTTCAAAGCTATTTATATGATGTGATATTTCATAAAAGCCAGTAAATTAAATATTTAACCACTGTTAAATATGTATTATCAATTTTTGTAGGTGTTTAAGTCTCGTGAGGAGGTATTGGAATGGGCTCGTAGTGTTGCATATGGGATTGGATTTGTAGCTGTGATTATGAGGTCTGACACAGCAACGGGAAAGAGGGGAAGAACCTCATTTCTTTTGATAGGTTGTGAAAGGAGTGGAAAGTATAGAGCATTCAACAAAGATTTAGTACGGATGACCACTAGCACCAGAAAGTGTGGTTGTCCTTTTAGGTTATGAGGAAAACTTGTCGTAAGAGGTGAGGGCTGGATGGTGAAGTTAATATGTGGGTTACATAACCATCGTTTGGCCAAGTCAATGACTGGACATCCATATGCTGGTCGTTTAAGTGAGGAAGAGAATGTAATTGTTGCTGAAATGACAAAGTCAAGGGTTAAACCAAAGAATATTATGCTGACTTTAAAAGATCGCAATCCCGAAAGTTATACAACAATGAAACAAGTCTACAATGCAAGATATGCGTACCGTACTTTTGTAAGAGGCAACAATACTGAAATGCAACAGTTAATGAAGCTTCTTGAACGCGATGCATATATCCATTGGCATAGAGTGAAGGATGAAGATGTTGTACGAGACATATTCTGGGCACATCCTGATTCAGTGAAATTGATAAATTCATGTAATTTGGTATTCCTCATTGACAGCACATACAAGACAAACAGGTATAGACTTCCTTTGCTTGACATTGTTGGTGTCACACCTACTGGGATGACATTTTTAGCTGCTTTTTGCGTATTTGGAGGGTGAACGTATCAATAATCTTGTCTGGGCTATTGAACGATTTAGAGGGCTTTTTTTAAAGAGTGATGTTTTCCCTAAAGTTATTGTCACAGACAGAGATGCAGCACTAATGAATGCCATCCAACAGGTTTTCCCTGACACAACCAACTTGTTGTGTCGGTTCCACATTGACAAGAATGTCAAGGCTAAATGTAAAACGCTTGTGGGACAAAACAATACATGGGACTATGTCATGGAAGCGTGGGGAAGTCTTCTGGATTGTGATTCTGAAAATGAATGGGATCAATGTCTGATGAGGTTTGAATGTGTTTGTGCACCGTGGCCAATATTTGTCAAATATGTCAAAGACACGTGATTGATTCTCCACAAAGAAAGATTTGTCACAACATGGACTAATAAAGTCATGCATTTTGGCAACACCACTACAAACAGGTAAATCGTTGATGTGATATTTATATGATGTGGTATTTCATTGCATGGTTTTGTTTTCCTAACTGGTGTTATTTGAACCTTTAACTACAAGGTTGAGTCTGCTCATTGGACCTTAAAGAGGCTACTGCAGGATAGCCTTGGAGATCTATGTAATGTATGGGATGCGATGAACAACATGATCACATTGCAACACAGTGAGATTAAGGCTTCTTTTGAGACAAGCACACATGTTGTTGAACATATGTTTAAAAGCACCTTGTACAAAAGACTCGTAGGCATGGTTTCCAGGTATGCCTTAAATGAAATTACTGCAGAGTTTGGGCGAGTTAAGCATGTAGGTGTTGATAGTTCTCGTTGTGGATGTGTGTTCAGAAGCACGCATGGTTTGCCTTGTGCATGTGAGTTAGCGAAGTATAATGTTGGCAGCATTCCACTGGGTGTCGTAGACATGTTTTGGCGGAGGTTGCATTTCTCCGACCAAGGTGTTGATGAGTGCGAAGTCACCATAACAGAAGAGATGGAAGCAATATCGAAGCGATTTGAAATTCTTGACAACTGTGGCAAAGTTACTCTAAAGACTAAATTGAAAGAAATTGCATATCCTGATAAAACATCCATGTGTCCTCCTCCTGAAAAGGTGAAAACAAAAGGGGCTCAGAAGAAAAACCTGACCAAGCACCAAAGATCAACCAAGCGGGATCCATCATACTTTGAGTACGTCGACACGTTACATTCTCAGCATGATAGTTGCTCGTCTGTACCACAGTCTACTTCAACATCTTCAGGTCCTTTACCAATGGGTAATATTCCAATACTCGATCAATTCCTTCCATGCATGAGAAATTACATTGTTGGTGTATGTGATGTTAAAGCGGACGGTAACTGTGGATATCGGGTTATTGCGGGTTTACTGGGTTTTGGTGAAGATGCATGGGCTGTGGTTCGCAACCATTTGCTTAAGGAACTTACCGAATGGTCTGATCACTACACTGTGTTGTTTGGTGGGTTACAAAGATTTGAGGAGTTAAAGAGATCACTACTTGTAGACGGATTGTCCATGGTAAAGCTTTTATGTGTTGTTTTGATAAGTTTACCATACTATTGTGAAACATTATACTTATACTTTGTAAAATGCAGGTAACACAGGATAAATGGATGGATATTACTGACATGGGTTATGTCATTGCTTCACGTTATAACCTCGTTCTTGTTTCTATTTCTAAGTAACAAAGTATGACGTTTTTCCCGCTTAGAAGCCAACCGCCTAGAGATGCTGGTGTACATCGCGTGATTTGTATTGGTCATGTATATGGACATCATTTTGTTCAGGTATTTCGAATACAATTTCATTTGGTTTTAATGATGTTAAGCAACAACGTGTTTACAAGTTATATTTTGTTAAGGTCACTTTGCGAAACGGATGTCCTATGCTACCAACTGGTTTATTATGGTCAAGATATTGTCATTCTCAAGCACAACACTGGCCAACAAGTTATATTAGTCGCATGCAAAGGTATCAAAGTTTGACAAGATTACGAACAGATTATGTTGATTTGGGAAGTCAAATGTGACTCGCTTGACATTACTTTATTTTGTATTAGAACCATAAATTTGAAGAATGATGTAATTACTAGCATAAATTCATGCATGTTTTGGTTCACAAAGAAAAATAGTCTTAATGCTATTAAATGTTTAAACAAATGTATGTCATGTGTGCATACTGTGAACAACAAATCAAATGAACAACTGTATAATCCTAATGTCCACGCGGACCACTGCCTCGCCGTCTAAAACGAACGTAAACTACTCTATCGTCAGTGACAGCAGTGACCAGGCTAAGATCTATCATCCGTTCCAACTTCTCCACAATCTTTTCACACACACCCTACATAGAAAAAATGGGGTAGTTTCAAAGATAAGTCTACATGGATACCAACTAAGACTACGACCAACGTGTATATAAATTTACTTTACCACTGCATGTCGAGGTATCAGGTCAGGAACATCATCAGTCGGTACCACATCTGCAACTGGTTGTGGTATAGGCACTGATTGATGCACGGCACGAGAACGCCTACCATCTTCCCCAGGCTGAGGAGGGCTCATGAATGGATGAGAAATGGTAAAGAACCACTCCATGTACTGTGGATCACACTGCCCTGGGGCCCTGGCTGTGTCTGCAGTGACAACCAAATGCTCAGCATAATGACTCCACCTATCGTCAACCTCCTCTATCGATGGGGGGTAGGGGCAGCTATCAAAGTCAGGTATGCACTGGACAAACCCAAACTGTCTCATCACCCTCTCCGGCTGGTATCTAACAATGTAGGGCCCCAATCTGATATGCCCTAAAAAAAAGGCAATGTCTTCAGCCTCACAGAAAGCACGGTGGTCGGCATACGACGTCCACGCAACACCGTCAATCGTCAACCTATCTAGTCGCCACCGATAGGTTGCGACAGGTAATGCCTTCCCTGGCTTCCATCGGCATGCCCGGGGTTGCCTCTCCATGTAGTCCTCATCCCTAATCGTGCTAGCAAGCCCCGGAAAATGCTCATACACCCAACACTGCATTAACAAATTAAGTTAAGACACCAAACACCAAGTAAAGTACGAAGGAAACATTAAACAACACACACAAGTTAGCTAAAGTGACAAAAATACCTGCAACAGAGTAATGTACCCAGCAAGATGCTTTCCGTGGTGCTGACACGCGTAGTTAAGGTTATCGTACATGTGCTCCAGTGCAGTCGCGCCCCAACTGAATTAACCAGCCTCATGGAGATCACGAAACGCCTCCAAGAATACCACACTGATATGAGTGACACTCTTGTTGGCAAATATCGTGCAACCAACCAAGTGGAGCAAGTATGCTCTGGCTGCGACTGTCCACTCCATCTCCTGACACTTACTAGCATACAACTCTCGTAACCATGAAAGACGAACATATGCACCATGTCATTGTTTCGTCTCTGCTTCTACCTCTGTGGGTGTCACCTCAAGCAACTCCACCATCAACTGAACTGCCTCCTCTACATCCAATACATTGTACATCAGGCAGGCACCGGTGACTGGTAGATGTAGCAATGATGAGACGTCGTCCAACGTGATCGTCATCTCTCCAATTGGCAAATGGAAACTACTAGTTTCCTTATGCCATCTCTCGACAAAAGTTGATATCAGACCCTGGTCACCGGTCTCCAATGAACAACTGATCAGTGGGCTTAACCCCGTCCCGGCGACCATGTCTTCAATCTCAGGCGCAGGCAAACCAAATTTATGCACCTTCCTTCCATGTGATGCCAATTTCAACTTAGGCCGTTCCTGCACGCACATGTTACATATCAGGTACAAAGGGATTCGCAACTAGTAATAAAACTCAAATGGAATTATGTTTGAACACAATCGTACCTCTCCAGTCCAAACCTTAGCTGCGACATGATCACCGTAAAGAGACAAAACTGATGTGTCATGCGGCCCACCAGGGAATCCGTCAACCGCAGCATCCATGCTTCCCTCCACATCAGCTTCCACTCTTCCCTCATCAGGGGAACCAATGTCACCAACGTCCATAATATCCTCATCAGCCTCATCATGACCAACATCAATACGAATTTCGTGTTGCCTTCTTGCGGATGCTGTCGGCCTCCTCCGTGCAGGGGGTTCTTCTTGAGTGGCTTCTCTGCCTTCCCTAGCCACAGGACGGCGTAATCCTCTCATTTTAACCATAATCTGAAATTCAAACCAAATTGTTACATTACAAGTTCATATCAATTCATATTTAGGATGAAAAAATTACATAACAAGTAGCAATCATAGACATGTGGATCAATAAAAAAAACAGTTCCATAACATTTGACAATATGTTTTTGTAATTACTCTTAACCATAACCTAACATTCTTAGAAAGTGTTAAATAACAACTTCAAACCAAAGCCATCCTGATCAAAATCATTACGGGTTCCATACCATATGAGAAGGCCTACCAAAGCTTACATAACAAGTTCAAATCATTGCCATCTACAACAACATCAGTAAGCCTACCATAACATTTGACAATATCATTTTAAATTACAATTGAATTCAACTCTACTTCATTCATTCATAAACTTTGAAATTACTCTTTTACTTGCGTTGAACCAATCACTTAATTCATAAACTTTATGATTGACAATTAAACTTTATCAACTACTTACTTATTGGCATCCTAAATATGAAACAAATCTAGTGGATTCACTGTCAAAAAAATCACAGGGCACTTTATTCATGGATTTTTTAAAAAATCACAATATACCATACAGATTGGCAATCCGTAAGGTCCATACGGATTGGCTGTCAAAAAAATCACAGGGCACTTTATTCATGGATTTTTAAAAAAATCACAATATACCATACGGATTGCCAATCCGTATGGACCTTACGAATTTCCAACTATTTGCTTCTTACGGATTGTGAATCCGTAGCCATCAACGCCCATTCATATTTCAAATTAATGTAAACGAGATGGAAACCAAAAGAAATAAACGCAGAACTCACGGATTCGACAATGCCGGCAGCAAAGACAACTTCTGTTGGTGTTAGCTTCCTCCTTCGTTGATCAATATCAATGGCGGGTGCGTCTGGGGAGAAGACGAACGACATGGCTGGGCAGAGGGCGCGGAGAAGAAGAAGATATAAGTGTTGGGTGTATTAGAAATGATTCAAGCGTCCCTATAACTGACCATTTTAACATGGGCATTTTCGGTATTCCATTATTGAGTGCTGGGTGTATAAGCAATTCTGCTGGTGTAGGAAGTTAAAGCCGTATTATGAATCCACAAAGGACAATCATGTAGCACATTAATAACAGTACGTTATAATGTGTATATTAATATATTTTTAATGCGAGTGTGTACATTAATATATAAATTTCAACCAAAAAATATTAATATATAAATGTTCAAAAGTAGTCTCTCATGGAATGTTTTCTTAAGCAGTCTCTATTGGAATGTTAAGATATATATAGTATTTCATTTATTTAGTGGAAATATTGCATATCAAGCACTAACCAACACTATCACTTTGTCCAACTGCACATCAAATATGGAAGAGATGGTACAATTTGTTTGGCATTATTGCATCGGCCTTACCAAGGACAGCATAGGATCATTTTTGGCATAATCAACATGGCATGTGAGAATTTTAGTTTTCGAAGTTAAAAAAGTGTGTCAATTTCATTTATTCATTAACTTCTGTATATTAAGAGTTTATATGATCTATTCATAGATAAATTTGTCATTATATCTACACATTCAAGAATGAAAAATGACTATTTTTTCTTTTTATTTAGAAATATTGTGAATCCTTTAATTATATTAATTAATAAAGTCACGAGTGTTAAAAAAAAGTCGTGAATGACTAAAGGAAAAATGCAACCAGAAAAATTTTGATGTTTTCTCTTTTCACGAAACAATATCTTTTAGTTTTTATCTATCAACCATGAGATCCTTTAAAAAAAATCTTTCACCCATGAGATTAATCGAAAAGTCATCATATATTGTTGCTGGAAAGGGCTTAAGAGAAAAAAAGTTGATGAAGTGGATCCAGATTCTATCTAGTTCACATTCATGTGCCATATCTCTAATTGAGCATACCCTCTATGTTAAATCAAAGCCACAACTATCAGAAGGTAATTAAATTCTCTACATCAAGCTTTTTTGCGTACTATATCTTAACACTCTCTTTCTAAGTGATAGTTTTTTTTTTTAATAAAAGAAAGTGATATAGTGTTGGGTTTTTTTAATCAGCAATTAGGAATTCATTAATTGCACAAGATTTGCTAAAAGGGAATTAAAATATAGTGTCCCACCATAAATACAAATATCCAACCTTAGTAGTCACGTACACATCACATCAAACCCTACTCCTACTCATGGGCGGACCTACGTACAAGAGAAGGGGGCAAGTGTCCCCCCTTAAATTTTGATATGAATTGACTAAAATACCCCTATTCTAAATTGATTTCACAAAATTACCTTACTTATCTGCTCCACTGTGCACTCCTCAGTTCGATAGTTTCGCACTTCCGCTCTCCTGCTCTCGCAACACGCCGACACCACACGCAAGACCTTCACTCCACCTGACCTAACCACCTCAGTTCTCCTTCTCCTCCTCAGCTCCTCCGCACTCTGCACCACGAGCTCAGGTTCGCGTCGCGAGCCTCCTCCATTTCTGGTCAAGGCGCACTAGCCGCTAGCAGCTAGTGCACGTCGGGGCTCTCCTACTCTCGTGCATGCCACGTCGGGACTGCAGCCTGCAGCGGTGTACGTGTTGGCTGCTGACTTAATGTTTCTTTAATTTTTTTCCTAATAGTAACTACAACTTTTCTTCCATTGGATTTGGATCCCATTTTATCCCAAGTTCCCAACTCCAGCAATTGAGAAATACTTCTCCTTAATTTACACCACCAGCCAGCAGCCAGGTACATGGTACATCGTAGTAACCGTACATCATCATTTTTTTTGTTATTATTATTATTATTATTTTTTTTCTTCGTAAAATTTATGTTTTATTTAGTATTTTTTTTACCCTAATCATGTCATTTGTGAGTTGTGACAGACATTAATTGAAAGAATTTGTATATGGTAATTAATTAGATTACCATTTTGGATTTTTTGTTAGAAAAAGGAGTATGAATTTGTATCATTGTATGTGGTAATTAATTGAAAGAACATGTATGAGGGCACTCTGCTTGTTTCTCTAAGGGGGCTTATGTATGTCTTTGGGGGTAAGAATGATACAAATTTCTTTTATTTATTAAAAATTAAAATGATATTTTTCTTTTTTATATAGTAGTTCCTAGTAATAACTTTTGAGTAGTTTATGATGCTTGTTAAAGGGTTGGCCTCATTTATGGTGTCTGAATTTCTCATTAGTCTTACTTTTTTGGTGCTCTGGCTTTGAAGGGGATGTGTTGTAGTGTCTTCATTATTGGGAATTTACATTTTTGTGATGTGTTCATTAATTATCTTCACTCTCTTGTCTTATAGATGAAAAACTTAGTCATTTACAAAACTCTCATTTTTTCTTGTTAAGCCCAATTTACTCAAAGATTATCAATGATCAATCTAGTTATCTTTAAATATGTTTTCAAACAATAAAATGTGAGTTGTGACAGACATTAATTGAAAGAATTTGTATGTGGTAATTAATTAGATTACCATTTTGGATTTTTTGTTAGAAAAATGGGTATGATGATTGTTCATATGAATATATTAGAAATTCCAATAATACATGTAAGAATGCTTCAATTGATTGTGGCTTATATATTGATTCATTTTTGTCATTTGCCATTTTTTAGGATGGAAAGATATTTAGGTTCTTTTTTTTATAAAGTCAAGTGGTACTAGTGCTAAACGTTCTCGATGTGAATCGTCTTCATCTATTGATTTAGTTCAAGATAAACAAGATGAGTGTTCAAGAAAGGGAAATGATTTGTATGTTCCTGATCCGGGTAAAAGACTTCCTAATATGAGCATTGCGAAGAGTGATCAAGAAAGGGAAATGATTCAAAGAATTTATCTAACGAATCGTCCTTGTCAACCAAAACTTGACAACTTTCCTCAATCTTTAATTGGGGGTAAAATGCATAGATTTAATCCTCAATGGTACAATGAGTTTGACACTTGGTTGGAGTATAGTGAATCAAAAGATGCTATATTTTGCTTGCATTGTTATCTATTTAATTATGAGCATGATGATGGAAGGGGTGGTCATGATTCATTTGGGGAGAAGGATTTAGCAATTGGAAGGACAAACAATGACTTCTTAGACATATTGGAAAAGTTGGAAGCATTCATAGGTTGTGCTTCAGTGCTGCCAAAGATTTGATGAATCAAAATCAACATATTTATATTGTTATGTCTGACAAAGCCAAACAGGATTATCGTATTTGTTTGAATGGTTTATTCGATATATTCGATATCTTATACGACAAGGTTTGGCTTTCCCGGAAAATGATGAGACAGATGCTTCAATGAATCAGGGAAATTTTGTGGAGCTTGTAAAATTCCTTTGTGAAAGCAATGAGGAGGTAAATAATGTATCTTTGAATAATGCCCCAGAGAATCTCAAAATGATAGCTCCCTCAATTCAGAAAGATATTACTAATGTTGCTGCTAGTTTAGTTACCAGAGCTATTATTTCAGATATTGAGGATAATTTCTTCTATTTACTAGTTGATGAAGCTCGTGATGTATCAACTATAGAACAAATGACCATTGTTTTAAGATATGTGAATTGCAACAGTGACATTATTGAGTGTTTTCTTCGTCTTGTTCATGTTTCAGATACTACAGCTAGTTCACTTAAAGAAACGATTGAGTTAATTTTTGCCAAAAATGGCTTGAGCTTGACAAAGATTCGTGGTCAAAGTTATGATGGTGCAAACAATATGAGTGGTCAATTCAGTGGTCTGAAAAGCTTGATTTTAGTTGAAAATAATTCTGCTTACTATGTTCACTGCTTTGCACATAAACTTTAGTTAGCTCTAGTGGCTTGTGCAAAAAAGGTTTACGCCTTGACTGACTTCTTTAATTTTATACCGTTGGTGTGTAATGTAGTTGGTGCTTCTTGCAAAAGAGTAGATATTTTGAGAGAAAAAAACTTTGATGAGATAGTCAAAAGTATTGCAAGCGATGATGTTCAATCAGGGAGAGACTTGAATCAAGAAATGAGTTTGTCATGATCAGGAGACACATGTTGGAGCTCACATTACCAATCATTGGTAAGTCTGTTTACATTGTTTGATCCTGTGCTTGATGTGCTAGAAATTATAAAAGATGATACAACCCTTATGCATGCAAAAAGGTCTGAAGCCTCTGCCCTTATGATGCATATGCAAACTTTTGAATTTGTATTACTTTTGAACCTGATGATCAAGGTCTTAGCAATAACGAATGAGTTGTCACAAGCACTTCAGAGAAAAGATCAAGATATTATGAATGCTATGTTTCTTGTAAAATTTTCAAAGGTGTTATTACAAAAGATGAGAGATAATGGGTGGGATAATGTATTTCAGAAGACTTCTGAATTTTGTATAAAACATGATATAGATATCCCTAATATGGGAAGTGTACTTTCATTATAAGGGAGAGCAAAACGTAGAGGAACAGTTACTCATCTGCATCACTTCAAGGTTGACATATTTTATGCAGTGATAGATACTCAACTTCAAGAGTTGAATGATCGTTTTAGTGAAGTTAGTTCCAATTTGCTGAAATGCATGGCATGTGTAAATCTGTGTAACTCTTTCTCGGCATTTGACAAGAATAAGTTGTGTGAATTTGCTAGCTTTTATCCTTTAGATTTTGATTTGAATGATTTTGTCATGCTTGAATATCAGCTCGACACGTATATTGTTAATGTGCAAAATGATCCTGATTTCTTGAATTTGCAAGGAATGGACGATCTTGCCAAAAGGATGGTTGAAAAGAAAAAACATGGTGTGTATCCTTTGGTTTATTTATTTGTAAAGTTAGCATTAACTTTGCCTATAGCAACTGTATCTGTGGAAAGAGCATTTTTAGCTATGAAATACATCAAGACTGCACTTCGTAATCGGATGGGGGATGAATGGTTGAATGATTGTTCAGTGCCTTATATTGAAAAAGATGTATTTGAAAGCATTGGTAATAAGGCAATTATGAAAGAATTCCAAAAAACAAGGCCTAGAAGGATGACATTGTAATTATTTTTCTGGATATGTATTTGAACTTTTGAGTGTTCCCTTGATTTATTTTTTGGATCTGCCACTGCTCCTACTAATACAAACTTAATTAGCTGCATAAGTAAAGATACAATCCATTGTGTGTTGGTGTATTATTGGAGAGCTTAAGATTTTAATTATAGTGATTCCAAAAAAATAAATAAAAAGAAACAATCCATTGGTCATCGCCCATCAGTGCACCCTTCCAGAGAGCCTTCACCTCTGCAAGCATGTGGCCGGATTCAATTGCCACTATTGGAATGGATGTAAATTCTTCTGATACATGCTTTCAGTAAGTCCATATTGTGAACAAAATTTTATGCCAAAGTTGTTCACTATCAAGGGTTTTACCTTCAAAATTCAAAGCATTCCTTTGTAACCATAAATTCCAGATGATAGCACTCCATGGCAACCCCACATTAAACCAAAATTCTCACGCATGCCATGTTGATTCTACCAAAAATGATCCTCTGCTTTCCTTGGTAAGGCCGATGCAATAATGCCAAACAAATTGTACAATCTCTTCCATATTTTATGTGCAATTGGACAAAGTGATAGAGTTGGGTAGTGCTTGCTATGCAATATTTCCACTGAATAAAAAAAATACTATATATATCTTAACATTCCAATAGAGACTGCTTAAAGAAAAGATTCCATGAGACTACTTTTGAATATTTATATATTAATATATTTTTTGGTTGAAATTTTTATATTAATGTACACATACGCATTAAAAATATATTAATATACACATTATATTGTACTGCTATTAATGTGCTACATGATTGTTCTTTGGATTCATAAAATTTAAACGTTGGCCCACATTAATGATGCTCTCTTTACTTTACATTGTGGGTCGAAGCCGCTGGCTGGTAGTGGGAATCGGGGAATGCAAAAGCACTGCCAAAGCCAAAAAAAGAAAAGAAGAAAGGCTAAATTATTGATTATATTTTCTAAAAAAAATTATATTTATTTATTTTATTCAATTCAGTTCCTTTTTTAATAAATTTTTTTAAGTCTCTTATTTGTAAACAATATTTCAACTCCGTCTATGTGTACCTATATGTATGGTCTGTCTTAAGCCAGGATAAAGGATAAGAGTTGATGTCAGGTGTTGCGAATCGACAGTTAAAAAAATAACTATTTTTATGAGATAAAAATCTTTATGATATTTCGTTGGGCATACTCTTCATAGCAACACGTTACATCGGCCCTGTATGTTGCGAAAAATGGGCTAAGGCCTTGCCACAAAATAAGGCGCTAAATCAATCTCGAGATGTAGTTATAAGTGAACTAGGGCCCTTGCTGCAAGGCAAAGCGTCTTCACCCGGATTTGGTGACAAGTAGGAAAGAGTCCCAACACGCAGATAGGCGAGCGTGGCAGACAAACACCGCCCAAGGATTAAAGGTGTAATGGGGAAGCTGGAACATAGAAATATTAATGGGTAAACTGATGGATTTAGTATATGTTTTTGCCAAGAGAAAAGTGAATATTTTTTTCTTGCAAGAAACTAAGTGGGCTGGAGAAAAGGTCAAGTAAGTGGATGACACCGATTTCAAGTTGTGGTATACAGGTATAACCAAGAGTCGAAATGGGATTGGAATTATGATCAATAGAAGTTTCAGAGATAAAGTCGTTGACGTTAAAAGGAAAGGTGGCCAGATTATGATGATTAAGCTTGTAGTAGGTGATTTAATTTTAAATATCCTTAGTGTGTATGCACTTCAAGTTGGAATGCAATCAAATGAAAAGAACCAATTTTGGGAAGATTTGGAGGAAGTTTTGAGAGGGATACCACGAGAGAAGATTTTCCTAGGAGGAGATCTAAATGATCATGTTGGTAAAAGCAGTGGAGGTTTTGATAGAATTCATGGAGGTTTTGGCTATGGAACGAGAAATGAGATTTGAGAAGATATCTTGAACGTTGCACTAGCCTATAATTTGATGCTAACGAACACTTTTTACCAAAAAAGGGAATCTCATCTTATCACTTATCATAGTGGCCAAAATCGTAGTCAAATTGATTTCTTTATGGCTAGAAGAGAAGATAAAAATTCTTGTATCGATTGCAAGGTCTACCCTGGAGAATGTGTCACTACGCAACATAAGCTGGTAATTATAGAGGTTCGGTTCAACAAAGTACTTAATATGAGGAAGATGACTCAAAACCCGAGGATAAGATGATAGAAACTAAAAGAGGAAAAACAAATAGATTTCAAGGAAAGCATGTTGTGCGAAGAACCGTGGGAGTATATTAGAGAAGCAAATGAAATATGGAATAAGATGGTTATGTGTATCCAAAATGTGGAAATGAGGGTGTTAGGAGAAAGCAAAGGAAACATAGTGGTGGAATGAAGAGGTGCAAAAGGCAATTTAACAAAATAATGAATGCTTTAGATCTTCACATAAAAGTCTCAATGATGAAAACTTGCAAATGTTTAGAGCAGCGAGAAAAAAATGCAAAGAAAACAGTGCGGGAAACTCGAAGCAAGGTTTTTGACGATTTGTATAAAAATCTTAGGAGCAAGGTGATAAAAAAGGTATATACAAACTTGCAAAAATTAGGGATAAGAAGAGTGAAGACCTCACCCAAGTTAGATGCATCAAGGATGAAAATCAAAAACTTTTGGTAAGAGATGAAACTGTAAATGAAATATGGCTAAATTACTTTAACAAACTTTTTAATGGGGATGACGATAAAAGTGAAGTGGACTTGGAGGACGCTTATGATGATTTGAATAGAAGATTTGTACATATAATTAATACACATGAAGTTAAGGAGGCTTTGAAGAGGATGAAGAATAATAAAGTTTTGGGACTCGATGACGTTCCTATTAAAGTGTGGAGAGGCCTAAGAGATGTGACAATAAAATGGTTGACCAATCTTTTCAATAAGATTCTTCAAACAAATAAAGTGTCTAACGCTTGGAGGAAAATATGTTTGTGTCTATTTACAAAAATAAGAGAGATATCCAAAATTGCTCTTACTATAAAGACATTAAACTCATGAGTCATACTATGAAGTTGTGGGAGAGAATTATTGAACATTGCTTGAGGAGGGAGACCAAGGTTTTTGTAAATCAATTTGAATTTATGCCAGGAAGATGTACCATGGAAGCTATTTTCTTGATGTGACAATTAATGGAAAGGCATCGATAAAAGAATAAAGACTTACATATGGTGTTCATAGATCTGGAGCAAGCATACGATAAGGTCTCAAGAAAATTTATTATGGTGGACTTTTAAGAAGAAAAAAGTACCACTAAAGTATGTTAATGTAATCAAGGATATGTATGATGAGACTACCACATGTGTGAAAACTTGTAATAGAACATCAAGGGATTTTCCTATTACGGTGGGTGTATACCAAGGTTTGGCTCTTACTCCTTATCTCTTTACCTTAGTGATGAATGAACTAATAAAAGATATTCAAGAGGAAATGTCGTGGTGTATTCTTTTTGCATATGATATTGTGCTTATCAATAAGACCAAAGGCGATGTTAATAGGAAACTTGAATTGTGGAAAAACACTTTGGAGTCTAAAAGATTCACGATAAGCCAGAGCAAGACTAAGTATATGAAGTGTGAGTTTTCGCTGGTAAGAGATGATGATTAAGACCCTGTGCATTTACCTGGTCAAGAGGTACCCAAAAAAGATGCTTTTAGATACTTGAGATTAATTTTGCAAAAAGGTGGAGAGATTGATGAGGATGTAAATCATAGAATCAGAGCAAGGTGGATGAAATGGTGGAATGCATCTGAGTTTTTGTATGATCGCAAAATTCCTCTTAAGTTAAAAGAAAAATTCTATAAAACAGCTATAAGACTTGCAATGATATATGAAGCTGAATGTTGGCTAGCTTATAGGCAACATGAGCATAAAGTAGGGGTAACATAAATGAGGATGTTAAGGTAGATGTGTGGCTATACGAAGATGAATAAGATAAGAAATAAGGATATTCAACGAAAGGTAGCAGTAGTACCGATGAGTGAAATAAAGATATTCAAAGAAAAGATTACAAACGAATAAAAAGAGTGTCTTGCTTATCTGAACTAGTAATTAAGGGCGCCTAAGGACATGATCACAAAAATGAAATATATAGTGAGCTTTTTTAAAGAGAAAAAATAGTAGTTTATATAACACCATTTGGAATATATAATAAATAATAAATGTCTATTCTAATCTTTGAAAGTGTGGGACTGAAATAAATTTATTCCTAAAAAATAAAAATTTAAAATTTAATGCCTTAAAAGTTAAAGAAAATATATATTACAAATCAGTTCTATCAAAATAATGCACTTGGTTAATATGTTAGTATTTTTTGTATGGACTAAATTGTCAGTTATATTTTTTTTATCTTTTCATCCTCCCTCTTCTTTACCCTTAAAAGACTAATGTCTATTTCTTCTTTCCTCTTATATATTCTTTTCCATGAACGAAGATGCACCCTGATTAGAAGTGACCTTTGGTTATTGTGGAGACCATAAAAAGTATTGTAACATGGCATTTTGGAGACCATAAAAAGATGATTAAAAAACTTATATAAGAAACTTGCATTAGAGGTATCCTAAGGGTTAAGAGAAAGTATGCCTAGAGTCACTCACATGACTTTCATTTTACATTTTCTATTTGACTTTTTTATTTTAATGAGTTGTTAAATTTTAAGTGGTTGCGTGCAAAAGTGAGGTATTAGGTTAGTTTATATGCAAGATTTGTGCATATGTTTATATCTTACAGAAGTAGTAACAAAGCATGGTATTCTCTGGTGACATTTTAGTCCAGTTAAGTCACCGAATATGTGGATCTCCAAAGCTAAGCAACATAAGAGTTAAGGAGGCGAATACCTTGACATTTACATATGAGAGTTAATAACAAGATTGATTTTGTCACATTTTTTTACTTTTAAGTACTAATTTTTTTTCTTTGAACGAATTTGTCATTGTTCTCCGATTTCAGGAATTAAAATGGGTATTTATCAATAATATAACGTTCGAGTTTCAATAAGAGCACGTGCTTCGTTGTACTGTTTTGTTGATGTTAAAAAAATAAGAGTTGCACTAAACATTTAGTTTGTGGATTTAAGCTTGTTTGAAATGTTAAAAAAATTCAATCATATATAGGCTTTTTCTATACCCACATCCTTTTCTGCGAAGTAAATTGTCTTTTAAAATTTTCTACTTTATATTACCATATATACCCTTTATACCCATAACATTTATACAAAATCATTATTCTAGAATGTACTTTCTAAAACATTTATTTATTTATTTATTTTAACATTCTATGTAAAAAGTACTTTCCATATTACAATTTAATTTTTAACGTTTTTTAAAGTACTTTATGGAATACTATTTTGTGTTGTAGAATTTACTTTCAAAATGTTAAAAAATAAAATTGTTTTCTAGAAAATACTTTATATAATATTAAGAAAAACATCTAAAATAATTCAAGTAGAACATTAGGACCATTAAAAATCTCATAAAGGAAAAAAAATTGTACAATAGTGAAGTAATTGAAATGGAGAAAACATATAATTTATTTTAGTCTTTCAATATGGGCAACTTTAAGAAGCTGCCGCAACAACTCAAAGTTTGGAAGATAATGAAAAAACCCTAACACTAAAGCAAGAGACTAAGCAAGGAAGGAACAAAGGGAGACTAGAACAAGAGATCGATCGAAGGGATGAAATGAGTGAAAGAGAGGATGTCTCATGATCGAGAATAGAATATATTGTTGCTATGAAAAACGGGAGTGTGTTTTTTCTCTGAAAAGGGGAGTATGAGAGAGAGAGAGGTTTGAAGGAAAAGGTTAATTAAGTAATCTAATTTTACAAAAGTGGTGTGTATGGATGGATATATGAAAGCATATAACTCTATAATGGATTGCCTTATTAGTTTAGTCATTTTGTAATTTTTGTTAGTCAAGTTAAAGTTAAAGAGAAAAAGATGGAGATGGGAAATTTTTTTCTCAAAATTACCAAATGGGGGTAAAATTTAAATTAATACCCATAAAGGATTAAGTTGTAGGTTATCTTACTACTTTTGAATTTAAAGTCATAAATTTTGTTATAACTTTCTATTTTTTTTCCTTTTTCATTGAAGTCATAAAAGAAAAATTTGACTTCAATTTTTTTTCAACACAACTTTAAAGTTGTAAGGGAGTTTTTTTTTTCCATTGAGTTCATTTTTTTTAATACAACTTTAAAGTCGTGGAAGTACTTTTTCTTTTATTTTTTTTATAAATTTGTAAACTATTTACTACTTCAAAGTCGTAAATAATATTTTATTTTAATTATTTAATGAATTCATGTTTGTTTTCCTTTTTAGTTTTATTTATCATTTTTTTATAATTTATTATTTAATATTTTTATAATATTTTATTTAAAATATTTCTATATTTAATATTTTTTAACTAATATTAAGAATTATTATTTGTTTTATAAATTAAAAAATAATGCAAAATACTTAAATTTAAAGGAAGATATTTAAGTGTATTTTGTTTAACAAAAATATTATAATGTTTTCTTACTAAATTGATAATATCATATAGCAGTATTAATTAATTTTATTTTATAAATTACAATAATATTAATAATAAAAAATAATTTAGTAATAAAAGTAGTTGTTAAAATAAAAACAATATAATACATTAATATAAAATGAACAATACAAATTAAACACAAATATAAAATTAAAAATTAGAAACAATATTAGTCACCAATTTGATTGTTTGAAAAATTACTACAACTATGTCTCTCAATTTTATGATTATTTAAAAACAATATTAGTTGTCAACTTGCTTGTATAAACATTTTAATGTTTTTATTTAAATTTAAGTCTTGCATTATTTTTAATTTACAAAACAAATAATAATTTTTAACATTAGTAAAAAATGTAGAAAATATATTAAATAAAACAATATACAAAAAATATAGGAAATATTAAATAAAACAACATAAAAAATATTAAATAATACTAAAAAAGAAAACATACATTAATTTGTTAAATAATTAAAATAAAAAACTATTTACAACTTTGAAGTCATAAATATTTTACGACTTTAAAAAAATAAAAAGAAAAAAACAATACTCTGATGACTTTAAAATTGTATTAATTTTTTTGAAAAGAATTGAAGTCCTAAAGTATTTTACGACTTCAATGAAAAAAACTCCTTTACGACTTTAAGGTTTTGTTGAAAAAAATTGAAATCTTAAAGTTTTTTACAACTTCAATGAAAAAAGAAAAAAAAAGTCATAATAGAGTTTACAATTTTTAATTCAGAAATCGTGAGGTAACCTACGATTTACCCATTTCTAAGTATTAATTTAAATTTTATCTCCATTTGAAATTTTTGAAAAAAAAAATACCTCCTTTCGATCAATTTGACTAAGTTAAAAACCATTTTTTAATAACAAAAAATATAAACTTGATGCATTTTCAATATAATTTGATCCAATACAATTAATCCATGCTTTCAACATAAATGGGCTAATGTAGTGAGATATTAATTATTATTTACTACTAAAAAAATCACTTTTTAAAAAGATTCTAAGAAGCATTTTATGACGTTCTCAAACCGTCTTTCAATATCGTCGTGACTTTCCACGACAATTCTCAAACCATCTTAGAAGGTCCAATCTCTAAAATAGTTTTGTAAAGAATTGTTGTATAATGTATTTTTTTTTATAAAAAAAAATCGAGGATTTTTAAACGATTTCTACAAAAATAGTATTAGAATTCTTTTTTTAAAATAATTAAAAAATTAAGGATTCTAAGATGACGGGTTACAAATTTTAGAATGTAAACTTTAAGACGGTTTTGTAAAGAACCATCTTAAAATGTATTTTTTAAAAATAAAAAAAATTAAAGATTTCAAAACTATTTTCCAACCTTATTAAAATGTAGATTTTTTAAGATGATTTTTCACACAACCGTCTTAAAATCTTTTTTTTTTAAATTAAAAATTGAGGATTCTAAGATGATTTTTCATATAAACGTCTTAGAATATTTTTGAAAAAATCAAAATCAAATCATTTTCAGTAATGGTCTCATATAAATTATTATCACCCGTTATGCAAAACTAAATTGAAGAAAATAAGGCATAATAGAAATGACTAAAATAAACATGAACCAAACTCACCACATGATTGGCTTAATGCAAGAAAAAAGAGAAACCAAACCAAGCCCTTAAACAAAATCTACAAATATAGTTTAAGAAATAAGAAACGATTAAAATATAGAAACTATAGGGTAGAACTGTATTGATGAAAGAAATATAGTTGTTTCTGTTTTGATGATAATTACTAGCATTTGCATTATAAATATTCATAGCTTCATGGAAGAAATTTTATTGTATATGATAAATTAATTAAATCCTACTTAGAGAAAACTTATCCAAAACTATGATATAATGAGCAATCAAATCGTACTTTTCTCCACAAGAAGGGCATGTCTCCATGAAGGAATTCCCGTACAATTCAGCAAGTTTCTCCCTTGGTATTCCAGATCGAAGATGGAGATCTGACCATCAACTTTGTATCATAAGAAAATAAAAAGATGGCTAAACAACAATTCAACAAATTATTAGCTGGACAAAATTACTTCAAAAAGCTAAAATATTTACAGATCCAAAGAAAGTGAGAATATACATAGAATAAAAACACAATAACTCTACCTGACTGATGACGAACTTCAAAATGCCAGCCTTTTCTAATTCAACCAGAGCCATGTGTGTCAAGTTTGGCTGCACGATGAAATGGCAGTGATGCTTTGGGCAGGGCTTTACCT
Organism: Glycine latifolia; assembly: GCA_013407115.1. Classification (NCBI taxonomy): domain Eukaryota; kingdom Viridiplantae; phylum Streptophyta; class Magnoliopsida; order Fabales; family Fabaceae; genus Glycine; species Glycine latifolia. The sequence goes on along the minus strand of CM023946.1, from coordinate 36,421,992 downwards.
TCACGCTGCAACAATAAAGATAATCGGATTAGAAAATCCCCATATGAAGTACATAAACAAGAAAAAAGATTTTGATTTCCAAAAGGATGAGTACTAACAAATAATAATAGCATATGACTTTATTTTTTATAGCCTGGCACAACTAGCAGCTATTATATTATGTTGTGCCTCTTACTGTGGTAGAGAAATCTATATGCAAAGTTCAAACACACCAGCTTCTTTCTTTTTGTTGGAAAACAAATTCACTAGACACCATAGAACACATATTGCCCTTGTTAATTGTTAGGGTTGCCAACAAATCAAGTGTAAGTGCAACTAGAACAATAAATATTTATATTAATTGCTTTGAACATTCATCTAAGCAAGCATAAGCATAATGAACACGTAAGTTAAAATTTCTCATATCCCAATTCCTAACAAAAAATTTGAGGTTCCTATCTTTATTATGGGATACCTTCTTGAACTAAAGAAGTCATTTAGCTCAATAGGCAAAATAACAAGTATTCTGATTTTCCACAAGTTTTAACATTCTTTCACAAGATATGTTAGATGATTCATACCAACATAATCCAAACTCATTATTTCTAAATTTTTCCCTAAACTTTATAATATTTTAAAGTCAATATCCAAAGCTGTTGCTCAAAGTCCAAGAACTGTATTGTTCTAACTTTCCATTGGCAATTTTTTAATCAACGGCCAGCACTACAGTGACATGACATTGCTGCTAATACTATTTCCTTTGTTACCCTACTTCATTCCAAGTACCAAAGCCCAACAATGCATCTATAAATTGATCCATCAATGAAGTAGAAGTTTCCAACAATATACAAGGAAGAACTTACCATCCTTTCCAAGATGACAAGAACTGCATCCTTGGCAAGGTAAGCAAGCTCCTGTGACTCTCTTGTAAGATCAATAACCTGTAATCCATTCAACAAAGCACAAAAGATGTAATCACCATACAGGGTAATGATTTGATATCACAGGTTTGAATACCCTAGTTTTTGTAATCAACAGAAAGCATTGCTTATTTTTTAGAGGTAAATCATTGCCAGAGTTCGCAATTAAAAGATTTGAAGTACTGACGACACCCACAAGTTGTCCTTCTTCATCCTTTAACTGGATAAATGGAAGCCAACATGATGGAGTTAGCAAAGAATGTGGCAATTTCAAAATCTTTATACAAAACTTATTTTCATTACCTTTCCTAGGAAGCTGTATCATTCAACTTGCTGCTGAAAAGAAGCATTCAATGATTAGTAATATCAGAAAAAATACATATATCCTTACCCAAAACGGAATAAAACCTATCCAATATTATTTTATATCATTTAAAACCATAAAAAAAAACAATTAAAAAGGCAAAGCAAGCATCCTATATCCTTTATGCAATGAAATGTCTTTTGCAGGCACATCATTTTAGAAAATAAACCACATAAATCCATAAATATTCATTGAAGATTTCTGGAAAAAATTCCCTAATTTTTTAGAATAATCACTTATAAGAAATATTTTCAGCTCATAGAATGAAAGACATAAGAGATAAGATAATAAGAAAGAAGCAGTGAAATTGAATCAATGACTTGGAAGAGAATCAAGTAAAAAAAATCAGAAGCAATGTTTTTTTATAGAAAGCGAGACAGAGGAACCTTGCACATTGAGCTACACGATTTCTCTAGTTCTCTAATTAATTGCCAAGTCAATCAGTAAAGTGGAACCTTGGTGAATCAATCTTCAATATTTGTGCCTTTTCTTTCCTTCCTTTTGTAGTATAAAAATATTAAATATTAAGACATATGAACCACAACTATCAAAACCAGTTCTAAGATATCAGCAATGAGGGGAA
>CM023946.1:36374801-36407781 GCA_013407115.1 Glycine latifolia | reverse complement strand
TTGTACATACTAGTCTATAGGTAACACTATGGATAAACTTCGATGATAGCACTATCGAGGATAAATAGTTATTTTTTGTCCTTGAATGTATAGATGAGCTTACAAGCATGTGGCCGGATTCAATTGTCCATATTGTGAACAAAATTTTATGCCAAAGTTGTTCACTATCGAGGATTTTACTTTCAAAATTCAAACCATTCCTTTGTAACCATAAATTCCACATGATAGCACTCCATGCCAACCCCACATTAAACCATAATTCTCACGCATGACATGTTGATTCTGCCAAAAATGATCCTCTGCTGTCCTTGGTAAGGCCGATTCAATAATGCCAAACAAATTGTACCAACTCTTCCATATTTGATGTGCAGTTGGACAAAGTGATAGTGTTGGGTAGTGCTTGCTATGCAATATTTCCCCTAAATAAATAAAAAATACTATATATATCTTAACATTCCAATAGAGACTGCTTAAAGAAAACATACCATGAGAGACTACTTTTGAACATTTATATATTAATTAATAAAAATATGAGTATTAAAACAAGATCACAAAAATAAAATATATACTGAGTTTTTTTAAAGAGAAAAAACAGTAGTTTATATAACAACTTTAGGAATATATAATAAATGATAAATGTTTATTTTGATCTTTGAATGTGTGGGACTAATTCCTAAAAAATAAAAAAATTAAAATTTAATCACTTGAAAATTAAAAAAATTAGGACGAATTAGTTCTATCAAAAATAATGTACTCGATTAATATGTTAGTAATTTTTGCATGGACTAAATTGTCACTTTATTTTTTATCTTTTCACCCTCCCGCTTCTTTACGGTTAAAAGGCTAATGTCTATTTCTTCTTTCCTCTTATATATTTTTCTCCATGAATGAAGATGCCCCATGATTGGAAGTCACCTTTAGTTATTTTTTGTTTGTTTTGTAAAAGTGACATGACATTGTGAAGACTATAAAAGTATTGTAGGGATAACAAAAAGATGATTAAGAAACTCATATAAGAAATTTGTATTAGAGGTGTCCTAAGGGTTAAGAGAGAGTATGCCTAGAGACACTCACATGACTTTCATTTTACATTTTCATATTTGACTTTTTTATTTTTTATTTTAGTGAGTTGTCAAATTTTAAGTGGTTGTATGCAAAAGTAAGGTGTTAGGTTAGTTTGTATGTGAGATTTGTGCATGTGTTTGTGTCTTACTGAAGTAGTAACTAAGCATGGTATTCTCTGGTGACATTTTAGTCCGGCTAAGTCATCGCACGTGTGGATCTCCAAAGCCAAACAACATAAGTGTTAAGAGGCGAATGCCTTGACATTTACATATGAGAGTTAATAACAAGATTGATTTGTCACATTTTTCTAGTACTAAATTTTTTTTCTCTTTGAATGAATTTTTCATTGTTCTCCAGTTTTAGGAATTAAAATGGGTGTTATGAATAATATAATGTTCGAGTTTCAGTAAGAGCACATGCTTGGCTGTATTGTTTTGTTGATATTACAAAAATAACAGCTGCACTAAACATTTAATTTGTGGATTTGAGCTTGTTTGAAATGATAAAATTCAATCATATGTAGGCTTTTTCTATACCCACACATTTTTGGCTAAGTACATTGCCTTTTAATTTTTTCTATTTTATATTTCCATATATACCCTTTACACCCATAACATTATACAAAATCATTATTCTAGAATGTATTTTCTAAAACTTTTATTTTATTTTAGCATTCTATATAAAAATTCTTTTCCAGATTACAATTTTATTTTTAACATTTTGTAAAGTACTTTTTAGAATACTATTTTGTGTTCCAAAAATTACTTTCAGAATGTTAAAAAATAAAACTGTTTTCTAGAAATTACATTATATAATATTAATAAAAACATCTGAAATAATTCAAGTAGAACATTAGGACCATTAAAAATCTTATAAAGGAAAAAAATTGTACAATAGTGAAGCAATTGAAGTGGAGAAAACAAATAATTGGTATTAGTCTTTCAATATGGGCAACTCTAAGAAGCACGCCGCCACAACAACTCAAAGTTGGGAAGAGAATGAATAAACCATAACACTAAAGCAAGAGACTAAGCAAGGGAGGAACAAAGGGAGACCAGAACAAGAGATCGATTGAAGGGATGAAATGAGTGAAAGAGAGGATGTAGTGTGATGATCGAGAATAGAGTATATTGTTGCTATGAAAAAAGGGAGTGTGTTTTTGCTCTGAAAAGGGGAGTATGAGAGAGAGAGAGAGAGAGAGAGAGAGGTTTGAAGGGAATTGAAAGGTTAATTAAGTTATCTAATTTTAGAAAAGGGGAGTGTACGTAGTGAAAAAGGGGTGGATATATCAGAATGTATAACTCTATATAAGATTGTCTTATTGGTTTAGTCATTTTGTAGTTTTTGTTACTCAAGTTAAAGTTAAAGGAAAAATGACAAAGATGAGGAAATGTTTTTTCAAAATTATCGACTGGGATATAATTTAAATTAATACTTAGAAGGAGTAAGTCGTTGGTTATCTAATGACTTCTGAATTTAAAGTCATAAACTGTGTTACAACTTTCTATTTTTATTTTCTTTTTAATTGAAGTCATAAAAAACTTTATGACTTCAATTTTTTTTATCAACACGACTTTAAAGTTATAAGGGAGTTTTTTCTGTTGAAATCGTAAAATACTTTTAGACTTCAACTTCTTTTTTAATACGACTTTAAAGTTGTGGGAGTTTTTTTTACTTTTATATTTTTTTAAAATTACTAACTATTTACTATTTTAAAGTCGTAAATAATTTTGTATTTTAATTATTTAATTTTAATGAATTAATGTTTGTTTTCCTTTTTAGTTTCATTTATTATTTTCTATATATTTTATATTATTTTATTTAATATTTTTATATTTTTATTAATTTTAAGGATTATTATTTGTTTTGTAAATTAAAAAAAAATACAAAAACTTAAATTTAAATAAAAATATTTAAATGTATTTTATTTAACATAAATATTAAAATGTTTTCTTACTAAATTAATAATCTCATATAGTATTATTAATTAATTTTATTTTATAATTTATTTTAATGTTAATAATAAAAATTAATTTAGTCATAAAAATAGTTGTTAAAATAAAACAACATAATACATTAATATAAAGTGAATAATACAAACGAAACACAAATACAAAATTAAAAAGTATAAATAATATTACTCATCAACTTGTTTATATGAACACTTATTTCTTTCAATTCTACGATTATTTAAAAATAATATTATTTGTCAACTTGTTTGTATGAACATTTTTAATATTTTTATTTAAATTTAAGTCTTTTATATTATTTTTAATTTATAAAATAAATAATAATCCTTAAAATTAATAAAAAAATATAAAAATATATTAAATAAAACAATATATAAAAAATATTAAATAAAACAAATTCAACTATACACACCTGGAAATTTTCCAACGATGAAAATGTGTGTAGCATGCCTCAGCCCTCAGACCTTGAAAAGGATTGCCATTTAAATTATATATTGAGTTAATCGGCATCCACTTAAGTTTGAATTAATTAATATTTATGAGCACAGTAACTTTAATATGTTTATCGCACAAATTGAACTACACACCTGAAAAACATGAAGTATATAATATACTTTAAGAAACGGATCGAGGATAAGGACGTACTTCTTGGCATTTTAATCACGCTAAGTATTAATCAACATATATTAATATTGATTCAATGGATTTAACTTTTATGCTGATGCCATTATCTTGAAGGTAAGATATTATCGCCCCTCTACAATAATACAAGTTATTATATTTTTTTTCTTGCTTGAAAATATATGTTTTCAATCATTGTAATTAGTTTGACATAGCAAATGTAGATTATTTACACCTGGCATAATTAATTTGATTAATTATGCTTTGTGGTTATCACTTGGTAAAACTAACAACAGTGACTAATAAACATGTATTTCAATAAACAAGATAACTTCGGGTTCATCTTTATACACCATTCAAATATCTAATACACCCAGCGTGCACAGTACTTTTCCGAAAATGCCCTCACGTTATTAAAGGCTTTTACACATACGGATTCGCAATTACGGATTGGGCAATCCGTATGGTCCGTTAATAATTTTTTTTTAAGTATACGGATTGGGCAATCCGTGCGGTCCATACGGATTGGCCCAATCCGTAAGTTTTTTTTTTTTAAGTTAAAATATGTTTTTCTAAATACTTTAAAATAATGACGCAAACAGGTATCGAACCCAAGACCTTCACGTTATTAACGTGACGCTCCAACCAACTGAGCTAATAGGTCAATTATGCTAAAAAATAATTAACGTTGATACATATAACATTAAATTATTTAATGTATATTTAATACACATATAAGTTTATATAATAAATTTTGTAACAATTAATTTTAATTTAATAATTAAAGTATTTTTTTATATATAAAAATCATAGATTTAAATAAAAATTATAGTTTTAAATAAAATTTTATGAGTTTATTAAAACCTATTAGATCTATAAATACAAATATAATTTTTAATTTAACCTGTAAATAAAATATAATTTTTATTAGACCCGCAAATTTTTACAAATATAAAAGTTATAATTTTTTTATATATGATATTGTGTGATGTTATTTAAAAATTATATTTGTATTTACATGTAATATATATTTTAATAAATTCATAAATTTTTAATTAAAATTATAATTTTTATTTAAATCTATGATTTTTATATATAAAAAATACTTTAATTATTAAATTAAAATTAATTGTTACAAAATTTATTATATAAACTTATATGTGTATTAAATATACATTAAACAATTTAATGTTATATGTATCAACGTTAATTATTTTTTAGCATAATTGACCTATTAGCTCAGTTGGTTGGAGCGTCACGTAAATAATGTGAAGGTCTTGGGTTCGATACCTGTCTGTGCCATTATTTTAAAGTATTTAGAAAAACATATTTTAACTTTTAAAAAAAAAAAAACTTACGGCCCCAATCCGTATGGACCGCACGGATTGCCCAATCCGTATACTTCGAAAAAAAATTATTAACGGACCATACGGATTACTCAATCCGTATGGACCATACGGATTGCCCAATCCGTAAGGTTATTACGAATTGCGAATCCGTATGTGTAAAAACCTTTAATAATGTGAGGGCATTTTCGGAAAAGTATTGTGCACGCTGGGTGTATTAGATATTTGAATGGTGTATAAAGATGAACCCGATAACTCCAGTGTTGGGTTTAAGGTCTCTCATTGAGATTTACCCATAACAACTTCTTATGAAATGTGGTATATAGGAGAAGGACCAGCACTATCATCAATAAAGGCTCATTCTCCCCTTCACCAACCAAAAAATAATATATAGTTGCAATAATATCCCAAGTGACCCAGCACTCTATCATCAGTAAAGGTCCTCTGATTATTTTGTATTTTAATTTGTCTTACAGTGTAATCTATAATATATAGTTGCAATAATGTCTCCATCTTAGCCCAGTTGGATTTGCAGGAAAAATGACACATAATTTCTATTTTTTAAAAATCTGAGTTTGATTGATTTCATTTTCTCTAAATTCTGATTCTTATATAAGAAAAACTTGTACAAAAAATTAATTAAAAACAGAAAACATAGTTTTTTTTACTTTAAAACATTCAGTGCGGTCATTTTCTTCTACTTGTTTACGAGTAAGAAAGTGGATAAACCTTGATGATACACGGTAAATACAACATATAAACAATTGCAAAGGGAGCTTATCGTTGGGCTTAAAACCTAAGCTAAGTCCAGCCCAATTAGGAAATACTAGAGTTTCATTTTTTTTCAATGGTCAGTAGACAATTTGAAAACACAAGAGTGAGACAAAGGAGAGAAAAAAGATAGCAACCAAATTCGCATGTTGAGAAAGATAGAAACAGTTATCTTTCAATCTTCTTGATTTTCTTGTTTAACCGTTAGATCTTGCTGAAACTTTTACAGCAAGTTTGTGATTGTGATTCATCACTCTTCACATCCAACGAATTGTTCCTCGGATAGAGGCTTGTAGCATTACCGGAAATTCCCAAACCGAACTGGTTCTGAATCAATGTTCTGAAGCAGGCATTAGTATTGTGAGGGACATTTCTCTCACAATAACCATTGGTTCGAGTTCAAACTTTGCAAAAAGGTGAAGCAAATTTTTTTCTACATTCTGACCATTCATTGAAGTGTTTTCAAGAGGGAGAGTTTCAACTGCAAACATAGGTGATCAGAATTCCTACTCTATTTTGTTTTGTTTTAGGCAGTGATATTGAGAAAGGGTTATATCTTTGTTCAACCGTTGGATTATCCTCAATTTTAGTCAGTGTGTTACCCTCTTGTAGTAATTCAATTTGACCGTTGGAATTTGTTAGTTGTTACTGCTGGCGGTAGGAATTAATTTCGTATAGAAGCCTATTTTGTATGCTTACCTCTTGTGATGTTTTGGTACAACTTTTGTTGAAGTTGTTTGTTGATTGTAATGATTATTGGAACTCTTTTGTAACATCACTTTATTGATAGTGAAGAATTTGGGTGACAGATTGATCCCGTGATTTTTACTTCTCACATTAAAAAGATTTTTCACGTTAAAAATTGTGTTATGTGGTTTACATAATTGTTATTTATGCATATATTGATTTGTTTCTGCAAGACCATTCATAACATGTGCTCGAAGGGGAAATTAATCACTTTTTTCCAACACTTATGGGAAGACAAAATGAAGAACTACTGACTGTATTTTTAGAAATTAAGCATTCCTCCAAAGGCTGCATTCTTTATTTGGAGAATGTTTTTTAACAAACTGATAACGAAGGATAACCGTTTAGAAAGAGGGGTCTTTATTGTGTCTTCAAATAGACTAATTATTATTGTGGAACTAAAATTGACCAAACTAACTTCTTCGTGGTAGCTACCAAAAACAAGGCAGAAAGAAAGAAAAATACATGACATCTTTTTAAATTAATAATGTTCGAGTTATTTTGTCGGTGTTGTTGGTTGGAAAACAATGTGTCACAACACACACACATATGGTACCAACAATCAGAATAGAGGTTCAACAGAAAAAAGCATTTTAGGTAAAAGAATGCTTACAAATTGTAATAGGAAAGTGTGGTTTCAATGGTTCACCATGTTATGACCCACCAATAGAAGCGAAAGAATCAAGCAACAAAGAGGCAACTCACCGTGTAATTGAGAGATTTATCTGTGGCATAAGAGGGAGGGTTATGCAAAAGGGTGGGAATATTTTGCACACCGACTTGCTCCCACATCATTCTCTCATTGTCTTCCGTTTTCTTCCTTTTACCTTTTGCATTCAAAAAAGATAGAGGATCATTTTCTCAGGAATTTTAAGAGGATAAAAAAAATTACAAAAAAAACAAAATCACATACATCCAAAGAAGAGACAGTGAGTTGTTAATTTCACTGTAAGAAACAACAAAAGACCAAATTAAGGATGTTTGAGAAAAGGGGAAAATGTGTGAGAGCTTACAATGGGTGTATCTTTGATGCTGAGATGAGGCGAGGGGTCGGTGGAGGAGACGTGAACGGAGGCGAGAGGAGCACCCATGACGCCGAGGAGGAGTCTCAAATCAAACCTCTTGTACGACACGGAGGGGGCACGTGACAACTGGCCCTTCATCTAGTGTCCTAAACCCGAACCGATTCATTTTGGATCCCCGTTTTAGGTTCCATCTGGGTCGGGGCCCTCCATGAGAGGCGTAAGAATCTCCCCAAAGGGGCAGAGGCTGACGAATCTCGCGAGGAAGGAGTTTGGGCTATGGTTGCGCTTCTTGTGACGGAGGAGGCCCGTGATGGGGGAGACGGTTCGGGCGGGGTTGGTGGAGCTAGAATGCAAGGGGGAGAGTCTGTGGACCACCTCGTCTTTGAGGGCGGAGAAGAAACACTGCTTCTTTTCCATTTCAAGTGAGGTATGTGAGCCAGAGATGAGAGGAACAGGTGCAGAAATGAAAACGAGTAGGTCGGGTGAGAAAGAATATGAAATATCAAAGGTCCACTTTAAATATCTTATTCCAAGATTAAAACCGTCCATGAAAAGATGTTTTAGAGATGATTTTGTGAAAACTGTTATAATCATCTTAGAAACAATGTTGTAGAAGACGATTTTTGTAGTAATGATTGCATAACAAAATGTCTTATAAATTTCCCTCCATGACATAATAAAATACAAAATAATATATTTTTGCTGTGAACCCAACTGGGCTAAGAGGGAGACATTATTGCAACTATATATTATAGATTACACTGCAAGACAAATTAAAATACAAAATAATCAGGGGACCTTTCCTGATGATAGAGTGCTGGGACATTATTACAACTATATATTATTTTTTGGTTTGTGAAAGGGAGAATGAGCCTTTATTGATGATAGTGCTTGTCCTTCTCCTATATACCAATTTCATAAGTTGTTATGGGTAAATCTCAATGAGAGACCTTAAACCTAACACTGGAGTTATCTTGTAGTCCCTGAAACCAGCAGATAAAATAAGTTTGGCCCATTCTTTCTCGGTTCTCTCTTTTCCAGGATACAGCACCATCACAACCATATCAATGAAGAGCTGTGTTTCAATTGATTCATCATCTCCCTTTTCATTCTCCACCACCATGTCTATGATAATCACCTTGCTCTTTATTGCCTCCTTGCATTTCTTCAGTATTTTCGCACACTGCTCATCATTCCAGTCATGCAATATCCACTGCAAGCATGTCACGCATTCAAAGGAACAGTAAATGATCTAAATCACGGAAAGTTGTTGATATTTTCTTATTTGGGGGTAGTAGAAAAAGGAGTATAAGTGTACGTATAACTAAAGCAAAATTTTTGTCCAAAAAAATTGGTCAATACTCGATACCAATTTTGGTCAAAATTATAAAACAAGTTCATTTGGTCCCTGATTTTATTGAAATACATGTTAATTAGTCTCTGTTGTTAGTTTTACCAAGTGATAACCACATAGCATAATTAATCAGATTAATTATGCCAGGTGTAAATAATCTATATTTGCTATGTTAAACTAATTACAAAGATTATTGAAAACATATATTTTCAAGCAAGAAAAAAATATAATAACTTGTATTATTATTAGAGGGGCGATGATATCTTACCTTCAAGAGAATGGCATCAGCAGAAGGAATTGACTCAAACATGTCCCCTCCAACATATTTCAAGTTCTCACTTCCTTGTAAAGTGGCAACAACATGTGGAAGATCAAACACCGTACACTCTAGTTGTGGGAATGATTTGGCAATAGCCATTGCCATAGTACCTGTGCCACCCCCCAACATCAACAAGTGACTCCAATCCATTGAACACTCCTTTGCACCTCTCAATCACCACATTGGCAACCAATTGAGTGTCACTAGCCATAGCATCATTAAAGAGGTCATTAAGCCTTGGCTCTCTGTCAGCATAATCCCAAATTTTCATCCCATGTGCTGTTTGAAATGGCGAGGGATCATCATTTTTGAACCATGTTGGTAATTGTAGCCATGGCTGTGTCAAAGTTGGATCAAGCATTGCATGCAAGAAAGGTACCATACTTAAGGGGTTGTCCTTAAGTAGTAGACTAGATGCATCGGTCAACACATAGCCCATTTCTAGCTCATTCTCGTTGACCTTGTGTTGAGAGAAAAAGCCAGAATGGGTCAAAATTCGCATCAAGCGATATATGTAATTGGCTTTGGAAGGGTGGATGGATAGTGAAGTAGTGAGTTTTGAGAGTGGCATGGGTTGACCATACTTGTGTATGATATCAGGTATGTCCAACTCAATTGCACATTTGAGGGACATGGAATTTATGAAGCTGAAAATGTGATTCCAAACATGGGTTTGAGCTCCAAGTAGTTTTGAGACACGCTCTTCTCTTTGGGCTTCCATAATTTTTCTGCTTTAAGGTAAGTAGTACACTAGTACTTCGATGAAACCTAAAATTAGTTTGGATCTATTTACAGGGTAAGCTTGCTGGTGTGCTATATGAATACAAAGGTTGTACAAGAACATAACTTTATCACGTAAAAGTTAAATCCATTGAATCAATATTAATATATGTTGATTAATACTTAGCGTGATTAAAATGCCAAGAAGTACGTTCTTATCCTCCGTTTCTTAAAGAGTATTATATATTTCATGTTTTTCTGGTGTGTAGTTCAATTTGTGCGATAAAAATATTAAAGTTACTGTGCTCATAAATATTAATTAATTCAATCTTAAGTCGATGCCGATTAACTCAATATATAATTTAAATGGCTATCCTTTTCAAGGTCTGAGGCATGCACATTTTCATCATTTTTGGAAATGACTAGTTTCGTGTTGGTGGGGCGGCTAATAGAAATTAAGGTATGCTTAATTTACTTTTCACTACTTTTTGACTTTTGGATTTTTGATGACGTCGTTGTTTGTACTTATCCAAAGTCTGTGTGACCAGTTCCTGCAGTGCATAGAATATTTGGGGGGCCTTAGACAGAAATTTTATAGAAATATAATATAATATAATATAAATTATCAGTTATATATTAATATTTTAATTTTACAAAACTTTGTAGGAATATTATAATTTTCAATATTATTTATATGTAATTGATTTATCATTTTTTTTCATTGAAATAATTTTTGTATCCTTTTAACATATAGTAACAAATTTATTAAGAGTACCATGCAAACGTTAACATTAATATTGAATATTTTTTTAACATTTTTATTTTTCTTTAATTTTTAAAATTAATAATTTCTACGTGACATATTTTTTGTAGAACTATTTGACATGCATCTTCTATCCCTACAAAATATTAGAATATATTAAAATAAAAGGGAACAATATATAAAGAATTTAAATAAAATAAATTTTCAAAGTAAATAAAAATAAGAAAATGATAATAGAATTGGAAACAAATAAAATTAATCGTATCCGTTCGATTGCAACTTTATAGGCACATTAAAATAGTTTTTGATTTTTTCAATTGATCTTGGTATTGAAATAATCACAATACTATATATCTAAAACCAATAATTAAGTAGCAACGAATCATGATCCTCTTTTGTGGTTCTATTATGTTCAAGTTGCTGTTGTCATTATTATAGTGTTGATTAGGGGAAGTACACGCACTTTTTTGTATGGTAATTCTCTCGATCCTGAGTTTTGTTTTTATGATGTTTTTAGTGTAGACATGGCTTGTGAATTATTATGTTTTTAGTGTAGTGTAGACATGGCTTGTGAATTATTATGTTTTTAGTGTAGACATGGTTGGTGTGTGTGGTCCGTTAAATATAGGTTATTTTTGTTTTTGATCTCCTATAAAGTAAAATATGATTTTTTTAGTTTCTGAAATTAAATAAAAACTTTTTTTAATTTATCTCAAAGTATTGTCAAATGAGAAATAAAAAATTCATAATTTGTGACAACTTTTGATTGCCAGAATTCAATTTTTAATTTTAATTTTAAAATACAATTTATAATAATTTTTAGCAGCTGAAAAATTTAAACTTCAATTTTAAAATGTGATTCTAATTTCAGTAATAAACATCGACATAGACAAATTGAAAACTCCCTCTACAGTTTGAACCATAAGCACAGACCAAAAAAAAAAGGTTAGATTTTTAATTCAATTATTCGTGATAAATACTAAGGCATGTACCTTGAAAGTGGTATTTGATGATCTCCTTGGGGAGAGTTTCTTGGTGGAGATCCTTGCAGAGCTGTTGGGGTGAAGATCTTGGAAGATTTTATTTTTATTTTTTGCTTATTTTAAATTTGTAGTGGCTAGAAATTAAATTTTAAAATTAAAATTAAAATTTACACAGTTAAAAAACCATCACAAATTATAAATTTGACATTTCCTGTTTAGCACAGCTTATTGACATTTGGGAGAATAACTAAAAAAAAATATTTCTTAAGTTTAAAGGACTGAAAAATTAAACTTTATTTTGGAGAATTAAAAAAAACTTTGTTTAGGAGAATTAAAAAAATGTCAATTTAAAGAATTAAAAACATATTTAAGTTTTAATAAAAACTTATTTTTTTCTTTAAAAAAACAACCAATCATGTATTATCTTTTATTAAACTTTTTTCTTCTTTTCAAACATCAAAGTCTTTTCCATATATCATTTTTGGAGGTAGCCTGGTCAAATTAAGTTTTTTGTCGACCATTTTTCAATTATTAATACAACTATTCTAATTAACCATGATAATATATTTGTAATGATAATTTAAATTATAACTATGGCAAAATATTTTTATAATCTTATGATTATAAGATTATATTAATTTTATTTTTTAATCAAATTAGACATTATAAGCATAGTGAAATTATATCGAATACAATATATCATCCATAATTGTAATATCCTGAACTTTCAATAACTGAAAATATATGATTAATGTATTTCTTGTATTATTTAATTACTTTATTCATTTGGATTAGTTCAAATGTTGTGTGAATAATTCTTGTGCAACTACTTAGTGTGAAATGTTAATTAGAGATAAAAAAAAAGAAATTACAAAAATGTTTGAAGGGAAATGACCATATTATCCTTTATCTTGATGTGAGAATTATCATTTTACCTTTCAGGTTAAAATTACAATAATGCCCTTAGATATTTTGGTTAGATATTTTGAATTAAAAATTATAATAATACCCCTGAAACGAGTGACAAATTACCAAAATACCCTTGAGGTTAAAATTATCAAAATACCCTTAGATATTTTTGGGGAAACTTGAAGATATTACATAAATGTCCCTGGGATGGCAAATTACCAAATTATCCTTAGTAGAAGATACACATCACAAGAAGGATAAGATACAACACTAATGGATCCAAGTGACAAGTTTGGAAGTGTTTACAATAGATTTAGTCATGATTATTTAACTTAAGATAAGAAACAAAATTTTAGTAACATAAAGAGATTTAGCCATGTGGAATATGGGATAAAGACTTAAGACTTTAGATGAATAACACCTTAGTAGTCATCACCTTAATTAGAAAGCACATGAAATACAAGTGGTATAAATACTCAACATAGGTACAACCATTTGCATGTGTACAAAATTAGAAGAAGACAAGGAGACAAGCTTATCCTTGAAGAATTGAAGAATCTTACAAATATCTTAAGAAAATAATTACCTAGTTAGCATGTGATTAGTAAAGTAGCATCTTAAGGAGACAAGTGTCAAACAAATGAAAGGTGTAGATCTAGTCTTGGAGAAAAAGTAGCATGTATGTGTGTGTGTATGTGAGCCAATTGATGAAGCCAAGGTATTACGTGAATGAAACAGGCAAATCAAGCCTCTTAGGAGCATTCAACGTGGAACTTAGCATTTATGAAGAGGAATCTTTGCCTTTGCTTAGTAAGGATGCATTTAATGCATGAATTAAAATATATTTACGTCATGATTATTTAGTTCATTGGAACCAAACTAGGAACTAACTAGATTACATCCTAACTAATTCCTCTACATCCTAACTAACTTTTCAACTATAAATACCTCCCTTGGAAATAAAAATCTGCATGTGCAAGGCCTTCATCCTAAAACTCAAGGCCATTTGCTTATTTTCCTCTCTTTGCTTTTGCTTATTTTTTCTTCTCTCCCTCTCACTCAAACTATAACCCCTTTCACCAAATTACCTATCATTTATTTATCCAAAATATTCTATTAGAAGATAGAAATTTTACTTCTCAAGCTCTTGAAGCATTCCAGCCAAATACTTTGGTAAGTATTGATGTTAAAATTCGTATGATTTTAAGCTGAAATTTTGGACTATTTTTAGAATTTTATATCTCCCTCTGTACTTAACCAAACGAGGTGTTTAACCACTCATTTTAAAGCTTAGGATGTCCTCTATGTTGTCCTAAAATATGGAATCAAACTGAGCAGTGAATCATGCCCAGAATTTATTTGAACCCAAGCTGTCCAAAATTGCCCACACCCAAACAGCTACTGCCATCTGTTTTTTTTTTTAAATTATATCTTTCTCATTTCTTACTCAAATAAGTATTATGATATATGAAATTAAATATCTAGATGTTAACTATAACATATAAAAAATTCAGCTAAATCTAGATTGTGTATTGCTTGCATTCACGAAAACATTAAGAGATGTCAGTGTATAATTTTGAGCTTGTTGGCAGCCTTGGATTGTTGTTATTAAAATGCTATAGCTAGAGTTTTAGAACTCCACTTGAGGCATGTAATACCTTGCTAGAAAGCTTAGGAAGTCTAGTTTAACATACTAAAAGATGGGAATTTAATAACTTGTAGATTAGCACATATTATAGGAAGAACCAAATCATATATGATGAGAAATTTATACTAAATTATCTTCAATTTGGTATATAGAGCTCTGCGTTTGGACCAAAGCACGTGAACTTGAGAGGTCTCAAAACAATGTTACATGGAACTATTAAAGGGATATAGATAGGTAATGAGAGTTTATTATTTGGTGATAGTTTAGATATCATATTTGGGGGTCGGGGAGCCCAATTATGGAGACATCTGTTTGTACCTGTTGTGTGCTGGTTTTCAATAAACATTATGTTTTAAATTAATGAGATGCGATATAATTATTATTGTTGTGTGTTAATTCTTGTTGTGTGCTCGCTTTCAAGAAAAAATGTGTTTTTAACTAATGAGATCCGATGAATTTGTTTGTTGATGAATATAACTGTGAATGATGTTATTGTTGTAATGATTGAATTCTTGGAAAAAGTCTTAATTATAGAGGAGACTTTACCCAAAATTTTGTAATGCGTCCTTCTATTTAAGTCTTTATTAAATTTTTAAATGGGCATAAAAGTGTGTTTTCTATATTGTAGTCCTTCTCTTTGATTTAAAATTTTTCTAAAATACCAGTCTCGTGGTAATATGGATTGTGAATAAATGAGATGATATTGATGTTTATGATGATAATGTTAAAATGAGATGATATTGATGTTTGTGATTATGATTTATAATGTTGAAATGAGATAATGTTGATGTGGTTAATGATGTTGAAATGAGATGACTCTGATATGTATGATGATGATATTGAGATAATGTGATGTTGATGTTGATAATGACATTGATGAGAGATAATGTTGATATGAACAATGTCATTGTGTGATGTGGATATACATGGATACTCATGGGGGGTGCATAACTGGTTACCCTTGCGATGAAGGATTTGTTCCTAGCCATGGTTATGCATTGATGGTGCCCATGGTTGTATATTGTGTATGTACACGTGGGGTGCAATGATCGATTGGACCCTTGCGAGGAATGATTTGTTCCTAGCCATGGTCAGTGCATCATTGAGTCCATATTTGTATGTTGTGTATGTACATGGGGGATGTATGACTGGTTACCCTTGCGATGAAGGATTTGTTCCTAACCGTGGTCATACATTGATGGTACCCATATTTCATACTTTATAATTGCATGGATGGAAATAGAATGAAGGCAGCGCGTATCTGTGAGTTTTTCTGGGCTAAAAACACAGGTACTAAGGGGCCATTAGGTTTGGAATTCCCTTGTGACCACTGGTTGATCACCGTGGGGGGGGGGATGGCCAATGCACGACAAGGTGACCTTGATAGACATCTGAATCATTTTTCCTGAGAGAGGCTATTTCTATGAGTATGGTACCACATTGCATGGTTAGAGTGGAATCAGGTGCATGTATCATTCTGAACATGATTGGTTTGATTTGTGAAATGAAGTGGATGACTGGTTTGTTGAGTGTGTATTGAATTGATAGATTATTGTGAATGATTATGGTGGTTATTGTTGTTTCCTTTCTAATTATTATTATTTGATGCTTGTTGATTTTGTATAATAAACTCACCTTTGCAATTTTGTATTGTGTGGTTGGTACCTGTGATGATCACGAACTTTCGTTCATGGGAACAGATGAGCAGCATTAGGTGATATTGGAGAGAAATTCTTTTTGTTAGAGTCGTCAATCCGACGTGAGAATGTTGGAATTCATTTTGGAGAAGAGTTGTATTTTATCATCAACTCTTTCTTAGTTAGTTCCTTATTATTCTTTGATCGGACATGTAATTTCAAGTTTATATATATATATGTAAAAACTGGGTTATGTTCTAACATAGGAATAATATGTATATGTTTCATATATTTATGTATTTATTTACATGTGTGTTTTTTATGAATCTATTATCGCGAAAAAATTTACCCTAATTTTCATAATCAAATTAATAAAATTTTATTAAAAATTGAAAATTACAATTGTGATATCGTATCAACGAGGCGGGTTGTTACAATAATAACAATAAAAATAGACAAAGTAATAAAATATAATTGATTAATTTTTTTTATTGGTCATGTTTGGTGTTAATATTATTAGTTTTTTTAGTAGGAGATTCGAGCCATGACATTTTTATTCTCCCTTCACATCTATACCAAGTTTAAATCTCCTTAATAAAATTGAGTAATGATGAACATTGCAATTAAAATAGAATTGAATGCATATTATATAATTATAATATTGTGTTAAATAATTGTCATACTAAAAAACACGTCCACAATAACAACAATACAAACCATTTTAAGTAAGAGGCTGGGTAGTGACAACTTCAATCTGAATCTTCATTTTATTCTTCTGTTTGTTTGCCGTGCAATTTTTTTTTCAGTAAGCCTTCAAATGAGCTTCTCTACCATATCTTCCTTTTATAATTTGACGTCAGACAAAGGTTCTTCCATGTTCATCTATTATTTCCAGAGAATTCACATATTTTACATGAATAGAGTCCCTTGAAAACTAGGCAGGAAGATTCTGTTGGCAATATTTTAAAGCAAAAGATTTTAAAAATATGAAATAATAAAAATACAATTAATCATCTGGTAAGAAAAATTATAGTACAAAAATCAATTTGTAATCCAATGGTCAGATAGAAAATTTTATTTTAAAATAAATAGATTACAAAAAACATTTATTGTCGTTAAGACACTTTTTCATTACTCTATATATATTTTATTTTCAAACAAAACAAATCAGTATATATAAGAGTCATTTTAAATTATGTGTAGATATCAATACAACCCATACAAATACACAAGTAACTGATTAGATGTGAAATTAAAATGGAAAAATAATTATCTATATATTTTATAATAAATTTATAAATGATCTATTGTGAAATAATAATAAAATAAATTATTTTTTATGCGTAAGAATCAAATATAAAAAATATTATAAGAACTCACGTATCTTATTACTGAGTTAGACTTTACTGATAAATAAAAAAAACAAAAGTATAATGTCAGTTTACCCGATACCATCTGATAAAAAGTAATTTATTAAATACATAATATGTATTATTTGTTAAATTTAATTTCATGTTAGTTTTTTAAAATTAACAAAAAATTATCATATGGATTTATTATGATCAAAATATTTGATTTTGTCTCATATATTTTATTGTTTATTTTAAATAAATAATAAATTATTTAAAATACATAAACCTTAATTTTATGTTAATTGTTATTTGTTAGCTAAAATATTTTAGTCGGTAGATTCTATGAAGGACTAATAATTTAATTTACTTATGTATCCATATTCGATATGCATCAATATCAATCTTATTTAGATACTTCTTTGATATGTATCTCGTGACTCGTACCTAAAAATTGGTTATAATGAAAAACACGTTTTGAGTTGTATATTGTAGTCTTACAATAATTATTGTTTGTTGGCTAGTTTTTTAGGTAGTTATCATGGTGACATCCAAACAAAGGCTTTTATTGTTATTATATTGCAAGAGTGTGGTGTAAATAATTTTTAGATAAACCAAAACATTTATAATAGTGTTCCAATCTTAGCACATATGTGAGACATGGAAGCAAGGGAACAAATACATGTTACACCATTTAGCACTCCCCACATATAAACAAAACAAATAGCATAACGTTCCACCATACAAGAACATGAATGAAACCATGTAGTGCCTATTGTCACTCTCCTAATTTGGACACATTAATACCATGCCAAACCACCTATAGAATTTCCCCCCTAGAGTTTGAAAAAAACTGAACACTGGAAAAAAATGTCAGAATCGAATTTACACCACATTCTTGCAATACAATAACAATAAATGGAAATAAGTATATATGTTTTCAGTTTTCACTTAATTTTTTCATTAACTTATAGAATTTGTTTCTGACAAGAGAGGTATGCTTAAGCAAACCAAAACATATATACTTTCACAATAAATGGAAATAAGTATATATGCCAAACCACCTATACAATTTCCAAAATAAATGAAAACCGTAGACTAAAGCTCGACTTAAGCTACTGATAAGTTATTTCCATTAAATTATTTAAAAGTTACGTATTTGATTTATTTGTTATTTAAAAATAAGTTAATGGAAATAGCTTATTAGTAGCTTACGCAGAGCTTTTGTCTACCGTCGATCTTCGAATCTTGCGCATGTTAATATAATGTTTTAGCTTCTTTTTATTTTGTCTCTATTAACTTTTGGGCTTTAATTAGAAATATGTGACTTTAGAAGATAAAAAAAAATGCTAAGCCATAAGTTCAATACGATCCATTTCTAGGCTATGAATGCTTGCATGATATGCTATGGAACTATGAAGTTGAAATGGAAGAGACTTGAGTGATTAACTACTGGTAATTATTTAGCATTGAGCTCACCTCACGATGTACACAAAAAAATTATATATAGCAAAAGAAATCTCACCTCACGAAGATTTGAAGCCAAATAAATTCTAAGCACAATGAGATTTTTTTCAAATTAAAAATTATATTAAAGAAAATTTTCACGTTTTAAAAAATTAAAGTTTTAAATATAATTTTTTAAGTTAATTACAATAATCATTCTTGCGAGTTTGCTTTACACTTGTCACCCTTCTCTTTTACGACATTACTTTAATTGTTAATCTCATAAAACTTCCATTAATAAATCTAATAAAAAAATACATTATTTATTTATGAAAGAAAAACAAATGCAAAGAAAATGAATCATTTTTTGTTACATATAATTTTTTGTTTACTTATTTGAACTTTAAATCTTGATTTAATTTGTTGAAATTTAATATGAATCATTTTACACACATATACTTCTTGACAGTCATTTTAACGTGAAATAATTGTGAAATTAAAATGAAGAGTAAATAGTTATTTTCGTCCCTGAATGTGTAGAGTATTGACAAATCTGTCTTTGAAAGATGGAAATTCAATTTTTTGTCCATGAAAGTGAAAAAAATGTGACAATCTATTCCTATATTAACTTTCGTTTGTTACTGTTAATTTCAGGGACGAATTTGTTAGTGTTCTACACATTCATAAATGAATTTGTCGACCCTCTACCCAAATTATAATTTAATCTTCATATTCTCCATTTTCTAATTATTCCAAGCATAAAATTATAATAAACACTTAAAAATTAGAAAAGTAAGCATAAGTTAAAACAAACATAATAATAAGTATAATATTGATTAATAAACATAATTTGTATGTTTTATAAAATTTATATGATAATATTAGATAATGACAAAATCAAGTTGAGTTTCATTTTTTTGTAAGAATTAATTTAATGACCATGCATTTTAATTTATTTGAGCCTCATATTTGAGTAAGTATTATCTCATGTTTTTGCTTTGAAATTTCTAATGTGATAGTATCTTACCCATAATATGAGATCCAAACAAAAATGCATGGCCATTAAGTTAATTCTTACAATAAAAAATAAGACCTAACTTAATTTTATCATTACCTAATGTTGTTATAATAGAAATTTCAGAGCAACAAACAAATTATGCTTATTAATCAATATTATGTTTATTAATCAATATTATGCTTATTATTATATTTGTTTTAACTTATGTTTGTTTTCCTAATTTTTAAGTGTTTATTGTAATGTTATGCTTGTAATGATTAAAAAAGAGAGAATATGAAGATTAAATTATATTTTGGGTAAAGTTGACAAATTCGTCCTTGAATGTGTAGTGCGCTGACAAATTTATCCCTGAATATTAACGGTAACATACGAAAGTTAACGGATGGATAAATTTGTCACATATTTTTCACTTTTAGGGACAAAAATTTGAATTTTCATCTTTCAGGGACAGATTTGTCAGTATTTTACATATTCATGGACAAAAATAGTTATTTATCCTAAAATGAATGAACAAATAAGACTATTTTAGACAAAAAAAAATCATTAAAAATTTAGTTTTCCCCGTATGACAATGTTAAAATAAAGTTTCTCACATCTAAAATATGAAAAAATGGCAAGTTAAATGAAAAATTAACAATTATGATATTTTTGTAGGGTTCAAAAAAGTAAGTATGTCCATTATAATAAAAGCAAATCACAAAAATGATCATTGTAATTTATTTTAAACTTTTTTAGTATTTTTATTATCACTAAAATTATTATGTAAATTAAATTAATTTAACGTAATCATTTTTAATTTATAAATATATATTTTGATGAGTTGTAAGATACCTACCTTAATTAAATTTTCATAATTATATTATCTCACTCAAATTGTTTACATATGTAACCATTCAACATCATTGAGAAAAAATAATAACATCGATCGGAATATTTTGGTGGTCAAATACATTTTGAGATTAATAAAAATCTTAAGATAAAATATCAATGCAAAGTTGTGAATTGTGAACACACTTAACAAATAAATTATTTCAACGACACATAGTTTGACCCATCTTTCTACTTTCTCAATTGTCGAGTCTACGGATAAACCTCAATGAGAGACTTCACACCAAGAACTGGAATTATCCTATAGTTGCCGAAACCTGCAGAGAAAATCAGCGTAGCCCAATCTTTCTCATTTCTCTCTTTTGCGGCAAACAATGCCATCATCTCCATATCATAGAAGAGCTTCGTCTCATCTAATTCCCTATCACCCTTCTCATTCCCTATCACCACGTCTATGATTAACACCTTTCCTTTATCTTTGCCTGTGATTGCCTCTTTACATTTCTTTAATATTTTTGAGCATTCCTCATCATTCCAGTTATGCAATATCCACTACATGACATTTCATTCAAAAAATTACAATGATATTGAATATGAATTTGTTATATAGTAAAAACAATCATTAGTATTATAAAGTTCAACAGTAGAAGAGCATAACAAAAAGAATAAGGTTCTTCCTAACGAGTCGTGGAAGTATTACTTAAGAAATTGAAAGAAGAAATATGTGAAAATTATTATAGGATAAAAAAGTTATGAATAACATAATTTTCCACATTCCAATAAATATTTTTCTTTTTTTAATTTCTTAACCAATATCCTAATTAAGAGTACTACTTATTAGCATTTGTCATAGAATAAATCTAGATATGATCTATCTTATATCTGATTCGATAGAGATCTATAACTAGTCAAACTGTTAACAAGAATGAGCCACACATATATATTGGTAGAATGAGTCAAATTGTGAAGCAATTTAGGCCCTAATATATATATATAATTGATTTTAGTGATTATATATGCATTGTCAGTATATAAAAAAAATTATATTATTAATCAATCAAAAATAATTGTTAGTATAATTTTAAAAATAATTATTGTGAAAATTAATAAATTTAAATGATAATATAAAATTATTTTATACTATTAATTTATAAAATATTTTTATCTCTTTGTTATGATTGTTGTAATAAGAAGATAATCAATACTTAGACAGTATCTACCTTCAACATAATGGATTCAGCAGAAGGAATTGCTTCAAACATGTCCCCTCCAACATATTTTATGTTCTCTGTTCCATGCAAGCCATCAACAACGTGTGGGAGATCAAATACAATGCACTTCAGTTGCGGAAATGCCTTGGCAATGGCTTTAGCCATAGTCCCAGTTCCTCCACCAACATCAACCAACGACTCTATTCCCTCAAACACTCCGTTGCACTTCTCAATCATAACACTGGAAACTAATCGAGTATCACTAGCCATGCCATCATTGAAAAGTTGATTGAATTTAGGCTCACACCCAGCAAAATCCCAAAATGCCATCCCATTTTGTGTGTGAAATGGTGTAGGGTCTTCATTTGTGAGCCAAGTAGATAATTGATGGAATGGATTAATCAAAATTGGATCAAGTGCAGCGTGCAACAAAGATTTCATACTCAAGGGATGATCCTTAAGAAGTAGCATGGATGTATCTGTTAGCACATACTCACACCTATATACTTCATTTTCTGTGACATTGTGCTGAGAGAAGAAACCTGAATGAGTCAAAATTCGCATCAAGCGATGGATGCTATCAGTTTTGGAGGGATGAATTGGAAGTGAAGCAATGAGTTGAGAGAGTGGCATGGGTTGGCCATACTTGTGTATGACATCAGGTATGCACAAATCAATTGCACATTTAAGGGACATGGATTTAATGAAACTGAAAGTTTGATTGAGTATGTGGGTTTGAGCTCGAAGAAATTTTGTAGCATGCTCTTCATTGTGGGATTCCATATAATATTTTGATATCTGAGCTAGTAGGTTTGTGGCATATATAAAGCCCAATAGGGTAATAGTGTTCTGATTGTGGAATTAAGCTGTGAGGGTTGGAAGATTCTTCACATGTTTGTGTGGAGTTCGAGTGTTTATTTTTGGTGGGGTGGCTCACAAGAAAGGTTTGCTTTACTTCTCATCCCTTTTTTTGACTTTTGAATTTTGAATTTTGGATATTTAAAGTGTGTAGATATTTTTTTTTCTCTCACCATCATATTGATGATGAAGAATATTTACTCATTTTATTGATAATTTATCATTGTTAAGTAGAATTTTTTTTAATTGACAAGACTCGAATCTAACATTATATATTAAAGAATTTGACTTCAAATCACTATGTTAAAATTTTTATAATACCTTTGGTAGGAAGAGAAGATATAAAATATAATGTATTTTTTTTTAAATTAGAAGAAGAAAAAGAAAGAAAAAAAATGTTGAGTTTTAAAAGGAAATACAAAAATCTCCTTATTCTTCTTTTTCTTTAATTTATGGTGTAAGTTTTTCTTCTTGTCTTTTTATTTTTCTTCTACCGTCTTTGTTCAAATTTGGTTTTTCTAGTTTGATTGCGAGTGTGCATTTTTTTCATTCCTCTTTTAGATTGTTTGTTTGTGTTGAAGTTGGAATTTCCTAGTGGATTTTTTTTAAGTTATAGTTTAGGCAGACTCACAATTAAAGTTTAGTGGACTTTTTTAAGGCCTACAACCTAATCTTTTTAATTAAAAAGACTTTTTAAAAAAACTCAAATTTGACATTTTAAAAAGTCAGGTCTTAATCAAGCCAGACCGTGAATTCCTGATAAACTATCCAACATATTTCCACTCCTAGTACCATGTCTTACTTATAGTCTTCATGAAGTAAATGTTGTTGTAATGCATGTCAACAATCATATTTGAACACCTTATTAATGTATTTTATTTTTATTTTTTTTACCTAGAAAAATATAGTTAAACAAGATTTAATGGAGTGAGATATAGATTAACGGACGATATGTCTTAAGACGGAGTAAAAAAAAGTTATAAGTTTGTTGGAGGGTTAAATTCATTAGTATTTCTATGGTCTAGTCATTCTCTTTTTTTTTTAGTTCTTTTCCTCTTCATTTATCTTCTCCTCCTTTCACCTTTATTTTATTTTAGCTTATTTTTCATCTTTTTTGTCTTGTTTCCACTTTTTCTTCCTCTTTTCCTTTCTCTTTCTTTGTCTTATTTCTTATCTATCATTGGATTTATCTACCATCAACCCTAATTAACTTGAATTAAAGATGTGGTTGATGTTGATGTTGTTGTTGATGTTGATATTATATTATTTATCATATTTAATTTTTTTTCTGTCTGGCTAGATGTTGATGTGCAGGAGCTGTCAGGTTTACAAACACCCACTAAAATACAGTTCTTATTTAATTCTTATTGAGCTTCATGTCTAATGGCTATTATTAATTAGGCGGTTTGAATTTGACATCAGATGCAGAAATTGTGTTCATTATTAGAGAGTTTATGGCTTTTTTTTTCAAAATTTAATTTAAAGATATTATCATATTTTATTATTTAATTTTAAAAAATATTTTATTTTCTATTTTTTTTCTCACGATTCTCTTTTATATATATGTGTGTATTTTTTTATTTTTAAGTTAAATGATAAACTGCAATAATATTAAATTAAATTTAGAAAAACAAAAGATTTGATGATTTTTTAATATTAAATTCTAATATATACTAACTAAGGTAGATATTATATGAATTTGCAAATATAGTCACTATTTTCTTTTTGCAGTTGGAGTGTATTAGTAACCTATATAAAAAAATTTGAACAAAATCCTGGCAGGTCTTTAATTATACATGTATCTCTATCCAGTCCAATGCAGTGATTAATACAAGAAGATTGTAGGTTATTATCACTTACAAGACCTTACGAGGTTATCATTCTCAATTTCTTTTTCCAATTGTTTTGCTTCTAAGCAACAGTAGGAAACAATTGAAACAGAATGTTGCAACTTGGAAGGGATGTTCCTATGTGCTTACCACTTGGTTTGAGAGAAAGGTTATCAGAGAAAAATCCAAATTTGCAGACTTAGTCGCAACTTTCGAATGGGGGCCCAGTTGTTGTCCTTTTGGATCGGAAATGGTGTATGACTGTAAAAAAGGAAAACAAGTGGAAGCGAGAAAGACATCCTCACGTGATCCAGCTTAATGAATTATGATAGACAATTAGATTTAAATAAAATAGATGACTAGAACGAAGACTAACTTTCCAAACTTATTCCACGAGTAAATGAATTTCTCCTTTTATATATATATATAAAAAATACGACTCTTGTGATATATAAAATTAATTAATAACAACTATTACATTACGATTAAAAATGATATATGATTAAGATTAAAATATTTAAAAATTAAAATATAATATAATCATTAAATATCTAAAAGATTAATAAAACAAATCAAATCATAAAATATTTTAATTATCATTAATTCATTATTATCGCTCTTATCACTTCTGCTGCTTTGATTGTCATGTTGCCGCTCCACTACCACCAAATGGGTATTCCATAAAACACTTGTAAATCCTAAAAACGGATTCCAAAATATTCATTCTTGAACAATGCTTTGGATTTTGTCTTCTAGAATAGGTGTCTATAATTTATTCTCGGATTGCACATGTACTGTGGAATACTCATTCCAAAACAACATTTTGGGCTTCCCTAAGTGTCTTCGTTGACCCACCTTCACCAGAACTGGGCAAAGATGAACAGAACCCTCCAACGTCTTTGTTTGTGGAGATGACTTTTACTTCCACCTTCAAACGTGCAGAGAAGATACGAAGGGGATGATGCGGAGAAGATAGGGAGCGTGTGAGGAGGAAAGGAGAAGATATGGATGAGACATTTCGGGGAACAGTGTTGAAACTCATAGGGTAATTTAGTCAACACAATGAAATGGAAAGTGAAGGAAGCAAGTGGTGAAGTGTAGAAAATAAATGCCCAATAGTTATTTTTCACTTTTATTGTAGTTACTGTTTTTTGTTAATTATTATGAGATGACATTGTTTGTTGAGCCAGAGCTAACGATTTGAGTTTGGCCCGAATGTTCAACTTGAATAGTTTAAGGGTTAAGTTGGGCTTCTATGATTAAGACTTTAAAAATAGGACCTAATATTTGACGTGATCCATTAATCATTATAACTTTATTTTGTATATTTCTTAATTAGAATTTTGTATATTAGATATTTTTAATTTTTAATTATAAATTATTTGGCATGCTGGCCCAATATGAGACAAGTTGAGCAATCAAATTTCAACTTGAAGGAAATTCAAATCAAGTAGATTTCACACTTTGGTTCTAGGTTGGGTGATTCAATTTGTCAGCTCTATTGTTAGCAAAATTTGATTCATATATTGGTTAATTTTGTTGAAAATGTAGCTTTGTTGTTAGCTAAATTTGGTTCAATTATTGTTTAAAAATTGTTAAAATTCATAAAATTATGTGTCACTTCTCATTTAATAAACCTCAATCATCAGTTTTTAACTTTCGATAGATTTTAATCAATATATAAGAGAATGTGTATTAGGAAAAAAATGATAGAGAATGTGTTGCTATCACTCATGGTTGTAAATATGTAGGGACGGATCAAGGAGTAAGCATGGGCCTTATCTCCCCTCCCCTCCCCTCCCTTAGAATTCTTTATATATGTGAGAAAAAAAAATTAAAATATATAAAAAAATACTAATAAAGAAAATTGTATAAAAAATGATTTTTTAAGTTGGTATTTGTTTAATTTTTTTAGTAATAGATCACATTTCTAGTTTTATACATGAAATTAATAATAAATATTTTTGTCAAATTTATTATTTATTAAATAATTATTTATTAGAAGATAAGTATTTAATAATTGTGTAATAAAATCTGATCCTCCTTTGATTAAGGGTAATAATCAGATGGATATATGAGGGGTTTGGCTCTCTCATCCCTAGGAAAGGCGGGACCGGTATAGATTTGGATATAAAAGAGGAGGGTTCAAAATTTCAAATAATACATGTATCGGTATCAATTAAAGTAAATATTTTTCATCAAAGTCGAAACGATACTCACAAATACATAATTACTTGTCATGTCTAACTTTGATATACTCCAGATCATCTTGTAAGTACGATGCAAATCATGTAGGTCTTTCCTTTTATTTATATATATATATATATATATCAATTTATTTTCTCCGAAACATAATTCTAATACAAGATAAATTGAAACCAGAAGGTAAATGAAAACAGAAACATATAGAATCTATGTCAACCATACATATAGTGTGGTCCTTCACTTGCACTCGATCGTTTACTGGCATCACTATGGATAAACCTCAATGACAGAAACTAGACCAAGAGCTGGAGTAATCTTGTAGTTACTGAAACCTGCAGAGAAAATCAGGTTGGCCCATTCTTTCTCATTTCTTTCTTTTCCAGCTAACAACACCATCATCTGCATATCAAAGAACAACTCCGTCTCAATTAATTTATCATCTTCCTTCTTATTCTCAATCACCAAGTCTATGATAATAACCCTTCCGTGGCTAGGTATTGCCTCCTTGCATTTATTCAGTATTTTCACACAATCCTGGTCGTTCCAATTATGTAATACCCACTGTCAAAGCAACAATGATAAGAATCAGCAAAGAAATGAACATTGGTTTTCTACTGATCATAATCATAATTATTATTTTTTTATAAAATCACCACATTATATATATATATATATATATATATATATATTACATTGTTTATTTCTATGACACTTTTGTATACTTATCATCAATTGGCTTGAAGCAATTAATCTTTAGTTTGAGTTTATATTTCAAGTTTAGATCACAGAGCCGATTTATCAAAGACCTCAGATATATTTAAATCTACAATGTAATATATCAAAACAAATCTCATCACACATGCAATCTCAAATTATTTAAAAAATACATACCATATTTACTTGTATTTCTAACCCACCAACTTATGCAAATTGTTCTTGAACAATATATTGGTTGAATGAAACAATTTATTAAGCAACTTAAAGCCTAATTGTGTATATATATATATATATATATAATATAATTGGTAGTGAAAACATCTTGTTATGCTAAAGGTGTAGTAATATGATAATTAATACTTAGAAGCAGGCCCGGCCCTGGGCCAGGGCAAACGGGGCACCTGCCCAGGGCCCAATTTTTTTCTCTTATGCAGTGAGGTACATAGCAGCTGTTGGTCTGTACGTGATTAGCAAAATCTTAGCAAATCTTAAGTAACAATTTTTTCCAGTAATATGTAATGAGGTATAATTAAGGTTCCTGCCAATAATCTGCCAATAAATAATTTTTTTCATCCAATAAATGAAATTGATGGCATATATAAAGTAAGTTATGATTCATCAAATTATAATTTAATGTAATTACAAGGTAGCTTTAATGAATGAAATTGATGCCATATATAAAGTGCTGTTACCGTTGGCATATATAAAGTGCTATTATAATTTTTTTTATCCAATAAATGAAATTGATGGCATATATAAAGTGCTATTAAAATGAAATTGATGGCATATATAAAGTGCTATTACCGTTGATGAACTTCCAGCCATTGTAATCAAATACATTTCCTGCTTTTGCACCTCTTAGTCTCAGTCTCTCAAGTCTTCGACTATAACATGAATAAAAAGCAAATTACAGGAATAAAGATGTTGCAAAACTGAAGCATTGATTTCTAAAAATTGGGAGCAGTGGTATCTTTCGATTTTTCCTTTGTTATCGACATTGAATCAAATTTAAGGTAATAATTTAATTTTTTTTTTCATTACTTTCTATTTGTTACTATTAAGTTTTACTGTTTTAGTTTGTGATTTTGATTTTTGAATTGGACTCGTGAGTACTAAGTAGATTATTATTGGCAGGAACCTTGGCTGATCATTGCAAATTCAGAACGCAAAGGATTAAGCTGATTATCTTTGTTCAATTCTCCAGGTGCTATTGTTCCTATAATCCTATCTATATTAGTTATATTAGCTATTAGTTATATTGCCTAATAATGTTGCCTAAATATTTGTCTGGAAGTGAGAAAAGAAAGAAAAGAAAAGAAAGAGAGGAGTTAGTAGAATCACAAAGGGGATCTCTTGATAGATTTTTTAAGAAAAGAATAGGAGAGACTTCTAAAGGAGTGGAAGTAGACAATGTGGGCCAATCTAATGAAAATTTGAATGATAATACTATTAATTTGGATGATTCCAATTATGATTATAATCGTGCGAATGTGGTTGCTTCTGATACAAATGACCCTGATAATTCCCCAAATCATATCAATGAGGAATTTGCTATTGTGAATGATCCTAATGATGTACAAAATGAGTCAAATGTTGAAGATGTTGGGGATGATCCGCATTTTGTTCCTCCTTTAGACATTTACGATCCTAGAAATTGGGGTATCCTTGATAACAAGTCTAGAGACATCTTAGTTGAAAAGGGGCCTTTAAGGGAATTGAATCTTAAATTTCCCTTAGATGGTAATTCTAGGCATTTCTCGTATGCTTATTTTTCTAGAAAGTTGATCAATGGAGAGAGTAGCGATAGAAAATGGTTAATTTACTCTAAACATGTAGATAAAGTTTTTTGTTTTTGTTGTAAGTTGTTCACAAAGCTAAATAGAAAGTGCTCTTTAGCCACTGATGGAGTGAATGATTGGAAACACTTGAGTGAAAAACTCAAAGAACATGAGAATAGTTTCGACCATATGACTAACATGAATGTTTGGACTGAATTAAGAGTGAGATTAAAGACTAATCAAACTCTTGATAAAGACTTGCAGCAAGGAATCTCAAAAGAGAAAGAACGATTGAGACATGTTTTCTTGAGAATAATTGCTGCAATTAAATGTCTTGGTAAGAATAATTTAGCTTTTCGAGGATCAAATGAGAAACTTTATGAGGAGAATAATGATAATTTTTTGAGCTTAATTGAAATGATTGCTGAATTTGATTTGCCAATACAAGACCATATTAGACGTATTCAAAATGAAGAAATGCATTATCATTATCTTGGTCATAAAATTCAAAATGAACTAATTTCTATATTGGCCCATAGTGTTAGAAGTTCTATTTTGAGAATCATTCAAGAGGCAAAATATTTCTCTGTTATTCTTGATTGTACCCCTGATGTGAGCCATCAAGAACAAATGACTTTAATAGTACGTTGTGTTAATATGTCAAGTGACAAAATAAAAGTAGAAGAGTACTTTTTAGAATTCTTGAAAGTGGATGATACATCTGGAATGGGGCTTTATAATGAATTATTAAATGCATTAAAATCTCTTGAGCTTAATGTTGATGATGTGAGAGGCCAAGGATATGATAATGGTTCCAATATGAAAGGAAAACACCAAGGTGTTCAAAGGAGATTACTTGAATTAAATCCCAGAGCTTTGTATATGCCATGTGCTTGTCATAGTCTTAATCTCACTCTTTCTGATATGGCACATTCTTGTACAAAAGCTATTTCATTTTTTGGGATTGTGCAACGTATATATACATTGTTTGCAAGTTCTACCAAAAGGTGGAAAATTTTGCGTGAAAATGTTTCCGAAACTGTGAAATCTCTATCGGATACTCGATGGGAAAGTCGAATTAAAAGTGTCAAAGCTATTAGATTTCATGCTTCTAAAATAAGATTAGCTTTGTCAAAATTATATGAATCTTCAGGTAATGATGCTAAAGCAAAAAGTGAAGCAGAAAGTTTGGCTAATGCACTTCAAAATTTTGAATTCTTACTTGGAATGGTTATTTGGTATGATATCTTGTTTTCAATTAACATGGTGAGTAAAAAACTGCAATCCAAGACAATGTGCATTGATACTACTATGAAAGAAGTGGAAGGTATCATATTATATTTCGAAAATTATAGAAATGAAGGGTTTGAAGATAGTATGAGTATTGCCAAAGATCTCGCGTTAAGTATGGATATAGAGCCAAATTTTCCAACTAAACGTCCTATTTTTAGAAAAAAACAATTTGGTGAGGATTGTCATGATGAAGATTTGCAATCACCTAAGGAGTCTTTTAGAGTTAACTACTTTTTGGTGATTGTGGATATGGCGATTGCTTCTTTGAAAGACAGATTTGATCAACTAAAGATTTTTGAAAATGTTTTTGGATTTTTAATTGACTCTACAAGGTTGAAGTCCTTGGAAAATAATAGATTAAGGGATTGTTGCAATAATTTTAAGGATACATTTTCTCATAATACTTTGTCAGATGTTGATGCAGATGACTTTTATTCTGAAATGAAGGTGTTGCAAATGACTTTACCAAATGAGTCAATGACAGCAATTGATATTCTTGAATTTGTCAAAAATGCAGATTGTTATCCCAACGTTTCTATTGCATATCGAATCCTATTAACGATGCCTGTGACAGTAGCTTCCGCGGAAAGAAGTTTTTCAAAGTTGAAATTATTGAAAAATTACTTGAGATCGACAATGTCGCAGGAGAGATTGAATGGTCTAGCAATGTTATCTATTGAGAGGAATATGTTGGATAAAATCGATGTAGATATGATTATAAATGATTTTGCGTCAAGAAATGTCAGAAGGAAATGCTTTTTATAAACCATTATATGTATCTTTAATATACAGTTTTGAAAATTATTTGGGATGTACTGAATTTTTATATCTTTTAATATTATTTGTATTTAAAAAAAATTTGTGTTAGGGGCCCATTTTTTCCATTTCGCCCCGGGCCAAAGAATTTTCAGGAACGGCCCTGCTTAGAAGGTAAACGAGAAAAGACAGAATGAAAAAAAAAATCCTTGGTACATATATACTTCAGGTGTTTGACTACAAACTCAAAGGATTTAATTACAATAAAATTAGAAGATTGTTTTTGAATGAGAAAAAAATTAAATTTTATTTTCTAGGTCAGAGACCACATGTGTTCTTTAATCCATTAGATCATAGACTTATCCCTCTCTTGATGCGTGATTATTGTTGATTCTAAAGAATTTTACACGTATTGAAAATCAAACATTAATTCTTCTGTTAAATATAGTATTCTCATTATGTAAATACAACAAAATTTTACACCAATTATATCAAATCTTTGGATTTTGAGAAATAAAGTATCTAACTATTAATACAAAAAATACACTATAACTATTATTTACCTTCAACATAATGCAATCAGCCAAAGGAATTGCTTCTTCAAACATGTCTCCTCCAACATATTTTACGTTCTCAGTTCCTTGCAAGTCAGCAACAACGTGTGGAAGATCAAATACAACACACTTTAGTTTTGGGAATGACTTAGCAATTGCCTTAGCCATAGTCCCTGTCCCTCCTCCAACATCAACCAATGACTCTGATAGGTCAAACACACCCTTCCACTTTTCAATCACTACACTAGAAACCCATTGAGTGTCACTAGCCATGGCATCATTGAAAAGGTTATTGAATTTAGGCTCACACCCAGCCAATTCCCAAAATGTCATCCCAAATTGTGTGTGAAATGGTGTAGGATCTTCATTTGTCAACCAAGTAGAGGATTGGAACCATGGATTAATATAAATTGGATCAACTATGACTTGTAACAAAGATGTCATACTTGAGGGATGGTCCTTAAGGAGTAGTTATCAGTTAGCTCATACCTGATCACTTCTTGTTCATTTTCGATGACATTGTTCTCGGAGAAGAAACCTGAATGAGACAAAATTCGCATCAAGCGGTAGATGAAGCAAGTCTTGGATGGTTGGATTGATAGTAGTGAAGCAATGAGTTTTGAGAGTGGCATGGGTTGGCCATACTTGTGTATGATATCTGGTATGCTTAATTCAATGGCACATTTAAGGGACAAAGAGTTTATGAATTTGAAAATATGATTCCAAACGTGGGTTTGAGCTCGAAGCAATTTTGTAGCATGCTCTTCACTTTGGGATTCCATATGAGCTAGTTGCTTGGTTTTAGGTACAAAACATCACACAATACTTTGGTCTATTTATAATAAGACCAGCTGCAGGTGTGGCAACGATGCTAATAAAACAGGTAAAATATCTGTTTTGAAGGAAGGATATATGAAAGGTAACGTACGTAGCAAAAAAAGTTACGTAATTCTTATAAGTTATCCTTCTCTTTAATTATATGTAGTGTACCTTCTAAATTTATGAAAAATTGATGACTTATGTGTGTCTCGTACTCAATGATTTAGAAGTGCATGTCACAAGGCAAAAACTACAAATTAAATGGATTATGTCTATAGTACTTAGAGTGAATATTCTCAAATAAAATCTGCAACGGATATGAAATAAATAATGTAAATGAATATTTGTTATCTATAATAGCTACTTATTGGCTAATGGGGTAGGGACAGATATCATAATACTCGCATCTGTACTACTCGTAGAATTACCAAAATAACCATA